>OX465292.1:122896651-123274813 GCA_949987695.1 Merzomyia westermanni | reverse complement strand
CAGCTTTCATTCGAACTGTTCAATATTTCGATACATTTATCGGTATATGAGTTATCGGTCAAAATGTGGTTCCTATTAAACTTTTAAATTTACGTGCAATATGGGTGTCAAACCAAAGGCCAAGGCCACAGATTTCATTCAAACTGTTCAATATTTCGATATATTTATCGATAAATGAGTTATCGGTCCAAATGTGGTTCCCATAAATCCTTGAAATTACCGTGCAATAGGGGTGTCAAACCAAAGGGCAAGGGCCACAGCTTTTCATTCGAAACCTCCCATATTTCTATATGGTTATCGATAAATGAGTGTTATCGGTAAAATGTGGTTCCCATAAAACATTGAAATGCGCGTGCAATATGGGTGTCAAACCATAGGGAAAGACCACAGCTTTCATTTGAATTGTTTAATATTTCGATATATTTATCGATAAATGAGTTATCGGTCAAAATGTGGTTCCCCTAAAACATTGAAATTCGCGTGCAATATGGGTGTCAAACCAAAGGGAAAGACCACAGCTTTCATTTGAATTGTTTAATATTTCGATATATTTATCGATATATGAGTTACCGGTCAAAATGTGGTTCCTATTGAACCTTTAAATTTACGTGCAATATGGGGTGTCAAACGAAAGGGCAAGGCCACAGCTTTCATTCGAAACCTTCCATATTTCTATGTGTTTATCGATAAATGAGTTATCGGTCAAATGTGGTTCCCATAAAACCTTGAAGTTTGGGTGTAATGTGAGTGTCAAACGAAAGCGCTAGGCCACAGCTTTCATTCGAACTGTTCAATATTTCGATATATTTATCGATATATGAGTACCGGTCAAAATGTGGGTTCCTATTGAACCTTTAAATTTACGTGCAATATGGGTGTCAAACGAGAGGGCAAGGCCACAGCTTTCATTCGAAACCTTCCATATTTCTATATGTTTTATCGATAAATGAGTTATCGGTCAAATGTGGTTCCCATAAAACATTGAAATTCGCGTGCAATATATGTGTCAACCAAGGAGCAAGGGCCACAGCTTTCCTCTGAACTGTTCTATTTTTCGATATATTTATCGATAAATGAGTTATCGGTCAAAATGTGGTTCCTATTAAACCGTCAAACTTGCGTGCGGTATTGGTGTCAAACGAAAGGGCAAGGCCACAGCTTTCATTCGAAACCTTCCATATTTCGATATATTTATCGATAAATGAGTTAGCGGTAAAAAATTGGTTCTCATAAAACCTTGAAGTTTGGGTGTAATATGGGTGTCAAACCAAAGGGCAAGGCCACAGCTTTCATTCAAACTGTTTTATATTTCGATATATTTATCGATAAATGAGTTATTGGTCAAAATGTGGTTTCTATTAAACCTTGAAATTCGCGTGCAATATGGGTGTAAAACGAAAGAGCAAGGCCACAGCTTTCATTCGAACTGTTCTATATTTCGATATATATATAGGTAAATGAGTTATCGGTCAAAATGTGGTTTCCATAAAACATTGAAATTTGCGTGCAATATGGGTGTCAAACGAAAGAGCAAGGCCACAGCTTTCATTCGAACTGTTCTATATTTCGATATATTTATCGGTAAATGAGTTATCGGTCAAAATGTAGTTCCCATAAAACATTGAAATTTGCGTGCAATATGGGTGTCAAACGAAAGAGCAAGGCCACAGCTTTCATTCGAACTGTTCTATATTTCGATATATATATAGGTAAATGAGTTATCGGTCAAAATGTGGTTCCCATCAAACCTTGAAATTCAAGTGCAAAATGGGTGTCAAACCAAAGGGCAAGGCCACAGCTTTCATTCGAACTGTTCTATATTTCGATATATTTATCGGTAAATGAGTTATCGGTCAAAATGTGGTTTCCATAAAACATTGAAATTTGCGTGCAATATGGGTGTCAAACGAAAGAGCAAGGCCACAGCTTTCATTCGAACTGTTCTATATTTCGATATATTTATCGGTAAATGAGTTATCGGTCAAAATGTAGTTCCCATAAAACATTGAAATTTGCGTGCAATATGGGTGTCAAACGAAAGAGCAAGGCCACAGCTTTCATTCGAACTGTTCTATATTTCGATATATATATAGGTAAATGAGTTATCGGTCAAAATGTGGTTCCCATCAAACCTTGAAATTCAAGTGCAAAATGGGTGTCAAACCAAAGGGCAAGGCCACAGCTTTCATTCGAACTGTTCTATATTTCGATATATTTATCGGTAAATGAGTTATCGGTCAAAATGTGGTTCCCATAAAACCTTGAAGTTTGGGTGTAATATGGGTGTCAAACCAAAGGGCAAGGCCACAGCTTTCATTCAAACTGTTTTATATTTCGATATATTTATCGATAAATGAGTTATTGGTCAAAATGTGGTTTCTATTAAACCTTGAAATTCGCGTGCAATATGGGTGTAAAACGAAAGAGCAAGGCCACAGCTTTCATTCGAACTGTTCTATATTTCGATATATATATAGGTAAATGAGTTATCGGTCAAAATGTGGTTCCCATCAAACCTTGAAATTCAAGTGCAAAATGGGTGTCAAACCAAAGGGCAAGGCCACAGCTTTCATTCGAACTGTTCTATATTTCGATATATTTATCGGTAAATGAGTTATCGGTCAAAATGTGGTTCCCATAAAACATTGAAATTTGCGTGCAATACGGGTGTCAAACCAAAGAGCAAGGCCACAGCTTTCATTCGAACTGTTCTATATTTCGATATATTTATCGATAAATTAGTTATCAGTCAAAATGTGGGTCCCATAACAACTTGAAATTAGCGTGCAATATGGGTGTCAGACCAAAGGGCAAGGCCACAGCTTTCATTCAAACTGTTCAATATTTCGATATATTTATCGATAAATTAGTTATCGGTCCAAATGTGGTTCCCATAACAACTTGAAATTAGCGTGCAATATGGGTGTGAAACGAAAGGGCAAGGCCACAGCTTTCATTCGAAACCTTCCATATTTCTATATATTTATCGGTAAATGAGTTATCGGTCAAAATGTGGTTCCCATAAAACCTTTAAATTCGAGTGCAATATGGGTGTCAAACCAAAGGGCAACGCCACAGCTTTCAAAGTGAATTGTTTAGTATTTCGATATATTTATCGGTAAATGAGTTATCAGTCAAAATGTGGTTTCTATTAAACCTTGAAATTCGCGTGCAATATGGGTGTAAAACGAAAGAGCAAGGACACAGCTTTCATTCGAACTCTTCTATATTTCGATATATATATAGGTAAATGAGTTATCGGTCAAAATGTGGTTCCCATCAAACCTTGAAATTCGAGTGCAAAATGGGTGTCAAACCAAAGGGCAAGGCCACAGATTTCATTCGAACTGTTCTATATTTCGATATATATATAGGTAAATGAGTTATCGGTCAAAATGTGGTTCCCATCAAGCCTTGAAATTCGAGTGCAAAATGGGTGTCAAACCAAAGGGCAAGGCCACAGCTTTCATTCGAACTGTTCTATATTTCGATATATTTATCGATAAATTAGTTATCGGTCAAAATGTGGATCCCATAAAACCTTGAAATTCGCGTGCAATATGGGTGTCAAACGAAAGAGCAAGGCCACAGCTTTCATTTGAACTGTTCTAAATTTCGATATATTTATCGATAAACTAGTTATCCGTCAAAATGTGGGTCCCATAAAACCTTGAAATTCGCTGCAATATGGGTGTCAAACCAAAGGGCAAGGCCACCGCTTTCATTTGAATTGTTTAGTAATTCGATATATTTATCGGTAAATGAGTTATCGGTCAAAATGTGGTTTCTATTAAACCTTGAAATTCGCGTGCAATATGGGTGTAAAACGAAAGAGCAAGGACACAGCTTTCATTCGAACTGTTCTATATTTCGATATATTTATCGATAAATTAGTTATCCGTCAAAATGTTGGTCCCATAAAACCTTGAAATTACCGTGCAATAGGGGTGTCAAACGAAAGGGCAAGGCCACAGCTTTCATTCGAAACCTCCCATATTTCTATATGTTTATCGATAAATGAGTTATTGGTAAAAATGTGGTTCCCATAAAACATTGAAATGCGCGTGCAATATGGGTGTCAAACCATAGGGAAAGACCACAGCTTTCATTTGAATTGTTTAATATTTCGATATATTTATCGATATATGAGTTACCGGTCAAAATGTGGTTCCTATTGAACCTTTAAATTTACGTGCAATATGGGTGTCAAACCAAAGGCCAAGGCCACAGATTTCATTCAAACTGTTCAATATTTCGATATATTTATCGATAAATGAGTTATCGGTCCAAATGTGGTTCCCATAAATCCTTGAAATTACCGTGCAATAGGGGTGTCAAACGAAAGGGCAAGGCCACAGCTTTCATTCGAAACCTCCCATATTTCTATATGTTTATCGATAAATGAGTTATCGGTAAAAATGTGGTTCCCATAAAACATTGAAGTTTGGGTGTAATATGAGTGTCAAACGAAAGGGCTAGGCCACAGCTTTCATTCGAACTGTTCAATATTTCGATACATTTATCGGTATATGAGTTATCGGTCAAAATGTGGTTCCTATTAAACCTTTAAATTTACGTGCAATATGGGTGTCAAACCAAAGGCCAAGGCCACAGATTTCATTCAAACTGTTCAATATTTCGATATATTTATCGATAAATGAGTTATCGGTCCAAATGTGGTTCCCATAAATCCTTGAAATTACCGTGCAATAGGGGTGTCAAACGAAAGGGCAAGGCCACAGCTTTCATTCGAAACCTCCCATATTTCTATATGTTTATCGATAAATGAGTTATCGGTAAAAATGTGGTTCCCATAAAACATTGAAATGCGCGTGCAATATGGGTGTCAAACCATAGGGAAAGACCACAGCTTTCATTTGAATTGTTTAATATTTCGATATATTTATCGATAAATGAGTTATCGGTCAAAATGTGGTTCCCCTAAAACATTGAAATTCGCGTGCAATATGGGTGTCAAACCAAAGGGAAAGACCACAGCTTTCATTTGAATTGTTTAATATTTCGATATATTTATCGATATATGAGTTACCGGTCAAAATGTGGTTCCTATTGAACCTTTAAATTTACGTGCAATACGGGTGTCAAACGAAAGGGCAAGGCCACAGCTTTCATTCGAAACCTTCCATATTTCTATATGTTTATCGATAAATGAGTTATCGGTCAAATGTGGTTCCCATAAAACCTTGAAGTTTGGGTGTAATATGAGTGTCAAACGAAAGGGCTAGGCCACAGCTTTCATTCGAACTGTTCAATATTTCGATATATTTATCGATATATGAGTTACCGGTCAAAATGTGGTTCCTTTTGAACCTTTAAATTTACGTGCAATATGGGTGTCAAACGAGAGGGCAAGGCCACAGCTTTCATTCGAAACCTTCCATATTTCTATATGTTTATCGATAAATGAGTTATCGGTCAAATGTGGTTCCCATAAAACATTGAAATTCGCGTGCAATATATGTGTCAAACCAAGGAGCAAGGCCACAGCTTTCCTCTGAACTGTTCTATTTTTCGGTATATTTATCGATAAATGAGTTATCGGTCAAAATGTGGTTCCTATTAAACCGTCAAACTTGCGTGCGGTATTGGTGTCAAACGAAAGGGCAAGGCCACAGCTTTCATTCGAAACCTTCCATATTTCGATATATTTATCGATAAATGAGTTAGCGGTAAAAAATTGGTTCCCATAAAACCTTGAAGTTTGGGTGTAATATGGGTGTCAAACCAAAGGGCAAGGCCACAGCTTTCATTCAAACTGTTTTATATTTCGATATATTTATCGATAAATGAGTTATTGGTCAAAATGTGGTTTCTATTAAACCTTGAAATTCGCGTGCAATATGGGTGTAAAACGAAAGAGCAAGGCCACAGCTTTCATTCGAACTTTTCTATATTTCGATATATTTATCGATAAATTAGTTATCCGTCAAAATGTTGGTCCCATAAAACCTTGAAATTCGCGTGCAATATGGGTGTCAAACCAAAGAGCAAGGCCACAGCTTTCCTTTGAACTGTTCTATTTTTCGATATATTTATCGATAAATGAGTTATCGGTCAAAATGTGGTTCCTATTAAAACGTCAAACTTGCGTGCGGTATTAGTGTCAAACGAAAGGGCAAGGCCACAGCTTTCATTCGAAACCTTCCATATTTCGATATATTTATCGATAAATGAGTTGGCGGTAAAAAATTGGTTCCCATAAAACCTTGAAGTTTGGGTGTAATATGAGTGTCAAACGAAAGGGCTAGGCCACAGCTTTCATTCGAACTGTTCAATATTTTGATACATTTATCGGTATATGAGTTATCGGTCAAAATGTGGTTCCTATTAAACCTTTAAATTTACGTGCATTATGGGTGTCACACAAAAGGCCAAGGCCACAGATTTCATTCGAACGGTTCTATATTTCGATATATTTATCGATATATGAGTTATCGGTCAAAATGCTGTTCCTATTAAACCTTTAAATATACGTGCAATATGGGTGTCAAACCAAAGGGCAAGGCCACAGCTTTCATTCAAACTGTTCTATATTTCGACATATTTATCGATATATGAGTTATCGGTCAAAGTGCTGTTCCTATTAAACCTTTAAATATACGTGCAATATGGGTGTCAAACGAAAGGGCAAGGCCACAGCTTTCATTGGAAACCTTCCATATTTCTATATTCTCTTTATGGCGCGATATACAACAGGTATATCATCATAAACCTCCTAAGAGATTTTTGCGCCAAGCTTCTCTTCCAATTTATGGTGTGCCGATTTGAATTTTCCCTACAAATGGGTGGGACCTACAGTTTTTTGCCGACTCCGAACGGCATCTACAAAGGAGACGAATTTTTGCTGAGAAGCCTGTCATGGCAGAAATACACTCGGAGAGTTTGCCAAACCACTGCCCGGGGGGCGACCCCGTTTTGAAAAACTTTTTTTTCAAATCACTTTTGATGTTACCTGTACCAGGGCTCGAACCATGGACCTTCGGTGTGGTAGGCCGGCAACACTACCTTCACACCACGGCGGCCGCCTCAAAGTGTCAAACGAAAGGGCAAGGCCACAGCTTTCATTCGAAACCTACCATATTTCGATATATTTATCGATAAATGAGTTCGCGGTAAAAAATTGGTTCCCATAAAACCTTGAAGTTTGGGTGTAATATGAGTGTCAAACGAAAGGGCTAGGCCACAGCTTTCATTCGAACTGTTCAATATTTCGATACATTTATCGGTATATGAGTTATCGGTCAAAATGTGGTTCCTATTAAACCTTTAAATTTACGTGCAATATGGGTGCCAAACCAAAGGCCAAGGCCACAGATTTCATTCAAACTGTTCAATATTTCGATATATTTATCGATAAATGAGTTATCGGTCCAAATGTGGTTCCCATAAAACCTTGAAATTACCGTGCAATAGGGGTGTCAAACGAAAGGGCAAGGCCACAGCTTTCATTCGAAACCTTCCATATTTCGATATATTTATCGATAAATGAGTTCGCGGTAAAAAATTGGATCCCATAAAACCTTGAAGTTTGGGTGTAATATGAGTGTCAAACGAAAGGGCTAGGCCACAGCTTTCATTCGAACTGTTCAACATTTCGATATATTTATCGATATATGAGTTACCGGTCAAAATGTGGTTCCTATTGAACCTTTAAATTTACGTGCAATATGGGTGTCAAACGAGAGGGCAAGGCCACAGCTTTCATTCGAAACCTTCCATATTTCTATATGTTTATCGATAAATGAGTTATCGGTCAAATGTGGTTCCCATAAAACATTGAAATTCGCGTGCAATATATGTGTCAAACAAAGAAGCAAGGCCACAGCTTTCCTCTGAACTGTTCTATTTTTCGATATATTTATCGATAAATGAGTTATCGGTCAAAATGTGGTTCCTATTAAACCGCCAAACTTGCGTGCGGTATTGGTGTCAAACGAAAGGGCAAGGCCACAGCTTTCATTCGAAACCTTCCATATTTCGATATATTTATCGATAAATGAGTTAGCGGTAAAAAATTGGTTCCCATAAAACCTTGAAGTTTGGGTGTAATATGGGTGTCAAACCAAAGAGCAAGGCCACAGCTTTCATTCAAACTGTTTTATATTTCGATATATTTATCGATAAATGAGTTATTGGTCAAAATGTGGTTTCTTTTAACCTTGAAATTCGCGTGCAATATGGGTGTAAAACGAAAAAGCAAGGCCACAGCTTTCATTCGAACTTTTCTATATTTCGATATATTTATCGATAAATTAGTTATCCGTCAAAATGTTGGTCCCATAAAACCTTGAAGTTTGGGTGTAATATGAGTGTCAAACGAAAGGGCTAGGCCACAGCTTTCATTCGAACTGTTCAATATTTCGATATATTTATCGATATATGAGTTACCGGTCAAAATGTGGTTCAAACTTGCGTGCGGTATTAGTGTCAAACGAAAGGGCAAGGCCACAGCTTTCATTCGAAACCTTCCATATTTCTATATGTTTATCGATAGATGAGTTATCGGTCAAATGTGGTTCCCATAAAACCTTGAAGTTTGGGTGTAATATGAGTGTCAAACGAAAGGGCTAGGCCACAGCTTTCATTCGAACTGTTCAATATTTCGATACATTTATCGGTATATGAGTTATCGGTCAAAATGTGGTTCCTATTAAACCTTTAAATTCGCGTGCAATATGGGTGTCAAACCAAAGAGCAAGGCCACATCTTTCCTTTGAACTGTTCTATTTTTCGATATATTTATCGATAAATGAGTTATCGGTCAAAATGCGGTTCCTATTAAAACGTCAAACTTGCGTGCGGTATTAGTGTCAAACGAAAAGGCAAGGCCACAGCTTTCATTCAAAACCTTCCATATTTCGATATATTTATCGATAAATGAGTTGGCGGTAAAAAATTGGTTCCCATAAAGCCTTGAAGTTTGGGTGTAATATGAGTGTCAAACGAAAGGGCTAGGCCACAGCTTTCATTCGAACTGTTCAATATTTCGATACATTTATCGGTATATGAGTTATCGGTCAAAATGTGGTTCCTATTAAACCTTTAAATTTACGTGCAATATGGGTGTCAAACCAAAGGCCAAGGCCACAGATTTCATTCAAACTGTTCAATATTTCGATATATTTATCGATAAATGAGTTATCGGTCCAAATGTGGTTCCCATAAAACCTTGAAGTTTGGGTGTAATATGAGTGTCAAACGAAAGGGCTAGGCCACAGCTTTCATTCGAACTGTTCAATATTTCGATATATTTATCGATATATGAGTTACCGGTCAAAATGTGGTTCCTATTGAACCTTTAAATTTACGTGCAATATGGGTGTCAAACGAAAGGGCAAGGCCACAGCTTTCATTCGAAACCTTCCATATTTCTATATGTTTATCGATAAATGAGTTATCGGTCAAATGTGGTTCCCATAATACCTTGAAGTTTGGGTGCAATAGGGGTGTCAAACGAAAGGGAAGGCCACAGCTTTCATTCGAAACCTTCCATATTTCTATATGTTTATCGATAAATGAGTTATCGGTCCAAATGTGGTTCCCATAAAACCTTGAAATTAGCGTGCAATAGGGGTGTCAAACGAAAGGGAAGGCCACAGCTTTCATTCGAAACCTTCCATATTTCTATATGTTTATCGATAAATGAGTTATCGGTAAAAATGTGGTTCCCATAAAACATTGAAATGCGCGTGCAATATGGGTGTCAAACCATAGGGAAAGACCACAGCTTTCATTTGAATTGTTTAATATTTCGATATATTTATCGATAAATGAGTTATCGGTCAAAATGTGGTTCCCATAAAACATTGAAATTCGCGTGCAATATGGGTGTCAAACCAAAGGGAAAGACCACAGCTTTCATTTGAATTGTTTAATATTTCGATATATTTATCGATATATGAGTTACCGGTCAAAATGTGGTTCCTATTGAACCTTTAAATTTACGTGCAATATGGGTGTCAAACGAAAGGGCAAGGCCACAGCTTTCATTCGAACTGTTCAATATTTCGATATATTTATCGATATATGAGTTACCGGTCAAAATGTGGTTCCTTTTGAACCTTTAAATTTACGTGCAATATGGGTGTCAAACGAGAGGGCAAGGCCACAGCTTTCATTCGAAACCTTCCATATTTCTATATGTTTATCGATAAATGAGTTATCGGTCAAATGTGGTTCCCATAAAACATTGAAATTCGCGTGCAATATATGTGTCAAACCAAGGAGCAAGGCCACAGCTTTCCTCTGAACTGTTCTATTTTTCGATATATTTATCGATAAATGAGTTATCGGTCAAAATGTGGTTCCTATTAAACCGTCAAACTTGCGTGCGGTATTGGTGTCAAACGAAAGGGCAAGGCCACAGCTTTCATTCGAAACCTTCCATATTTCGATATATTTATCGATAAATGAGTTAGCGGTAAAAAATTGGTTCCCATAAAACCTTGAAGTTTGGGTGTGATATGGGTGTCAAACCAAAGGGCAAGGCCACAGCTTTCATTCAAACTGTTTTATATTTCGATATATTTATCGATAAATGAGTTATTGGTCAAAATGTGGTTTCTATTAAACCTTGAAATTCGCGTGCAATATGGGTGTAAAACGAAAGAGCAAGGCCACAGCTTTCATTCGAACTTTTCTATATTTCGATATATTTATCGATAAATTAGTTATCCGTCAAAATGTTGGTCCCATAAAACCTTGAAATTCGCGTGCAATATGGGTGTCAAACCAAAGAGCAAGGCCACAGCTTTCCTTTGAACTGTTCTATTTTTCGATATATTTATCGATAAATGAGTTATCGGTCAAAATGTGGTTCCTATTAAAACGTCAAACTTGCGTGCGGTATGCGTGTCAAACGAAAGGGCAAGGCCACAGCTTTCATTCGAAACCTTCCATATTTCGATATATTTATCGATAAATGAGTTGGCGGTAAAAAATTGGTTCCCATAAAACCTTGAAGTTTGGGTGTAATATGAGTGTCAAACGAAAGGGCTAGGCCACAGCTTTCATTCGAACTGTTCAATATTTCGATATATTTATCGGTATATGAGTTATCGGTCAAAATGTGGTTCCTATTAAACCTTTAAATTTACGTGCAATATGGGTGTCAAACCAAAGGCCAAGGCCACAGATTTCATTCAAACTGTTCAATATTTCGATATATTTATCGATAAATGAGTTATCGGTCCAAATGTGGTTCCCATAAAACCTTGAAATTAGCGTGCAATAGGGGTGTCAAACGAAAGGGAAGGCCACAGCTTTCATTCGAAACCTTCCATATTTCTATATGTTTATCGATAAATGAGTTATCGGTAAAAATGTGGTTCCCATAAAACATTGAAATGCGCGTGCAATATGGGTGTCAAACCATAGGGAAAGACCACAGCTTTCATTTGAATTGTTTAATATTTCGATATATTTATCGATAAATGAGTTATCGGTCAAAATGTGGTTCCCATAAAACATTGAAATTCGCGTGCAATATGGGTGTCAAACCAAAGGGAAAGACCACAGCTTTCATTTGAATTGTTTTAATATTTCGATATATTTATCGATATATGAGTTACCGGTCAAAATGTGGTTCCTATTGAACCTTTAAATTTACGTGCAATATGGGTGTCAAACGAAAGGGCAAGGCCACAGCTTTCATTCGAACTGTTCAATATTTCGATATATTTATCGATATATGAGTTACCGGTCAAAATGTGGTTCCTTTTGAACCTTTAAATTTACGTGCAATATGGGTGTCAACGAGAGGGCAAGGCCACAGCTTTCATTCGAAACCTTCCATATTTCTATATGTTTATCGATAAATGAGTTATCGGTCAAATGTGGTTCCCATAAAACATTGAATTCGCGTGCCAATATATGTGTCAAACCAAGGAGCAAGGCCACAGCTTTCCCTCTGAACTGTTCTATTTTTCGATATATTTATCGATAAATGAGTTATCGGTCAAAATGTGGTTCCTATTAAACCGTCCAAACTTGCGTGCGGTATTGGTGTCCAACGAAAGGGCAAGGCCACAGCTTTCATTCGAACCTTCCATATTTCGATATATTTATCGATAAATGAGTTAGCGGTAAAAAAATTGGTTCCCATAAAACCTTGAAGTTTGGGTGTAATATGGGTGTCAAACCAAAGGGCAAGGGCCACAGCTTTCATTCAAACTGTTTTATATTTCGATATATTTATCGATAAATGAGTTATTGGTCAAAATGTGGTTTCTATTAAACCTTGAAATTCGCGTGGCAATATGGGTGTAAAACGAAAGAGCAAGGCCACAGCTTTCATTCGAACTTTTCTATATTTCGATATATTTATCGATAAATTAGTTATCCGTCAAAATGTTGGTCCCATAAAACCTTGAAATTCGCGTGCAATATGGGTGTCAAACCAAAGAGCAAGGCCACAGCTTTCCTTTGAACTGTTCTATTTTTCGATAATTTATCGATAAATGAGTTATCGGTCAAATGTGGTCCTATTAAAACGTCAAACTTGCGTGCGGTATTAGTGTCAAACGAAAGGGCAAGGCCACAGCTTTCATTCGAAACCTTCCATATTTCGATATATTTATCGATAAATGAGTTGGCGGTAAAAAATTGGTTCCCATAAAACCTTGAAGTTTGGGTGTAATATGAGTGTCAAACGAAAGGGCTAGGCCACAGCTTTCATTCGAACTGTTCAATATTTCGATATATTTATCGATAAATTAGTTATCCGTCAAAATGTTGGTCCCATAAAACCTTGAAATTCGCGTGCAATATGGGTGTCAAACCAAAGAGCAAGGCCACAGCTTTCCTTTGAACTGTTCTATTTTTCGATATATTTATCGATAAATGAGTTATCGGTCAAACTGTGGTTCCTATTAAAAACGTCAAACTTGCGTGCGGTATTAGTGTCAAACGAAAGGGCAAGGCCACAGCTTTCGTTCGAAACCTTCCATATTTCGATATATTTATCGATAAATGAGTTGGCGGTAAAAAATTGGTTCCCATAAAACCCTTGAAGTTTGGGTGTAATATGAGTGTCAAACGAAAGGGCTAGGCCACAGCTTTCATTCGAACTGTTCAATATTTCGATATATTTATCGATATATGAGTTACCGGTCAAAATGTGGTTCAAACTTGCGTGCGGTATTAGTGTCAAAACGAAAGGGCAAGGCCACAGCTTTCATTCGAAACCTTCCATATTTCGATATATTATCGATAAATGAGTTGGCGGTAAAAAATTGGTTCCCATAAAACCTTGAAGTTTGGGTGTAATATGAGTGTCAAACGAAAGGGCTAGGCCACAGCTTTCATTCGAACTGTTCAATATTTCGATACATTTATCGGTATATGAGTTATCGGTCAAAATGTGGTTCCTATTAAACCTTTAATTTACGTGCAATATGGGTGTCAAACCAAAGGCCAAGGCCACAGATTTCATTCAAACTGTTCAATATTTCGATATATTTATCGATAAATGAGTTATCGGTCCAAATGTGGTTCCCATAAAACCTTGAAATTAGCGTGCAATAGGGGTGTCAAACGAAAGGGCAAGGCCACAGCTTTCATTCGAAACCTGTCCATATTTCTATATGTTTATCGATAAATGAGTTATCGGTAAAATGTGGGTTCCCATAAAACATTGAAATTCGCGTGCAATATGGGTGTCAAACCAAAGGCCAAGGCCACAGATTTCATTCAAACTGTTCAATATTTCGATATATTTATCGATAAATGAGTTATCGGTCCAAATGTGGTTCCCATACAAACCTTGAAATTAGCGTGCAATAGGGGTGTCAAACGAAAGGGCAAGGGCACAGCTTTCATTCGAAACCTTCCATATTTCTATATGTTTATCGATAAATGAGTTATCGGTAAAAATGTGGTTCCCATAAAACATTGAAATGCGCGTGCAATATGGGTGTCAAACCATAGGGAAAGACCACAGCTTTCATTTGAATTGTTTAGTATTTCGATATATTTATCGATAAATGAGTTATCGGTCAAAATGTGGTTCCCATAAAACATTGAAATTCGCGTGCAATATGGGTGTCAAACCAAAGGGAAAGACCACAGCTTTCATTTGAATTGTTTAATATTTCGATATATTTATCGATATATGAGTTACCGGTCAAAATGTGGTTCCTATTGAACCTTTAAATTTACGTGCAATATGGGTGTCAAACGAAAGGGCAAGGCCACAGCTTTCATTCGAAACCTTCCATATTTCTATATGTTTATCGATAAATGAGTTATCGGTCAAATGTGGTTCCCATAAAACCTTGAAGTTTGGGTGTAATATGAGTGTCAAACGAAAGGGTTAGGCCACAGCTTTCATTCGAACTGTTCAATATTTCGATATATTTATCGATATATGAGTTACCGGTCAAAATGTGGTTCCTATTGAACCTTTAAATTTACGTGCAATATGGGTGTCAAACGAAAGGGCAAGGCCACAGCTTTCATTCGAAACCTTCCATATTTCTATATGTTTATCGATAAATGAGTTATCGGTCAAATGTGGTTCCCATAAAACATTGAAATTCGCGTGCAATATATGTGTCAAACCAAGGAGCAAGGCCACAGCTTTCCTTTGAACTGTTCTATTTTTCGATATATTTATCGATAAATGAGTTATCGGTCAAAATGTGGTTCCTATTAAAACGTCAAACTTGCGTGCGGTATTAGTGTCAAACGAAAGGGCAAGGCCACAGCTTTCGTTCGAAACCTTCCATATTTCGATATATTTATCGATAAATGAGTTGGCGGTAAAAAATTATTTCCCATAAAACCTTGAAGTTTGGGTGTAATATGAGTGTCAAACGAAAGGGCTAGGCCACAGCTTTCATTCGAACTGTTCAATATTTCGATACATTTATCGGTATATGAGTTATCGGTCAAAATGTGGTTCCTATTAAACCTTTAAATTTACGTGCAATATGGGTGTCAAACCAAAGGCCAAGGCCACAGATTTCATTCAAACTGTTCAATATTTCGATATATTTATCGATAAATGAGTTATCGGTCCAACTGTGGTTCCTATTAAAACGTCAAACATGCGTGCGGTATTAGTGTCAAACGAAAGGGCAAGGCCACAGCTTTCGTTCGAAACCTTCCATATTTCGATATATTTATCGATAAATGAGTTGGCGGTAAAAAATTGGTTCCCATAAAACCTTGAAGTTTGGGTGTAATATGAGTGTCAAACGAAAGGGCTAGGCCACAGCTTTCATTCGAACTGTTCAATATTTCGATACATTTATCGGTATATGAGTTATCGGTCAAAATGTGGTTCCTATTAAACCTTTAAATTTACGTGCAATATGGGTGTCAAACCAAAGGCCAAGGCCACAGATTTCATTCAAACTGTTCAATATTTCGATATATTTATCGATAAATGAGTTATCGGTCCAAATGTGGTTCCCATAAAACCTTGAAATTAGCGTGCAATAGGGGTGTCAAACGAAAGGGCAAGGCCACAGCTTTCATTCGAAACCTTCCATATTTCTATATGTTTATCGATAAATGAGTTATCGGTAAAAATGTGGTTCCCATAAAACATTGAAATTCGCGTGCAATATGGGTGTCAAACCAAAGGGAAAGACCACAGCTTTCATTTGAATTGTTTAATATTTCGATATATTTATCGATATATGAGTTACCGGTCAAAATGTGGTTCCTATTGAACCTTTAAATTTACGTGCAATATGGGTGTCAAACGAAAGGGCAAGGCCACAGCTTTCATTCGAAACCTTCCATATTTCTATATGTTTATCGATAAATGAGTTATCGGTAAAAATGTGGTTCCCCTAAAACATTGAAATTCGCGTGCATTATGGGTGTCAAACCATAGGGAAAGACCACAGCTTTCATTTGAATTGTTTAATATTTCGATATATTTATTGATAAATGAATTATCGGTCAAAATGTGGTGCCCATAAAACATTGAAATTCGCGTGCAATATGGGTGTCAAACCAAAGGGAAAGACCACAGCTTTCATTTGAATTGTTTAATATTTCGATATATTTATCGATATATGAGTTACCGGTCAAAATGTGGTTCCTATTGAGCCTTTAAATTTACGTGCAATATGGGTGTCAAACGAAAGGGCAAGGCCACAGATTTCATTCAAACTGTTCAATATTTCGATACATTTATCGGTATATGAGTTATCGGTCAAAATGTGGTTCCTATTAAACCTTTAAATTTACGTGCAATATGGGTGTCAAACCAAAGGCCAAGGCCACAGATTTCATTCAAACTGTTCAATATTTCGATATATTTATCGATAAATGAGTTATCGGTCAAAATGTGGTTCCTATTAAACCGTCAAACTTGCGTGCGGTATTGGTGTCAAACGAAAGGGCAAGGCCACAGCTTTCATTCGAAACCTTCCATATTTCGATATATTTATCGATAAATGAGTTAGCGGTAAAAAATTGGTTCCCATAAAACCTTGAAGTTTGGGTGTAATATGAGTGTCAAACGAAAGGGCTAGGCCACAGCTTTCATTCGAACTGTTCAATATTTCGATACATTTATCGGTATATGAGTTATCGGTCAAAATGTGGTTCCTATTAAACCTTTAAATTTACGTGCAATATGGGTGTCAAACCAAAGGCCAAGGCCACAGATTTCATTCAAACTGTTCAATATTTCGATATATTTATCGATAAATGAGTTATCGGTCCAAATGTGGTTCCTATTAAAACGTCAAACATGCGTGCGGTATTAGTGTCAAACGAAAGGGCAAGGCCACAGCTTTCGTTCGAAACCTTCCGTATTTCGATATATTTATCGATAAATGAGTTGGCGGTAAAAAATTGGTTCCCATAAAACCTTGAAGTTTGGGTGTAATATGAGTGTCAAACGAAAGGGCTAGGCCACAGCTTTCATTCGAACTGTTCAATATTTCGATACATTTATCGGTATATGAGTTATCGGTCAAAATGTGGTTCCTATTAAACCTTTAAATTTACGTGCAATATGGGTGTCAAACCAAAGGTCAAGGCCACAGATTTCATTCAAACTGTTCAATATTTCGATATATTTATCGATAAATGAGTTATCGGTCCAAATTTGGTTCCCATAAAACCTTGAAATTAGCGTGCAATAGGGGTGTCAAACGAAAGGGCAAGGCCACAGCTTTCATTCGAAACCTTCCATATTTCTATATGTTTATCGATAAATGAGTTATCGGTAAAAATGTGGTTCCCATAAAACATTGAAATTCGCGTGCAATATGGGTGTCAAACCAAAGGGAAAGACCACAGCTTTCATTTGAATTGTTTAATATTTCGATATATTTATCGATATATGAGTTACCGGTCAAAATGTGGTTCCTATTGAACCTTTAAATTTACGTGCAATATGGGTGTCAAACGAAAGGGCAAGGCCACAGCTTTCATTCGAAACCTTCCATATTTCTATATGTTTATCGATAAATGAGTTATCGGTAAAAATGTGGTTCCCATAAAACATTGAAATTCGCGTGCATTCTGGGTGTCAAACCATAGGGAAAGACCACAGCTTTCATTTGAATTGTTTAATATTTCGATATATTTATTGATAAATGAATTATCGGTCAAAATGTGGTGCCCATAAAACATTGAAATTCGCGTGCAATATGGGTGTCAAACCAAAGGGAAAGACCACAGCTTTCATTTGAATTGTTTAATATTTCGATATATTTATCGATATATGAGTTACCGGTCAAAATGTGGTTCCTATTGAACCTTTAAATTTACGTGCAATATGGGTGTCAAACGAAAGGGCAAGGCCACAGCTTTCATTCGAAACCTTCCATATTTCTATATGTTTATCGATATATGAGTTATCGGTCAAATGTGGTTCCCATAAAACCTTGAAGTTTGGGTGTAATATGAGTGTCAAACGAAAGGGCTAGGCCACAGCTTTCATTCGAACTGTTCAATATTTCGATATATTTATCGATATATGAGTTACCGGTCAAAATGTGGTTCCTATTGAACCTTTAAATTTACGTGCAATATGGGTGTCAAACGAAAGGGCAAGGCCACAGCTTTCATTCGAAACCTTCCATATTTCTATATGTTTATCGATAAATGAGTTATCGGTCAAATGTGGTTCCCATAAAACATTGAAATTCGCGTGCAATATATGTGTCAAACCAAGGAGCAAGGCCACAGCTTTCCTTTGAACTGTTCTATTTTTCGATATATTTATCGATAAATGAGTTATCGGTCAAAATGTGGTTCCTATTAAACCGTCAAACTTGCGTGCGGTATTGGTGTCAAACGAAAGGGCAAGGCCACAGCTTTCATTCGAAACCTTCCATATTTCGATATATTTATCGATAAATGAGTTAGCGGTAAAAAATTGGTTCCCATAAAACCTTGAAGTTTGGGTGTAATATGAGTGTCAAACGAAAGGGCTAGGCCACAGCTTTCATTCGAACTGTTCAATATTTCGATATATTTATCGATATATGAGTTACCGGTCAAAATGTGGTTCAAACTTGCGTGCGGTATTATTGTCAAACGAAAGGGCAAGGCCACAGCTTTCATTCGAAACCTTCCACAGATTTCATTCAAACTGTTCAATATTTCGATATATTTATCGATAAATGAGTTATCGGTGCAAATGTGGTTCCCATAAAACCTTGAAATTAGCGTGCAATAGGGGTGTCAAACGAAAGGGCAAGGCCACAGCTTTCATTCGAAACCTTCCATATTTCTATATGTTTATCGATAAATGAGTTATCGGTAAAAATGTGGTTCCCATAAAACATTGAAATTCGCGTGCAATATGGGTGTCAAACCAAAGGCCAAGGCCACAGATTTCATTCAAACTGTTCAATATTTCGATATATTTATCGATAAATGAGTTATCGGTCCAAATGTGGTTCCCATAAAACCTTGAAATTAGCGTGCAATAGGGGTGTCAAACGAAAGGGCAAGGCCACAGCTTTCATTCGAAACCTTCCATATTTCTATATGTTTATCGATAAATGAGTTATAGGTAAAAATGTGGTTCCCATAAAACATTGAAATGCGCGTGCAATATGGGTGTCAAACCATAGGGAAAGACCACAGCTTTCATTTGAATTGTTTAATATTTCGATATATTTATCGATATATGAGTTACCGGTCAAAATGTGGTTCCTATTGAACCTTTAAATTTACGTGCAATATGGGTGTCAAACGAAAGGGCAAGGCCACAGCTTTCATTCGAAACCTTCCATATTTCTATATGTTTATCGATAAATGAGTTATCGGTCAAATGTGGTTCCCATAAAACCTTGAAGTTTGGGTGTAATATGAGTGTCAAACGAAAGGGTTAGACCACAGCTTTCATTCGAACTGTTCAATATTTCGATATATTTATCGATATATGAGTTACCGGTCAAAATGTGGTTCCTATTGAACCTTTAAATTTACGTGCAATATGGGTGTCAAACGAAAGGGCAAGGCCACAGCTTTCATTCGAAACCTTCCATATTTCTATATGTTTATCGATAAATGAGTTATCGGTCAAATGTGGTTCCCATAAAACATTGAAATTCGCGTGCAATATATGTGTCAAACCAAGGAGCAAGGCCACAGCTTTCCTTTGAACTGTTCTATTTTTCGATATATTTATCGATAAATGAGTTATCGGTCAAAATGTGGTTCCTATTAAACCGTCAAACTTGCGTGCGGTATTGGTGTCAAACGAAAGGGCAAGGCCACAGCTTTCATTCGAAACCTTCCATATTTCTATATGTTTATCGATAAATGAGTTATCGGTAAAAATGTGGTTCCCATAAAACATTGAAATTCGCGTGCATTCTGGGTGTCAAACCATAGGGAAAGACCACAGCTTTCATTTGAATTGTTTAATATTTCGATATATTTATTGATAAATGAATTATCGGTCAAAATGTGGTGCCCATAAAACATTGAAATTCGCGTGCAATATGGGTGTCAAACCAAAGGGAAAGACCACAGCTTTCATTTGAATTGTTTAATATTTCGATATATTTATCGATATATGAGTTACCGGTCAAAATGTGGTTCCTATTGAGCCTTTAAATTTACGTGCAATATGGGTGTCAAACGAAAGGGCAAGGCCACAGCTTTCATTCGAAACCTTCCATATTTCTATATGTTTATCGATATATGAGTTATCGGTCAAATGTGGTTCCCATAAAACCTTGAAGTTTGGGTGTAATATGAGTGTCAAACGAAAGGGCTAGGCCACAGCTTTCATTCGAACTGTTCAATATTTCGATATATTTATCGATATATGAGTTACCGGTCAAAATGTGGTTCCTATTGAACCTTTAAATTTACGTGCAATATGGGTGTCAAACGAAAGGGCAAGGCCACAGCTTTCATTCGAAACCTTCCATATTTCTATATGTTTATCGATAAATGAGTTATCGGTCAAATGTGGTTCCCATAAAACATTGAAATTCGCGTGCAATATATGTGTCAAACCAAGGAGCAAGGCCACAGCTTTCCTTTGAACTGTTCTATTTTTCGATATATTTATCGATAAATGAGTTATCGGTCAAAATGTGGTTCCTATTAAACCGTCAAACTTGCGTGCGGTATTGGTGTCAAACGAAAGGGCAAGGCCACAGCTTTCATTCGAAACCTTCCATATTTCGATATATTTATCGATAAATGAGTTAGCGGTAAAAAATTGGTTCCCATAAAACCTTGAAGTTTGGGTGTAATATGAGTGTCAAACGAAAGGGCTAGGCCACAGCTTTCATTCGAACTGTTCAATATTTCGATATATTTATCGATATATGAGTTACCGGTCAAAATGTGGTTCAAACTTGCGTGCGGTATTATTGTCAAACGAAAGGGCAAGGCCACAGCTTTCATTCGAAACCTTCCACAGATTTCATTCAAACTGTTCAATATTTCGATATATTTATCGATAAATGAGTTATCGGTGCAAATGTGGTTCCCATAAAACCTTGAAATTAGCGTGCAATAGGGGTGTCAAACGAAAGGGCAAGGCCACAGCTTTCATTCGAAACCTTCCATATTTCTATATGTTTATCGATAAATGAGTTATCGGTAAAAATGTGGTTCCCATAAAACATTGAAATTCGCGTGCAATATGGGTGTCAAACCAAAGGCCAAGGCCACAGATTTCATTCAAACTGTTCAATATTTCGATATATTTATCGATAAATGAGTTATCGGTCCAAATGTGGTTCCCATAAAACCTTGAAATTAGCGTGCAATAGGGGTGTCAAACGAAAGGGCAAGGCCACAGCTTTCATTCGAAACCTTCCATATTTCTATATGTTTATCGATAAATGAGTTATAGGTAAAAATGTGGTTCCCATAAAACATTGAAATGCGCGTGCAATATGGGTGTCAAACCATAGGGAAAGACCACAGCTTTCATTTGAATTGTTTAATATTTCGATATATTTATCGATATATGAGTTACCGGTCAAAATGTGGTTCCTATTGAACCTTTAAATTTACGTGCAATATGGGTGTCAAACGAAAGGGCAAGGCCACAGCTTTCATTCGAAACCTTCCATATTTCTATATGTTTATCGATAAATGAGTTATCGGTCAAATGTGGTTCCCATAAAACCTTGAAGTTTGGGTGTAATATGAGTGTCAAACGAAAGGGTTAGACCACAGCTTTCATTCGAACTGTTCAATATTTCGATATATTTATCGATATATGAGTTACCGGTCAAAATGTGGTTCCTATTGAACCTTTAAATTTACGTGCAATATGGGTGTCAAACGAAAGGGCAAGGCCACAGCTTTCATTCGAAACCTTCCATATTTCTATATGTTTATCGATAAATGAGTTATCGGTCAAATGTGGTTCCCATAAAACATTGAAATTCGCGTGCAATATATGTGTCAAACCAAGGAGCAAGGCCACAGCTTTCCTTTGAACTGTTCTATTTTTCGATATATTTATCGATAAATGAGTTATCGGTCAAAATGTGGTTCCTATTAAACCGTCAAACTTGCGTGCGGTATTGGTGTCAAACGAAAGGGCAAGGCCACAGCTTTCACAGGTTTCATTCGAAACCTTCCATATTTCGATATATTTATCGATAAATGAGTTATCGGTCAAAATGTGGTTCCTATTAAAACGTCAAACTTGCGTGCGGTATTAGTGTCAAACGAAAGGGCAAGGCCACAGCTTTCGTTCGAAACCTTCCATATTTCGATATATTTATCGATAAATGAGTTGGCGGTAAAAAATTGGTTCCCATAAAACCTTGAAGTTTGGGTGTAATATGAGTGTCAAACGAAAGGGCTAGGCCCCAGCTTTCATTCGAACTGTTCAATATTTCGATACATTTATCGGTATATGAGTTATCGGTCAAAATGTGGTTCCTATTAAACCTTTAAATTTACGTGCAATATGGGTGTCAAACCAAAGGCCAAGGCCACAGATTTCATTCAAACTGTTCAATATTTCGATATTTTTATCGATAAATGAGTTATCGGTCCAAATGTGGTTCCCATAAAACCTTGAAATTAGCGTGCAATAGGGGTGTCAAACGAAAGGGCAAGGCCACAGCTTTCATTCGAAACCTTCCATATTTCTATATGTTTATCGATAAATGAGTTATCGGTAAAAATGTGGTTCCCATAAAACATTGAAATTCGCGTGCAATATGGGTGTCAAACCAAAGGGAAAGACCACAGCTTTCATTTGAATTGTTTAATATTTCGATATATTTATCGATATATGAGTTACCGGTCAAAATGTGGTTCCTATTGAACCTTTAAATTTACGTGCAATATGGCTGTCAAACGAAAGGGCAAGGCCACAGCTTTCATTCGAAACCTTCCATATTTCTATATGTTTATCGATAAATGAGTTATCGGTAAAAATGTGGTTCCTATAAAACATTGAAATTCGCGTGCAATATGGGTGTCAAACCATAGGGAAAGACCACAGCTTTCATTTGAATTGTTTAATATTTCGATATATTTATTGATAAATGAATTATCGGTCAAAATGTGGTGCCCATAAAACATTGAAATTCGCGTGCAATATGGGTGTCAAACCAAAGGGAAAGACCACAGCTTTCATTTGAATTGTTTAATATTTCGATATATTTATCGATATATGAGTTACCGGTCAAAATGTGGTTCCTATTGAGCCTTTAAATTTACGTGCAATATGGGTGTCAAACGAAAGGGCAAGGCCACAGCTTTCATTCGAAACCTTCCATATTTCTATATGTTTATCGATAAATGAGTTATCGGTCAAATGTGGTTCCCATAAAACCTTGAAGTTTGGGTGTAATATGAGTGTCAAACGAAAGGGCTAGGCCACAGCTTTCATTCGAACTGTTCAATATTTCGATATATTTATCGATATATGAGTTACCGGTCAAAATGTGGTTCCTATTGAACCTTTAAATTTACGTGCAATATGGGTGTCAAACGAAAGGGCAAGGCCACAGCTTTCATTCGAAACCTTCCATATTTCTATATGTTTATCGATAAATGAGTTATCGGTCAAATGTGGTTCCCATAAAACATTGAAATTCGCGTGCAATATATGTGTCAAACCAAGGAGCAAGGCCACAGCTTTCCTTTGAACTGTTCTATTTTTCGATATATTTATCGATAAATGAGTTATCGGTCAAAATGTGGTTCCTATTAAACCGTCAAACTTGCGTGCGGTATTGGTGTCAAACGAAAGGGCAAGGCCACAGCTTTCATTCGAAACCTTCCATATTTCGATATATTTATCGATAAATGAGTTAGCGGTAAAAAATTGGTTCCCATAAAACCTTGAAGTTTGGGTGTAATATGAGTGTCAAACGAAAGGGCTAGGCCACAGCTTTCATTCGAACTGTTCAATATTTCGCTATATTTATCGATATATGAGTTACCGGTCAAAATGTGGTTCAAACTTGCGTGCGGTATTAGTGTCAAACGAAAGGGCAAGGCCACAGCTTTCATTCGAAACCTTCCATATTTCGATATATTTATCGATAAATGAGTTGGCGGTAAAAAATTGGTTCCCATAAAACCTTGAAGTTTGGGTGTAATATGAGTGTCAAACGAAAGGGCTAGGCCACAGCTTTCATTCGAACTGTTCAATATTTCGATACATTTATCGGTATATGAGTTATCGGTCAAAATGTGGTTCCTATTAAACCTTTAAATTTACGTGCAATATGGGTGTCAAACCAAAGGCCAAGGCCACAGATTTAATTCAAACTGTTCAATATTTCGATATATTTATCGATAAATGAGTTATCGGTCCAAATGTGGTTCCCATAAAACCTTGAAATTAGCGTGCAATAGGGGTGTCAAACGAAAGGGCAAGGCCACAGCTTTCATTCGAAACCTTCCATATTTCTATATGTTTATCGATAAATGAGTTATCGGTAAAAATGTGGTTCCCATAAAACATTGAAATTCGCGTGCAATATGGGTGTCAAACCAAAGGCCAAGGCCACAGATTTCATTCAAACTGTTCAATATTTCGATATATTTATCGATAAATGAGTTATCGGTCCAAATGTGGTTCCCATAAAACCTTGAAATTAGCGTGCAATAGGGGTGTCAAACGAAAGGGCAAGGCCACAGCTTTCATTCGAAACCTTCCATATTTCTATATGTTTATCGATAAATGAGTTATCGGTAAAAATGTGGTTCCCATAAAACATTGAAATGCGCGTGCAATATGGGTGTCAAGCCATAGGGAAAGACCACAGCTTTCATTTGAATTTTTTAATATTTCGATATATTTATCGATAAATGAGTTATCGGTCAAAATGTGGTTCCCATAAAACATTGAAATTCGCGTGCAATATGGGTGTCAAACCAAAGGGAAAGACCACAGCTTTCATTTGAATTGTTTAATATTTCGATATATTTATCGATATATGAGTTACCGGTCAAAATGTGCTTCCTATTGAACCTTTAAATTTACGTGCAATATGGGTGTCAAACGAAAGGGCAAGGCCACAGCTTTCATTCGAAACCTTGCATATTTCTATATGTTTATCGATAAATGAGTTATCGGTCAAATGTGGTTCCCATAAAACCTTGAAGTTTGGGTGTAATATGAGTGTCACACGAAAGGGTTAGGCCACAGCTTTCATTCGAACTGTTCAATATTTCGATATATTTATCGATATATGAGTTACCGGTCAAAATGTGGTTCCTATTGAACCTTTAAATTTACGTGCAATATGGGTGTCAAACGAAAGGGCAAGGCCACAGCTTTCATTCGAAACCTTCCATATTTCTATATGTTTATCGATAAATGAGTTATCGGTCAAATGTGGTTCCCATAAAACATTGAAATTCGCGTGCAATATATGTGTCAAACCAAGGAGCAAGGCCACAGCTTTCCTTTGAACTGTTCTATTTTTCGATATATTTATCGATAAATGAGTTATCGGTCAAAATGTGGTTCCTATTAAACCGTCAAACTTGCGTGCGGTATTGGTGTCAAACGAAAGGGCAAGGCCACAGCTTTCACAGGTTTCATTCGAAACCTTCCATATTTCGATATATTTATCGATAAATGAGTTATCGGTCAAAATGTGGTTCCTATTAAAACGTCAAACTTGCGTGCGGTATTAGTGTCAAACGAAAGGGCAAGGCCACAGCTTTCGTTCGAAACCTTCCATATTTCGATATATTTATCGATAAATGAGTTGGCGGTAAAAAATTGGTTCCCATAAAACCTTGAAGTTTGGGTGTAATATGAGTGTCAAACGAAAGGGCTAGGCCACAGCTTTCATTCGAACTGTTCAATATTTCGATACATTTATCGGTATATGAGTTATCGGTCAAAATGTGGTTCCTATTAAACCTCTAAATTTACGTGCAATATGGGTGTCAAACCAAAGGCCAAGGCCACAGATTTCATTCAAATTGTTCAATATTTCGATATATTTATCGATAAATGAGTTATCGGTCCAAATGTGGTTCCCATAAAACCTTGAAATTAGCGTGCAATAGGGGTGTCAAACGAAAGGGCAAGGCCACAGCTTTCATTCGAAACCTTCCATATTTCTATATGTTTATCGATAAATGAGTTATCGGTAAAAATGTGGTTCCCATAAAACATTGAAATTCGCGTGCAATATGGGTGTCAAACCAAAGGGAAAGACCACAGCTTTCATTTGAATTGTTTAATATTTCGATATATTTATCGATATATGAGTTACCGGTCAAAATGTGGTTCCTATTGAACCTTTAAATTTACGTGCAATATGGGTGTCAAACGAAAGGGCAAGGCCACAGATTTCATTCGAAACCTTCCATATTTCTATATGTTTATCGATAAATGAGTTATCGGTAAAAATGTGGTTCCCATAAAACATTGAAATTCGCGTGCAATATGGGTGTCAAACCATAGGGAAAGACCACAGCTTTCATTTGAATTGTTTAATATTTCGATATATTTATTGATAAATGAATTATCGGTCAAAATGTGGTGCCCATAAAACATTGAAATTCGCGTGCAATATGGGTGTCAAACCAAAGGGAAAGACCACAGCTTTCATTTGAATTGTTTAATATTTCGATATATTTATCGATATATGAGTTACCGGTCAAAATGTGGTTCCTATTGAGCCTTTAAATTTACGTGCAATATGGGTGTCAAACGAAAGGGCAAGGCCACAGCTTTCATTCGAAACCTTCCATATTTCTATATGTTTATCGATAAATGAGTTATCGGTCAAATGTGGTTCCCATAAAACCTTGAAGTTTGGGTGTAATATGAGTGTCAAACGAAAGGGCTAGGCCACAGCTTTCATTCGAACTGTTCAATATTTCGATATATTTATCGATATATGAGTTACCGGTCAAAATGTGGTTCCTATTGAACCTTTAAATTTACGTGCAATATGGGTGTCAAACGAAAGGGCAAGGCCACAGCTTTCATTCGAAACCTTCCATATTTCGATATGTTTATCGATAAATGAGTTAGCGGTAAAAAATTGGTTCCCATAAAACCTTGAAGTTTGGGTGTAATATGAGTGTCAAACGAAAGGGCTAGGCCACAGCTTTCATTCGAACTGTTCAATATTTCGATACATTTATCGGTATATGAGTTATCGATCAAAATGTGGTTCCTATTAAACCTTGAAATTTGCGTGCAATAGGGGTGTCAAACGAAAAAGCAAGGCCACCGCTTTCATTCGAACGGTTCTATATTTCGATATATTTATCGATATATGAGTTATCGGTCAAAATGCTGTTCCTATTAAACCTTTAAATTTACGTGCAATATGGGTGTCAAACCATAGGGAAAGACCACAGCTTTCATTTGAATTGTTTAATATTTCGATATATTTATCGATATATGAGTTACCGGTCAAAATGTGGTTCTTATTGAACCTTTAAATTTACATGCAATATGGGTGTCAAACGAAAGGGCAAGGCCACAGCTTTCATTCGAAACCTTCCATATTTCTATATGTTTATCGATAAATGAGTTATCGGTCAAATGTGGTTCCCATAAAACCTTGAAGTTTGGGTGTAATATGAGTGTCAAACGAAAGGGCTAGGCCACAGCTTTCATTCGAACTGTTCAATATTTCGATATATTTATCGATATATGAGTTACCGGTCAAAATGTGGTTCCTATTGAACCTTTAAATTTACGTGCAATATGGGTGTCAAACGAAAGGGCAAGGCCACAGCTTTCATTCGAAACCTTCCATATTTCTATATGTTTATCGATAAATGAGTTATCGGTCAAATGTGGTTCCCATAAAACATTGAAATTCGCGTGCAATATATGTGTCAAACCAAGGAGCAAGGCCACAGCTTTCCTTTGAACTGTTCTATTTTTCGATATATTTATCGATAAATGAGTTATCGGTCAAAATGTGGTTCCTATTAAACAGTCAAACTTGCGTGCGGTATTGGTGTCAAACGAAAGGGCAAGGCCACAGCTTTCACAGGTTTCATTCGAAACCTTCCATATTTCGATATATTTATCGATAAATGAGTTAGCGGTAAAAAATTGGTTCCCATAAAACCTTGAACTTTGGGTGTAATATGAGTGTCAAACGAAAGGGCTAGGCCACAGCTTTCATTCGAACTGTTCAATATTTCGATACATTTATCGGTATATGAGTTATCGATCAAAATGCTGTTCCTATTAAACCTTTAAATTTACGTGCAATATGGGTGTCAAACCAAAGGGCAAGGCCACAGCTTTCATTCAAACTGTTTTATATTTCGATATATTTATCGATAAATGAGTTATTGGTCAAAATGTGGTTTCTATTAAACCTTGAAATTCGCGTGCAATATGGGTGTAAAACGAAAGGGCTAGGCCACAGCTTTCATTCGAACTGTTCAATATTTCGATACATTTATCGGTATATGAGTTATCGGTCAAAATGTGGTTCCTATTAAACCTTTAAATTTACGTGCAATATGGGTGTCAAACCAAAGGCCAAGGCCACAGATTTCATTCAAACTGTTCAATATTTCGATATATTTATCGATAAATGAGTTATCGGTCCAAATGTGGTTCCCATAAAACCTTGAAATTAGCGTGCAATAGGGGTGTCAAACGAAAGGGCAAGGCCACAGCTTTCATTCGAAACCTTCCATATTTCTATATGTTTATCGATAAATGAGTTATCGATAAAAATGTGGTTCCCATAAAACATTGAAATTCGCGTGCAATATGGGTGTCAAACCAAAGGGAAAGACCACAGCTTTCATTTGAATTGTTTAATATTTGGATATATTTATCGATATATGAGTTACCGGTCAAAATGTGGTTCCTATTGAACCTTTAAATTTACGTGCAATATGGGTGTCAAACGAAAGGGCAAGGCCACAGATTTCATTCGAAACCTTTCATATTTCTATATGTTTATCGATAAATGAGTTATCGGTAAAAATGTGGTTCCCATAAAACATTGAAATTCGCGTGCAATATGGGTGTCAAACCATAGGGAAAGACCACAGCTTTCATTTGAATTGTTTAATATTTCGATATATTTATCGATAAATGAGTTATCGGTCAAAATGTGGTTCCCATAAAACATTGAAATTCGCGTGCAATATGGGTGTCAAACCAAAGGGAAAGACCACAGCTTTCATTTGAATTGTTTAATATTTCGATATATTTATCGATATATGAGTTACCGGTCAAAATGTGGTTCCTATTGAGCCTTTAAATTTACGTGCAATATGGGTGTCAAACGAAAGGGCAAGGCCACAGCTTTCATTCGAAACCTTCCATATTTCTATATGTTTATCGATAAATGAGTTATCGGTCAAATGTGGTTCCCATAAAACCTTGAAGTTTGGGTGTAATAGGGGTGTCAAACGAAAGGGCAAGGCCACAGCTTTCATTCGAAACCTTCCATATTTCTATATGTTTATCGATAAATGAGTTATCGATAAAAATGTGGTTCCCATAAAACATTGAAATTCGCGTGCAATATGGGTGTCAAACCAAAGGGAAAGACCACAGCTTTCATTTGAATTGTTTAATATTTGGATATATTTATCGATATATGAGTTACCGGTCAAAATGTGGTTCCTATTGAACCTTTAAATTTACGTGCAATATGGGTGTCAAACGAAAGGGCAAGGCCACAGATTTCATTCGAAACCTTTCATATTTCTATATGTTTATCGATAAATGAGTTATCGGTAAAAATGTGGTTCCCATAAAACATTGAAATTCGCGTGCAATATGGGTGTCAAACCATAGGGAAAGACCACAGCTTTCATTTGAATTGTTTAATATTTCGATATATTTATCGATAAATGAGTTATCGGTCAAATGTGGTTCCCATAAAACATTGAAATTCGCGTGCAATATATGTGTCAAACCAAGGAGCAAGGCCACAGCTTTCCTTTGAACTGTTCTATTTTTCGATATATTTATCGATAAATGAGTTATCGGTCAAAATTGGGTTCCTATTAAACCGTCAAACTTGCGTGCGGTATTGGTGTCAAACGAAAGGGCAAGGCCACAGCTTTCATTCGAAACCTTCCATATTTCGATATATTTATCGATAAATGAGTTAGCGGTAAAAAATTGGTTCCCATAAAACCTTGAAGTTTGGGTGTAATATGAGTGTCAAACGAAAGGGCTAGGCCACAGCTTTCATTCGAACTGTTCAATATTTCGATACATTTATCGGTATATGAGTTATCGATCAAAATGTGGTTCCTATTAAACCTTGAAATTTGCAGGCAATAGGGGTGTCAACCGAAAAAGCAAGGCCACCGCTTTCATTCGAACAGTTCTATATTTCGATATATTTATCGATATATGAGTTATCGGTCAAAATGCTGTTCCTATTAAACCTTTAAATTTACGTGCAATATGGGTGTCAAACCATTGGGAAAGACCACAGCTTTCATTTGAATTGTTTAATATTTCGATATATTTATCGATATATGAGTTACCGGTCAAAATATGGTTCCTATTGAACCTTTAAATTTACGTGCAATATGGGTGTCAAACGAAAGGGCAAGGCCACAGCTTTCATTCGAAACCTTCCATATTTCTATATGTTTATCGATAAATGAGTTATCGGTCAAATGTGGTTCCCATAAAACCTTGAAGTTTGGGTGTAATATGAGTGTCAAACGAAAGGGCTAGGCCACAGCTTTCATTCGAACTGTTCAATATTTCGATATATTTATCGATATATGAGTTACCGGTCAAAATGTGGTTCCTATTGAACCTTTAAATTTACGTGCAATATGGGTGTCAAACGAAAGGGCAAGGCCACAGCTTTCATTCGAAACCTTCCATATTTCTATATGTTTATCGATAAATGAGTTATCGGTCAAATGTGGTTCCCATAAAACATTGAAACTCGCGTGCAATATATGTGTCAAACCAAGGAGCAAGGCTACAGCTTTCCTTTGAACTGTTCTATTTTTCCATATATTTATCGATAAATGAGTTATCGGTCAAAATGTGGTTCCTACTAAACCGTCAAACTTGCGTGTGGTATTGGTGTCAAACGAAAGGGCAAGGCCACAGCTTTCACAGGTTTCATTCGAAACCTTCCATATTTCGATATATTTATCGATAAATGAGTTAGCGGTAAAAAATTGGTTCCCATAAAACCTTGAAGTTTGGGTGTAATATGAGTGTCAAACGAAAGGGCTAGGCCACAGCTTTCATTCGAACTGTTCAATATTTCGATACATTTATCGGTATATGAGTTATCGATCAATATGCTGTTCCTATTAAACCTTTAAATTTACGTGCAATATGGGTGTCAAACCAAAGGGCAAGGCCACAGCTTTCATTCAAACTGTTTTATATTTCGATATATTTATCGATAAATGAGTTATTGGTCAAAATGTGGTTTCTATTAAACCTTGAAATTCGCGTGCAATATGGGTGTAAAACAAAAGAGCAAGGCCACAGCTTTCATTCGAACTGTTCTATATTTCGATATATTTATCGATAAATTAGCTATCCGTCAAAATGTTGGTCCCATAAAACATTGAAATTCGCGTGCAATATGGGTGTCAAACCAAAGAGCAAGGCCACAGCTTTCTTTTGAACTGTTCTATTTTTCGATATATTTATCGATAAATGATTTATCGGTCAAAATGTGGTTCCTATTAAAACGTCAAACTTGCGTGCGGTATAAGTGTCAAACGAAAGGGCAAGGCCACAGCTTTCATTCGAAACCTTCCATATTTCGATATATTTATCGATAAATGAGTTGGCGGTAAAAAATTGGTTCCCATAAAACCTTGAAGTTTGGGTGTAATATGAGTGTCAAACGAAAGGGCTAGGAAACAGCTTTCATTCGAACTGTTCAATATTTCGATACATTTATCGGTATATGAGTTATCGGTCAAAATGTGGTTCCTATTAAACCTTTAAATTTACGTGCAATATGGGTGTCAAACCAAAGGCCAAGGCCACAGATTTCATTCAAACTGTTCAATATTTCGATATATTTATCGATATATGAGTTACCGGTCAAAATGTGGTTCCTATTGAACCTTTAAATTTACGTGCAATATGGGTGTCAAACGAAAGGGCAAGGCCACAGCTTTCATTCGAAACCTTCCATATTTCTATTTGTTTATCGATAAATGAGTTATCGGTAAAAATGTGGTTCCCATAAAACATTGAAATTCGCGTGCAATATGGGTGTCAAACCATAGGGAAAGACCACAGCTTTCATTTGAATTGTTTAATATTTCGATATATTTATCGATATATGAGTTACCGGTCAAAATGTGGTTCCTATTGAACCTTTAAATTTACGTGCAATATGGGTGCCAAACGAAAGGGCAAGGCCACAGCTTTCATTCGAAACCTTCCATATTTCTATTTGTTTATCGATAAATGAGTTATCGGTAAAAATGTGGTTCCCATAAAACATTGAAATTCGCGTGCAATATGGGTGTCAAACCATAGGGAAAGACCACAGCTTTCATTTGAATTGTTTAATATTTCGATATATTTATCGATAAATGAGTTATCGGTCAAAATGTGGTTCCCATAAAACATTGAAATTCGCGTGCAATATGGGTGTCAAACCAAAGGGAAAGACCACAGCTTTCATTTGAATTGTTTAATATTTCGATATATTTATCGATATATGAGTTACCGGTCAAAATGTGGTTCCTATTGAGCCTTTAAATTTACGTGCAATATGGGCGTCAAACGAAAGGACAAGGCCACAGCTTTCATTCGAAACCTTCCATATTTCTATATGTTTATCAAAAAATGAGTTATCGGTCAAATGTGGTTCCCATAAAACCTTGAAGTTTGGGTGTAATATGAGTGTCAAACGAAAGGGCTAGGCCACAGCTTTCATTCAAACTGTTCAATATTTCGATATATTTATCGATATATGAGTTACCGGTCAAAATGTGGTTCCTATTGAACCTTTAAATTTACGTGCAATATGGGTGTCAAACGAAAGGGCAAGGCCACAGCTTTCATTCGAAACCTTCCATATTTCGATATATTTATCGATAAATGAGTTGGCGGTAAAAAATTGGTTCCCATAAAACCTTGAAGTTTGGGTGTAATATGAGTGTCAAACGAAAAGGCTAGGAAACAGCTTTCATTCGAACTGTTCAATATTTCGATACATTTATCGGTATATGAGTTATCGGTCAAAATGTGGTTCCTATTAAACCTTTAAATTTACGTGCAATATGGGTGTCAAACCAAAGGCCAAGGCAACAGATTTCATTCAAACTATTCAATATTTCGATATATTTATCGATATATGAGTTACCGGTCAAAATGTGGTTCCTATTGAACCTTGAAATTAGCGTGCAATAGGGGTGTCAAACGAAAGGGCAAGGCCACAGCTTTCATTCGAAACCTTCTATATTTCTATATGTTTATCGATAAATGAGTTATCGGTAAAAATGTGGTTCCCATAAAACATTGAAATTCGCGTGCAATATGGGTGTCAAACCAAAGGGAAAGACCACAGCTTTCATTTGAATTGTTTAATATTTCGATATATTTATCGATACATGAGTTACCGGTCAAAATGTGGTTCCTATTGAACCTTTAAATTTACGTGCAATATGGGTGTCAAACGAAAGGGCAAGGCCACAGCTTTCATTCGAAACCTTCCATATTTCTATTTGTTTATCGATAAATGAGTTATCGGTAAAAATGTGGTTCCCATAAAACATTGAAATTCGCGTGCAATATGGGTGTCAAACCATAGGGAAAGACCACAGCTTTCATTTGAATTGTTTAATATTTCGATATATTTATCGATAAATGAGTTATCGGTCAAAATGTGGTTCCCATAAAACATTGAAATTCGCTTGCAATATGGGTGTCAAACCAAAGGGAAAGACCACAGCTTTCATTTGAATTGTTTAATATTTCGATATATTTATCGATATATGAGTTACCGGTCAAAATGTGGTTCCTATTGAGCCTTTAAATTTACGTGCAATATGGGCGTCAAACGAAAGGACAAGGCCACAGCTTTGATTCGAAACCTTCCATATTTCTATATGTTTATCAAAAAATGAGTTATCGGTCAAATGTGGTTCCCATAAAACCTGGAAGTTTGGGTGTAATATAAGTGTCAAACGAAAGGGCTAGGCCACAGCTTTCATTCGAACTGTTCAATATTTCGATATATTTATCGATATATGAGTTACCGGTCAAAATGTGGTTCCTATTGAACCTTTAAATTTACGTGCAATATGGGTGTCAAACGAAAGGGCAAGGCCACAGCTTTCATTCGAAACCTTCCATATTTCGATATATTTATCGATAAATGAGTTGGCGGTAAAAAATTGGTTCCCATAAAACCTTGAAGTTTGGGTGTAATATGAGTGTCAAACGAAAGGGCTAGGAAACAGCTTTCATTCGAACTGTTCAATATTTCGATACATTTATCGGTATATGAGTTATCGGTCAAAATGTGGTTCCTATTAAACCTTTAAATTTACGTGCAATATGGGTGTCAAACCAAAGGCCAAGGCCACAGATTTCATTCAAACTGTTCAATATTTCGATATATTTATCGATATATGAGTTACCGGTCAAAATGTGGTTCCTATTGAACCTTGAAATTAGCGTGCAATAGGGGTGTCAAACGAAAGGGCAAGGCCACAGCTTTCATTCGAAACCTTCTATATTTCTATATGTTTATCGATAAATGAGTTATCGGTAAAAATGTGGTTCCCATAAAACATTGAAATTCGCGTGCAATATGGGTGTCAAACCAAAGGGAAAGACCACAGCTTTCATTTGAATTGTTTAATATTTCGATATATTTATCGATATATGAGTTACCGGTCAAAATGTGGTTCCTATTGAACCTTTAAATTTACGTGCAATATGGGTGTCAAACGAAAGGGCAAGGCCACAGCTTTCATTCGAAACCTTCCATATTTCTATTTGTTTATCGATAAATGAGTTATCGGTAAAAATGTGGTTCCCATAAAACATTGAAATTCGCGTGCAATATGGGTGTCAAACCATAGGGAAAGACCACAGCTTTCATTTGAATTGTTTAATATTTCGATATATTTATCGATAAATGAGTTATCGGTCAAAATGTGGTTCCCATAAAACATTGAAATTCGCGTGCAATATGGGTGTCAAACCAAAGGGAAAGACCACAGCTTTCATTTGAATTGTTTAATATTTCGATATATTTATCGATATATGAGTTACCGATCAAAATGTGGTTCCTATTGAGCCTTTAAATTTACGTGCAATATGGGCGTCAAACGAAAGGACAAGGCCACAGCTTTGATTCGAAACCTTCCATATTTCTATATGTTTATCAAAAAATGAGTTATCGGTCAAATGTGGTTCCCATAAAACCTTGAAGTTTGGGTGTAATATGAGTGTCAAACGAAAGGGCTAGGCCACAGCTTTCATTCGAACTGTTCAATATTTCGATATATTTATCGATATATGAGTTACCGGTCAAAATGTGGTTCCTATTGAACCTTTAAATTTACGTGCAATATGGGTGTCAAACGAAAGGGCAAGGCCACAGCTTTCATTCGAAACCTTCCATATTTCTATATGTTTATCGATAAATGAGTTATCGGTCAAATGTGGTTCCCATAAAACATTGAAATCCGCGTGCAATATATGTGTCAAACCAAGGAGCAAGGCCACAGCTTTCCTTTGAACTGTTCTATTTTTCGATATATTTATCGATAAATGAGTTATCGGTCAAAATGTGGTTCCTATTAAACCGTCAAACTTGCGTGCGGTATTGGTGTCAAACGAAAGGGCAAGGCCACAGCTTTCATTCGAAACCTTCCATATTTCGATATATTTATCGATAAATGAGTTAGCGGTAAAAAATTGGTTCCCATAAAACCTTGAAGTTTGGGTGTAATATGAGTGTCAAACGAAAGGGCTAGGCCACAGCTTTCATTCGAACTGTTCAATATTTCGATACATTTATCGGTATATGAGTTATCGATCAAAATGTGGTTCCTATTAAACCTTGAAATTTGCGTGCAATAGGGGTGTCAAACGAAAAAGTAAGGCCACCGCTTTCATTCGAACGGTTCTATATTTCGATATATTTATCGATATATGAGTTATCGGTCAAAATGCTGTTCCTATTAAACCTTTAAATTTACGTGCAATATGGGTGTCAAACCAAAGGCCAAGGCCACAGCTTTCATTCGAAACCTTCCATATTTCGATATATTTATCGATAAATGAGTTAGCGGTAAAAAATTGGTTCCCATAAAACCTTGAAGTTTGGGTGTAATATGAGTGTCAAACGAAAGGGCTAGGCCACAGCTTTCATTCGAACTGTTCAATATTTCGATACATTTATCGGTATATGAGTTATCGGTCAAAATGTGGTTCATATTAAACCTTTAAATTTACGTGCAATATGGGTGTCAAACCAAAGGCCAAGGCCACAGATTTCATTCAAACTGTTCAATATTTCGATATATTTATCGATAAATGAGTTATCGGTCCAAATGTGGTTCCCATAAAACCTTGAAATTAGCGTGCAATAGGGGTGTCAAACGAAAGGGCAAGGCGACAGCTTTCATTCGAAACCTTCCATATTTCTATATGTTTATCGATAAATGAGTTATCGGTAAAAATGTGGTGCCCATAAAACATTGAAATGCGCGTGGAATATGGGTGTCAAACCATAGGGAAAGACCACAGCTTTCATTTGAATTGTTTAATATTTCGATATATTTATCGATATATGAGTTACCGGTCAAAATGTGGTTCCTATTGAAGCTTTAAATTTACGTGCAATATGGGTGTCAAACGAAAGGGCAAGGCCACAGCTTTCATTCGAAACCTTCCATATTTCGATATATTTATCGATAAATGAGTTAGCGGTAAAAAATTGGTTCCCATAAAACCTTGAAGTTTGGGTGTAATATGAGTGTCAAACGAAAGGGCTAGGCCACAGCTTTCATTCGAACTGTTCAATATTTCGATACATTTATCGGTATATGAGTTATCGGTCAAAATGTGGTTCCTATTAAACCTTTAAATTTACGTGCAATATGGGTGTCAAACCAAAGGCCAAGGCCACAGATTTCATTCAAACTGTTCAATATTTCGATATATTTATCGATAAATGAGTTATCGGTCCAAATGTGGTTCCCATAAAACCTTGAAGTTTGGGTGTAATATGAGTGTCAAACGAAAGGGCTAGGCCACAGCTTTCATTCGAACTGTTCAATATTTCGATATATTTATCGATATATGAGTTACCGGTCAAAATGTAGTTCCTATTGAACCTTTAAATTTACGTGCAATATGGGTGTCAAACGAAAGGGCAAGGCCACAGCTTTCATTCGAAACCTTCCATATTTCTATATGTTTATCGATAAATGAGTTATCGGTCAAATGTGGTTCCCATAATACCTTGAAGTTTGGGTGTAATATGAGTGTCAAACGAAAGGGCTAGGCCACAGCTTTCATTCGAACTGTTCAATATTTCGATATATTTATCGATATATGAGTTACCGGTCAAAATGTGGTTCCTATTGAACCTTTAAATTTACGTGCAATATGGGTGTCAAACGAAAGGGCAAGGCCACAGCTTTCATTCGAAACCTTCCATATTTCTATATGTTTATCGATGAATGAGTTATCGGTCAAATGTGGTTCCTATTGAAGCTTTAAATTTACGTGCAATATGGGTGTCAAACGAAAGGGCAAGGCCACAGCTTTCATTCGAAACCTTCCATATTTCGATATATTTATCGATAAATGAGTTAGCGGTAAAAAATTGGTTCCCATAAAACCTTGAAGTTTGGGTGTAATATGAGTGTCAAACGAAAGGGCTAGGCCACAGCTTTCATTCGAACTGTTCAATATTTCGATACATTTATCGGTATATGAGTTATCGATCAAAATGTGGTTCCTATTAAACCTTGAAATTTGCGTGCAATAGGGGTGTCAAACGAAAAAGCAAGGCCACCGCTTTCATTCGAACGGTTCTATATTTCGATATATTTATCGATATATGAGTTATCGGTCAAAATGCTGTTCCTATTAAACCTTTAAATTTACGTGCAATATGGGTGTCAAACGAAAGGGCAAGGCCACAGCTTTCATTCGAAACCTTCCATATTTCTATATTCTCTTTATGGCGCGATATACAACAGGTATATCATCATAAACCTCCTAAGAGATTTTTGCGCCAAGCTTCTCTTCCAATTTGTGGTGTGCCGATTTGAATTTTCCCTACAAATTGGTGGGACCTACAGTTTCTTGCCGACTCCGAACGGCATCTACAAAGGAGACGAATTTTTGCTGAGAAGCCTGTCATGGCAGAAATACACTCGGAGAGTTTGCCAAACCACTGCCGAGGGGCGACCCCGTTTTGAAAAACTTTTTTTCAAATCACTTTTGATGTTACCTGTACCAGGGCTCGAACCATGGACCTTCGGTGTGGTAGGCCGGCAACACTACCTTCACACCATGGCGGCCGCCTCAAAGTGTCAAACGAAAGGGCAAGGCCACAGCTTTCATTCGAAACCTTCCATATTTCGATATATTTATCGATAAATGAGTTAGCGGTAAAAAATTGGTTCCCATAAAACCTTGAAGTTTGGGTGTAATATGAGTGTCAAACGAAAGGGCTAGGCCACAGCTTTCATTCGAACTGTTCAATATTTCGATACATTTATCGGTATATGAGTTATCGGTCAAAATGTGGTTCCTATTAAACCTTTAAATTTACGTGCAATATGGGTGTCAAACCAAAGGGCAAGGCCACAGCTTTCATTCAAACTGTTCATTATTTCGATATATTTATCGATAAATGAGTTGTCGGTCCAAATGTGGTTTCTATAAAACCTTGAAATTCGAGTGCAATATGGGTGGCAAACGAAAAAGCAATCAATTCATAAAATAAATTTTACAAATAAGCTTTAAGCTAGGCACTAGCGATACAGGTTTTCGGCCTTGTAATTAAATGATGAGATATGTGTATGGGTTATTATCTATATATATAAAATTCAAATTATGTATGTATATATATATATATATATATATCGACTTGCGTCCTAAACGTATAAACCGATCGTAACCAAAGTTGAAACACGAACTGGATACCTTACCGGGATGGTCATGGGCTAAAAAATATTTTGATATATATAGGGGGCGTGGCACCTCCCATACAAATGGGATTTTTAACAGTCCGTATTTCTGGAAGTATTTACGTTAGACTACTGAAATTTGGGAAGGGGTTATATGAGATTTATCCCTAACACCTGCATAAAAACTGAGGATAACGGAAAAGGGGTCGTGGCACCTCCCATATGACTGGAATATTTTTATAGAAATGTGGGGTGAAACCCACGGGTATAAGCTAGTATGTTATAAAAGATGTGGCATTCTAGCAATATTTGGACAATTTTTTTTATGTTGATTGAAGTAAGATCTTTTAAGGTTTCAATAATTGTTCTATAAACTGTACGGTATCTGCTTAGGCCACAGCGTTCGATAATGCGATGTGTTCCTGAGGTGTTGTTGCATAACGTACAAGGTTCATTAGGAGTATTATCCATATCCGCGCGTCAGCCGTGTGTGCCCTATTCTCAACCGGGTACACTTTATTGTCTCCATTCTAGAGTATCCTTCTGGATATATTGGTGCGTTCCCATGAGGATTCATTCTCTTGTAAAATTGTTCGTAGTTACTCCATGCTTGGTTGCGCTCCTTGAGGAAGTAGGCGCTTATGCTTCTTTTTATATCCTGCACATTGTATGATTCTTTCGACAGCACTGGAGCTATGGTAGCGTATTTAGCAGCTTCGTCGGCTTTGTGATTACCTGTTATACCAAAGGTCCTGGTACCCACATTAACTTGAATTTATTGGTGTGTGCTATTAGTATATCTCAAATTTTTACTAGTATAGTAGAGGTTTCGTTGAGAGTATTTTCTATGGCGGTGATTGTGGACAAGGAGTCCGTGCATATTATTTTTTTTCCACGTATGGAGCGGTAGGTTTCAAGAGCTTATGAGATTGCTTCTGCTGCGAAAACTGAACAGTAGTTTCTTAGTCGTGTTAATGTTTGTACTATGAAGTTTTGATCAACAACTGCAAGAGCTGTTCCTGTTTCGGTCTTGGAGCCGTCAGTATAAATGAAATGCCAATCGGAGTAGGTGTTATGGATTTCCGAAAAGCGGACTAAATATGCGGCTACAGGCGTGGAACTTTTGGGCAGTTGAGTAAAGGTCTTCAATAGGCTTTGGTTCTTTAGCATCCAAGCTGGCCTGGGTGAGATGTAAGATGATTTGGGTTTAAGCTCTAAATCCAATTCATGGGCAGATTTGATGACGTGATCTACTTCAGATTGTATGCCGCCGGCTTTGTGAGTGGTAATGTAAAGGTACTGTTGGCAAATATATCTTTGCGATCAGTTTAGCAGTTTGTATTTTGAACCTCTCATCCATTGTCGTTAGACCTGTCTCTGTGAGAAGGTTAATTATTGGCGTGGAGCGGAAAGCGCCAACGCTGTATCGGGCTCAGCATTGTAAACTGTCTGTAACGTCGGTAGGTTGTATTTTGTGGTTTGGCCGTAATCGATTTTAGATACTATGATTGGGGTGGCCATTACTATGGTAGCTTCCTAGGCATTTAATTAGGTTAAGTCGTTTTACTAGAGCTTATTTAAGATATATTATACATATGTACTTATGACTAAAATAGACACCTAAGATTTTGAGGTTTTCAACATACCTTAGTGTTTGTGTTTGTATACTAAGTTTATTTGGGATGCAAAGAGGTTTACGACAAACATGGAGAACTTTACTTTTTTCAGAGGATATTTTTGCACCATTTACCATTCCCCAAATTTGAATGTCTTCCATTAATGTATCAAAATTATTTTGTAAAGGGTGTTTTTTTTAGGGGTATAGAACTTCAAATTGAAATAAAACACAAGAAAATCGTTTTAAGGTCCATCAATTTGGCTTTATTGGAAGGATAATTTTATGCCATTAATGTTTAAATATGATTTCAGGCATGTGGCCGCCGCGGCTGGCTCGAATAAAGCCAATTCTACAGGTCCAATTTTCAACCACTTTTTCGAGCATATGGGGCCGTATGTCGGCAATAACGCCACGAATGTTGGCTTCCAATTCCCCTAACGTTTCTGGTTTGTTGGTGTAGACGAGCGACTTCACATATCCCCAAAGAAAATAATCCAATGGTGTCAAATCACACGACCTTGGTGGCCAATTGACAGGTCCATTCCGCAAAATTATGCGCTCATCGAATGTTTCCTTCAATAAATCGATTGTGACGTGCGCTGTGTGGCATGTAGCGCCGTCTTGTTGGAACCACAACTCATCCACATTCATGCCATCCAATTCGGGAACAAAATAGTCGGTTATCATGGCTCTATACCGGTCTCCATTAACGGTAGCTGCCTCTCCAGCATTATTGCGGAAGAAGTATGGCCCAATGACTCCACCAGCCCATAGAGCACACCAAACAGTCAGTTTTTGTGGATGTAATGGCGCTTCAAGGGTCTCATGTGGATTCTCTTCACTCCAAATGCGGCAATTTTGCTTGTTGACGTAGCCATTCAACCAAAAATGAGCCTCATCACTGAACAAAATTTTGCGATGAAAATCAGCATCGAAATCAATCTCATTTTCGGCCCATACACCAAAATCACGACGCATTGCATGGTCTCGCGGCTTTAATTCTTGCACAAGCTGGATCTTGTAAGGTCGCAAGCCAAGATCTTTGCGCAAAATCTTCCATAAAGTTGATGGACAAAGCTCCAATTGCTGTGCACGGTGGCGAATCGATTCATTCGGGTCCTCTTCAACACTTTGCTCTACAGCGGCAATTGTTTCTTCGGTGCGCACTGTTCGACGTTTCTGCGGATGCGTATTATCACATAGAGTAAACGTAGTGCGAAAACGATCCATGGTTAACCGAATTAATTGCTCTGATGGACGATTATGTCGACCATAAAATGGACGGAGCTCACGGTAAACTTCGCGAACTGAACCATTACTTTCGAAATAAATTTGCACGATTTGCAAGCGTTGTTCTTTTGTCAACCTGTTCATGATGAAATGGCAAACCAAACTGAACATAAATGACATTAGAGTTGCCAGATTTGACCACAAAATGCCAGTTTTATCTCTATTCGAAAAACAAACCTGTAAAAAAAACACCCTGTATTTCTGAATCATCATTGTGTTTGGCTAGTAAATAAAGGTCGTCCGCATAAATGCAATGCTTAAGAAATGTATGTCTGGTGATTAATTTGTTGAGAGCCTCGAAAGCAAATTGAAAAATTTTAACGGAAAGTGGTGAGCCCTGGGGAACTCCGTTGCTAATTGAGTGTACTTTGGAGTGGGATGAACCGATTCGAGCTCTTAGAAATCTGTGCGATAGAAATCTTTTAACAAATGATAAACTCTAATTTCCCACTTTCCATTCTACAGGGTGTTTTTTTTACAGGTTTGTTTTTCGAATAGAGATAAAACTGGCATTTTGTGGTCAAATCTGGCAACTCTAATGTCATTTATCTTCAGTTTGGTTTGCCATTTCATCATGAACAGGTTGACAAAAGAACAACGCTTGCAAATCGTGCAAATTTATTTCGAAAATAATGGTTCAGTTCGCGAAGTTTACCGTGAGCTCCGTCCATTTTATGGTCGACATAATCGTCCATCAGAGCAATTAGTTCGGTTAACCATGGATCGTTTTCGCACTACGTTTACTCTATGTGATAATACGCATCCGCAGAGACGTCGAACAGTGCGCACCGAAGAAACAATTGCCGCTGTAGAGCAAAGTGTTGAAGAGGACCCGAATGAATCGATTCGCCACCGTGCACAGCAATTGGAGCTTTGTCCATCAACTTTATGGAAGATTTTGCGCAAAGCTCTTGGCTTGCGACCTTACAAGATCCAGCTTGTGCAAGAATTAAAGCCGCGAGATGTGAGATATTTTCTTATGGATAGTAAAGATTTCGTAAAAAAGTCAGCAAGATCGGAGCTATATATAGTATATATCCCATACAACCGATCGTTTAGATAAGAGGGCTATGGTAATTTATCCCTCATTTTGAAATATTAAAACTTGAAACTTGGTGAGATATTTTCTTATGGATAGTAAAAGATTTCGTAAAAAAGTCAGCAAGATCGGAGCTATATATAGTATATATCCCATACAACCGATCGTTTAGATAAGAGGGCTATGGTAATTTATCCCTCATTTTGAAATATTAAAACTTGAAACTTGGTGAGATATTTTCTTATGGATAGTAAAAGATTTCGTAAAAAAGTCAGCAAGATCGGAGCTATATATAGTATATATCCCATACAACCGATCGTTTAGATAAGAGGACTATGGCCATTTATCCCACATTTTGAAATATTAAAACTTGAAACTTGGTGAGATATTTCCTTCTAGATGTTAAAAGATTTGGTAAAAAAATCACCAAGATCGGAGCTATACATATATAGTATATATCCCATACAACCGCTCGTTCCGATAAGAGGATTATGGTCATTTATCCCTACTTTTGGAAGATTAAAACTTGAAACTTGGTGAAATATTTGCTCACAGATAACAAAAAATTTCGTAAAAAAGTCAGCAAGATCAAAGCTATATATAGTATATATCCCATACAACCGATCTTTCAGATAAGAGGATTATGGCCATTTCTCAATCATTTTAAAAGATTAAAACTAGAAACTTTGTGAGATATCCGATCGTTCAGATAAGAGGACTATGGCCATTTATCCCTCATTTTGAAATATTAAAACTTGAAACTTGGTGACATATTTGGTTACAGATAATAAAAAATTTGGTAAAAGATCGCTAAGATAGGAGCTATATATACATAGTAGTTGGTTGAGAATTGCGTGGCAACCGATTTTTATGAACGCTTTGTGGAAGTCGAACGAGATTATTGAGGCGTGTTCCTTTGCAGAGAGTGTATTTGCTATGTTGAGGTCTATGAATAACATCGCGTCGAGTGTACTTTTTGATCTTCTAAAAGTTACATGATTTGGGTGGATAAGTCTATTTCTTTGTAGAAACCAAGCCAGCCTTCTTGCTATTATTATACCTTTCATGAACATGAAATGGAATTATAACGTTGGTCCGATGTTTGTAAGTATGAGAAGAAGAAGAGATAGACCCACCAATAAGTATACCGAAATGATCACAGCGATGAGCTGAGTCGATTTAGCAATGTCCGTCTGTCTGTTTGTACGCAAACTAGTCCCTCAGTTTTTGAGATATCGTGATGAAACTTGGCATGGAGCCGCCGTTTTGCATGAGATTAATCATTTGTCGGAATTAGCAATATCGGATCTATACAACGCATAGCTCCCATACAATGTATAGTTTCGATAAGAGGATTTTGGGCTATACATTTGCCAATGAAAAAGCTAGCAACGTAAAATTTTGCAGGTTTGGGACTCATTATATATGTAATGTGTGTAGTGAAAACCACCCAGGATCGGACCAACATAACATATAGCTCCCATACAATCGATAGTTTCGATAAATTGATAAATTGAAATTAAAAAGCTAGCGTAAAGTTTTGCAGGTTTGGTACTTATTGTGTATGTAATGTGTGTGGGGAAAATCAGCCAGATCGGACCTACATAACATATAGCTGGCATACAATCGATTGTTCCGATATATTAGGTTTGGGCTATGTATCTTTAAGTGATCAGTTTCGCAGAGTTTTTACTAATTGTGAGTAAGGATCGGACACTTAAAACCGTGATACATATTCATGACAGGTATAAAGTCTTCGGCACAGTCGAAGACAGCCCTTTCCTTACTTTTTTTTCTAGTATTTTACTAGTGCATGCAATTAGGAAAACGGGTCTGTATTCATCAATTTTATTTGGTGGTTTATTTGGCTTTTTAGAGGAATAATTACCACGTTTTTCTATTCTTGAGAAATTATTGATTGCTTGAAAATGGAATTGTATAATTTAAGCAGATGTGTTTTCCCTGATATAGGAAGATTTTTAAGCATGTCATAATTGACTTTGTCGAATCCTGGCGTTTTGCCTTTAGCGGTCGCTAGAGCTGCGTTGAGCTCTAACTATAAGCGTTAAATCGGATTCTTTTAGTCTTGCTGATAGGGGTGAGTGAAAGGTTAAACAGGAAGAGGAAACACAAAAATGACTGTGTGTGCGAAGTGCAGTCGCTCGATTAGAGGAGAGAGTGGTATGCGATGTGAAGGAGTGTGCAAAAAGGTTTATCATTTGAGCCTTACATGCGCGGGTGTAGACAAATACAATGTGGAGATGTTTGAAGAAAAATAAATGGTACGCCTTATGTGTGATGAGTGCGTAACATATATACAGAATGTCGACTTGATGCTGCAAGATATGCAAATGAGTGTAAAAAAAATAACTCAATATTAAATGAATATAAACGTGAGTTTGAAGATTTGATGTTAAAAAGTCAAAATGAAATAAAAGCTATGTATATTCGAAGCTGTAGAGTGTCGGTACACACAGCGAGTGGCAATAATGGAAAGAACACAAAAGCTGTTTGAAAAGAAAGTTGGTGAGATAAAAAGCTTGTATGATATGATTGAAGAAGTAAAAAATAAAACGGAGACAATCGGAAAAGACAATGAAAATGTGCATAGTGAAATAAAGAAAATAGGCAGTAAAAATATACAAAAAGAAATGTCATATGCAGAAGCTATAAAAAGTGGCAACAAGAAAGCTGAAGTTCCGCAATTAAAAAGGGATGTAGCGATAATAGTGAAACCAAAATCAAAACAAACAGTGGGAAAAACAAAAAAAGACTTAAACAGTAAAGTAGACCCAACAAATTTAAAAATATCGAATATCGCATCAAAAAGCAATGGTGTAATGGTAATTCACAGTGAAAATACTGATGAGCGTGACAAAATAAAAACAGCAATTGAAAACAATATTGGGAAAGAATACGAAATAAACTTACCGGACATAATTCGAGCTTTATAGTGAAAGGTGTTAACTTTCAGGGTGACAATAATCCGCTAATTGATACAATAAGAAAACAAAATGCTCAAGTTAGCGAGAGTTCGTTAAAAGTTGTAAAGAAAATTGAAAGAAAAAGGGGTAATACAGTGGTTTTGGATATAATTATGCAAACTGAAAAAGAGGACTTTTCAAAGATAATTGCTGCGGAAAGAATAAATGTCGGGTGGGAAAGATGTAAAGTGTCCGACGCGATAGATGTACTAAGGTGTTATAACTGTAAAGGCTTTAACCACAAATCTGCGGAATGCAAAAGTGAAGAAACCTGTCACAAGTGCCATTGGAGCCATAATGCAAAAACGTGTAACCAAAATCCAATAAATAAATGTTTGAATTGTATAAAAGCAAAGGAAAGGCTAAACCTACCATTAGACATAGACCATGATACGTTTGACAAAGAGTGTCCATGCTATGTTAATAAGCTGCAAACTAAAAAGAGTAAGCTTGGGTACTAGCAATCAAAAAACGGTGAAGAAAATAAACAACATAATAAGCGGAACAATACATTAAAATGCATATACCTAAATACAAATAGTATAACAGCAAACAAGAACGAATTTGAAAGAATGGTTAAAGAAGAAAATCCCAATATTGTTTTATGGGCAGAGACCCATACAACAGAGAATATAAGCGAGTCTGAATTAAATATTGTTAGTTATAATCATATTAGATGTGATTCACATAGCCGGCATACAGGTGGTGTCCTAATATATCTACATAAATCGATTAAATTTAAAGTTGTATATAATAACAGTATAAACAATAACATATGGTGTATTGTGATAAAACTGATAGGTAGAGCGATTAAATGGCAAATTGGCGTAGTATACCACTCACCTAATACAAGTGATGCTGAATTCATACACTATATCGGTGAGATACTTGAAGAATATTACAGTGCCGGTGAAAATAACATCATAATTGGTGACTTTAACATAAACATAAATACACAGTCAAAGTATTCCAACCAACTAACTGATACATTCGCGATAGCATCAATGAACTAATTAGTTGAATTTGATACAAGAATAACCGAAAATTCCCGAACAAAAATATACCTGCTTTTTACTAACAATGATAAAATAGAAATAAATGATTGAGAAAAACAACGTATATCCAACCACGAAACGATCTGTTTCAAAATGCCCGTGAAAGAAAAGCATAAAATGAGAATATATGAAAATCGTCTGTGTTGGGATAAATATACAAAGGAAAATCTTATAACTCTCCTAAGAAATTACAATTATGTGGGACTTACTAACTGTGATATTGGACTTAGAGTTCAAACCGTTAATAATATTTTATTTGATGTAATGGAAACGCTAACGTACGAGAAAAGAGTGCAAATAAAGTTGAACGGTACGATCATGAACTTACTGAACTTAACAAATTAAAGTATGAGCTTTTCAAGATAGCCAAAAGAACCAACGAATGGGATAATTATAATAATACAAAACGGGAATACAAAAAACTGATCAAAATAAAAAAGAAGCAATATATGGAAAATAAAATTGCAACAAATTGTCATAATCAAAAGCTAATGTGGAAATGTCTTAAAGACGCGATAAATTTAAACAACGAAACGTCTCAAATAAGACGGATTATTATAAATAACATACCAATTGAAGAAGATCAAGAAATCGCATGTCGTTTAAATCAGTATTTCGTTGGAAGCAATTACACCAGAAGTTGCACCCGAAGATATTAATAGAGATTTATTTAAACTTAAACCTATAAACGTTGAACAGATCCTGCGCATAACAGCTACTTTGAAAAATAAATATGGAGGAAAAAACTGATATCTGAAGGTGTATGTAAAGATAGTATGGAGTACTTGGGTTTCATGTATACATCCATAATTAATGAAAGCTTCAGAGAGAGAGGTATTTTTCCGTCATGTTGGAAAACTGCGACGGTTATACCAGTTGAAAAAGTGAAAGGCACAGAAAAACCAGAAGAAATACGACCTATTAATACGATGCTCAGCGATGAAAAAATTATAGAGAAAGTCGTGAAAGACCAGCTTCTCGAGTATTTAAACCAATATGAAATTATCATAAGCGAACAATCAGGGTTTAGATCCAAACACTCCTGTGAACCAGCTCTAAACTTGGTTATAGCAGAATCGAAGGAGGGAATGTCAAACAAGTTAGTGATCTAACTAGACCTAAAAAGGGCATTTGAAACTATTGACAGGGTAATACTACTCAGGAAACTACAAAGCATAGGAGCAAATAAAGCCCTGGAGTGGTTTAAAAGCTACCTTACTGGAAGGAAGCAGAAACCCATAATTAGAAATCAAATCTCCCCTGAAATCGATATTGAAATAGGCCTACTACAAGGATCTGTACTTGCAGCAATACTGTTCATCATACGATAAATAAAAAACTGTCTGAGCCATTGTAAATTAGGCTTTTTGCGGATGATGCACTTTTGACTGTAAGTTGTCCATCAGAGAGAGAAGCTATGTCCAAGATGCAAGAGGACTTAGATGCCGTATATAAATGGTTGTGTCAAAAGAGGCTTAAAACAAATACTGAGAAAACAAAATTTATGATCTTAAAGAGGAAATCTTCCGTAGAAGGAAATACGTCTCTGAAAATAGCAAATAGTACGATTCATAAAGTAAATGAAATGAAATACCTCGAAATAATAATTGATGAGAAACTAAAGTTCAATGAGCACCTCAAATATACAGAAGCAAAAATTTCAAAAAACATCGGATTCATGTTTCGAACCTGTAAACATGTGAGCAAATATTATAAAATAATGGTATATAGGTCCATCATAGAACCTCACTTTATATATTGCCCTACAATTTTATTCACATTAGCCGACTCGAATATCTCAAAACTTCAGGTGAAACAAAATAAAGCAATGCGGTTTATCCTTAAGAAACGTTACGAAACCCCAATACATGAAATGCTCGAAAGACTAAATTGGCTAAGTGTTAAACAACTCATCGTATAGTACACGTTAAAATTTATACATAACATAAAAATGGGAAATCTGCCGAAATATCTAAACGACCGACTGTTATACAACAACGAGGTTCATGATTACCAGACAAGAAACAGAAACAACTTTCGTCTGCCAGCAGTACGATCGGATGCCGACAAGAAAAATATATACTAGGAAGGACTGAGAGAATACAATGATCTTCCCAGCGAAATAAATTAATCGATAACTGAGTTATCGATCAGAATGTGGTTGCCGAAAAACCCATGAATTTGCATACAATATGGGTATCAAACGAACGGGGAAGGTCACATGATTCTCTTGGAATCTGCAATATTTCGATAACTTTATCGATAACTGAGTTATCGGTCAGAATGGGGTCGCCCAAAAACCTCTGAATTTGCGTACAATATGGATATCAAAAGAAAGGGGAAGGTCACAGTATTCTTTTGGACTTTGCAATATTTCGATAAATTAATCGATAACTGAGTTATCGATCAGAATGTGTTTGCCGAAAAACCCATGAATTTGCATACAATATGGATATCAAACGAAAGGGGAAGGCGACAGTATTCTTTTGGACCCGGCAATATTTCGATAGCTTTATCGATAACTGAGTTATCTGTCAGAATGTGGTTGCCGAAAAACCCATGAATTTGCATACAATATGGATATCAAAAGAAAGGGGAAGGCCACAGTATTCTTTGGACTTTGCAATATTTCGATAAATTAATCGATAACTGAGTTATCGATCAGAATGTGGTTGCCGAAAAACCCATGAATTTGCATACAATATGGGTATCAAACAAAAGGGGAGGGTCACATGATTCTCTTGGACTCTGCAATATTTCGATAACTGAGTTATCGGTCAGAATGGGGTTGCTCCAAAACCCCTTAACTTGCATACAATATGGGTATCAAACGAAGGGGGAAGGTCACAGGATTCTTTTGGAGTCTGCAATATTTCGATAATTTAATCGATAACTGAGCTATCGGTCGAAATGTAAAAGCCCTGAAACCTCTAAATTTGCATAACATATTGATATGACACAAAACGGAAAGGCCAAAGATTCATATGGACTTCTCGATATTTCAATACACTAATCGATACTGCTATGTTTCGTTGTGTAAGTTAATCGATAACTGAGTTGAAAACGTGACTAAAAAATTCATCGCTATATCTACAGAAATACTTTTAAAAACTAATTGCTATGATTTTAATAAGTTTAGTTACTATACATCAAGGCGAATTCATATAAGGTGAGAGCAAGCCGAATTTAGCATGTTCAAAAATGTCAGATCAAAAGAAACTAACGTTCATGTAATGAATTCGCCTTGTTATACATACAATACCAATTTTATTTTGCGTTTTCGGTACTTTTTCTGTCATTTAGGGAAAACAGATTCAAGACGACAACGACGGTGCGGCATCTGTCAAATTATTTTTAGGCATGTTCTTATGTGGAGGAATTTTTTGGGCACAACACGACAAATCGGCAATCAATAATGAATGCCGCTGTCGCCAGACTAGATCTATTTCTAATTTGACAGCGACGGTCGTGCAATAGTTAGTTTTATGTTTTTTTTACACATGCAATACTTTTTTCTAAATTTTTTGTGCTGTTGGTTGAGCTAATGCAGAACTGTCGTTGTCGCTTGCATTATTATCATGTCGTCGGTGCTTGGCGGCAATTATCGTCAAGCTTCAGCCTTTCGCCGTTGTCGTTCGCAGTCGTCGTTTTGAATGTGGGCCGGGCCATGATTCAATTACAAGAAGGTTATCTCTCTAGCTGACGTTTACTTTTGACACTTCCATTTTCTGGGCTTCTTTTGCGAACGAAAAAAAAGTAGAAGTGTTTTTTCTTCATTTCTCAAGGAAATGGTACAAGAAAAATCCAAAAAAGTAGGAAATTAATAGTAATACATTTTGTAAGGTCAACTAAATAAATACAACATCAAAACATGTCATTCCATACTATCACTGTATAAATCGTGGTAAAATTTCTCTATAATCAATTAAAAAAACAATAAAAAAGGGTCATGTTCAAACAAAAATTAAAATAAATATATATGTGCCCTCTTTCCAGAATCATGAATGTGCTAAAATTAAAATGTTGGTAAAACAAGATTAAACGTTTGATTTCGGCTCATTCGGTTTACATGGACCGCAAAATATTGTGGTTTCGGTGTAAGCATGATACCAGGGATTTTCCCCAACCCTAGAACCTTCAATGGCTAATACAGAAAACTTATCAACTCAAACTCTGAATAATTGCACATTCGTGCTTCTGACAATAGGACTATGTTTCTTAATAATAATGACAAATCGACAAGATGCATATTTTTTGGAAACTTTTCAGGGCATAAAGACAAACGCACATAGTCTACCCAGTGTATAGTAAAGTGATAAGTTTCAGTAAGATAGGATTGCCTCCTATTATTCATGCAAACTTAAAACAGAAGTTGACTTATACATAAGCTAAGCCAGAACTCATTATCAAACCCAGTAGTAAAGTTTTGCTAAAACAAGACTTCGAATCACATAAGGAACAGCTTTAAAGTCACGATAGACCTAAGTAAGTATATAAGTTTGCAGGGACAAAATTTTAAGACACCCATTGCTACATACCGGAATGTCCCGAGTTTTAAACGTCCACGAATACACTACACCCTCAAAAGTTGATCTAAATAATAGTAAAAATTAATATATTTTCTGAAACCAACTTATTTAAAATTTTGTTTAATATTACATTTTTAACTACTATTTTTACATAATTCCGATAAAAGGCAACCCAGAATGTAAATGACAATTTTTCAGGCAGCAAGATGGCGGCAATTGTCACAATATGTCACTAGAGAGCTAACCTTCTAGTTATTGAATCATGGGCCGGGCTATTGTCGTCGTTAATAAATATGAGTAAATCGTCACCTGTCAAACAAAGCAAAATAGTTGTGAATTTTAAAGATATTGATATCGTTTCTGCGGAAAATATCCTTTTAGCAAGTTTAGCAATTCTTCATATTTTGGTTGCTTCGCTGTTTCGTAAAAATTAAACTTTTATGAGTGCTTATACAATAATACAATTTATGAAGCTCTTACGGTTTGTTCTGTATGTATCTCTTCTTCAATTTGATCTGAAAAATAATTAATAGCTTTGGCTTTTGTTTAGAATCCTGTATTAGAAGTTGGTGCTCTGTGTGAATTTAATTGTTTACAAGTGCTGCTAAGAAATTTTTAATATTTGGTGTGTAACCTGATTATTTAAGGTTTTTTGTATATCATTATTTTAAGGAACATGTGAACTTTAAAACTTATGTGTTTGACAAATCAAAATGTTTTCAAAAGAAGCTTGGTTATTTTGCTTATTTCTTTGATGCGAGCGGGGCCGCGGGTAAATCCTAGTAAATTTATGTGTTTGATTAAGTTTTAGGTAAGTTTTCTGTAAGAATATTAAATCCGGGTTATGTTGTTTTATTAATAGATTAAGCTCGTGTTAATTATTTAGGTAGCCGTTTAAATTCCATTGCAGAATTTTTAGGACCATAATAATTAAAATAAATCTTTCCAGCGATATACCTGATGGTGTATTACTAGAAGATATGGAGGGCATTTCATTATCAACTTCACTGTGAGGAAGAGGGTATTAGCGTATAATGAGTATTGCGATTAAGGCTCGGTTTTTCAGTACAAGTTTAACTCAATTTGTCAGTTAAACTAAGCTTAAACTTGTTACGCAGTTTTTCAGTCAACTTTAAACGAAGTTTAAACGTAGTTTAAGCAGTCAATTCGGCAGGGTTAAACTCTAGCTAAGCAATTAAGAAAGGACGTTATTTTTATATTTAATTAAATACTGGATATATCATCTGACGAAAGTGATTATAGTGATGCAGAAATTGGCAAAATGCTGACTATTACAATACTGAGGAGAAGCAATGGCGTTGAATATGTATAGAAATATTATCTGTTGCCGTATCTAGATAAAGAAAAAACCAATGTTGCCGTATAAAAAGCAAATATTAAAAGCGGCCTTAAACTTGCACTGAAAAACCGCTCTGCAGTTTAACTGGAGTTTAAATTTATGCCGAGTTTAAGCAAACTTAGTTTAAACTGAGCTTAACCAAGGACTGAAAAACCGGGCCTAAGTGAGTATGTTGTTGGCGATAAGTAATTGAATTACGTTTTCTCCTTCGTAAGAAGGCAGAGAATTAACTGTGTTATTTTGTTGAGATTTTAAACTGTTTAAGTAATTGATTGTGTGTTTTATTGTAGAATTTGAATCTGAAAGTTGTGAGTGGTTAATTGTCGTTTGTTCTGGAGTAGGTTTTTCTTGATCATGTTTAGCTTCGTTGTGATTCGTATTATTATTATTGTTTTTTGTTACATTAATTCTCGTCTTTCTCGTGTTGATTGCTTTTTCGAGCGAGAATTGGGCGTTTCGTTTGCCTTTTGTGTTGCTTCGCTGTAGGAACAGTTGTGTATTGGTTTTAATTTTATAATATCTTGCTTCTTCTTAAATGTAGGACAATTTCGGTTACTTCAGCGATGTTGTTGGTTGCAGTTAACGCACTGAACTTTTTCGTAAGGTGTGGAATAGTGTATGCTGAGGGTGCAGACGTCACATTTTGCATCTGTGCGGCAATACTTCTTTGTGTGGCCTAATCTGTATCAGTTTTTGCACTGCAGTAGTGTCGGAATGTAGGGCTCTGCTTTAAAGTTTAAGAAGCTGACCTTCAGTCCCTTTGGAAGTTCGAAAAAGTTGAAGGAGATAATAGTCAGGGGGGAGTTGATAATTTTGCCTTCTGTGAGTTTGGTGACTTTTTTGCAAGCTACTACTTGTTGGCCTTTCAGACCCTCTTCAATTTCTTTCTCGCTCAACTCTTTCAATGGTGGTGCGAATATTACACCTTTAATTGTGTTAAGTGTCGGGGGAATTGTTGAGTTTATTGCACGTTGTGTGGCACGTAGAAACCGGTTTGCTTGTTCTTCGTATTGTGTTAGAATCAGAAGATCACCTTCGAGAGTAAATGTAATTTTTTTCGGTTGTTGAGAACTGATGCCTTCTGGCGCTTTCTCTCTATGGCGCGATATACAACAGGTATATCATCATAAACCTCCTAAGAGATTTTTGCGCCAAGCTTCTCTTCCAATTTGTGGTGTGCCGATTTGAATTTTCCCTACAAATTGGTGGGACCTACAGTTTTTTGCCGACTCCGAACGGCATCTACAAAGGAGACGAATTTTTGCTGAGAAGCCTGTCATGGCAGAAATACACTCGGAGAGTTTGCCAAACCACTGCCGAGGGGCGACCCCGTTTTGAAAAACTTTTTTTCAAATCACTTTTGATGTTACCTGTACCAGGGCTCGAACCATGGACCTTCGGTGTGGTAGGCCGGCAACACTACCTTCACACCACTGGCGCTTTCGATATGAGGAAAATATTGAATTTAGGGGCTTATTTGCGTTTTTGTTTTTCATTAATACGAACTTTGGACAGCTTGTTTTAATTGGCTTGATGATTGATTATGTTTGGTGGTTTGATTCTTTCTCTTTTTTGTGCTGTATTAGGTCCATCAGGATCTAATATGGCAAAATAATTGCCTCCAGAGGAGGAGACCATGGTTTAGTGGTACTGAAGTACTGGTCACAGTCTAATTGGATTTATGAACAAAATGTGTAGAAATAGTAACGCGTGTTATACAAACATTTTTTAAAGTTGAATAGCACGACTATGCACGACTGCTCGCTATCAGATCACGATATCAACTGAAATAATAAAACAAGCCTTTTCATTTTTAAAGCAACTCAAAGAAAGAACACAGCAGAATATTTTTCGAACAAGTTTTTGAATAATTTGTTTAGAAACCTTCACAACAATTAGAACACTGTTACATAGTTAATTAATTCAAAGGAAAGGCTTTTTATTTTTTCGTTCCAACTTATACCGCTGACGATAAATTCTTAAAATACCTCATTATTTTACGAAAAACAAACAAAACGATATTTTTGAAGACCGTTTTTCAATACTTTGTTTTGAAACTTTTACCAATATTCGCATTTTGTTAAATTGAGAAATAATTGATCATTCAACAGCTTTTTATTTGGTCTCTCTAGCTTTACCCGTTGATAAGAATTTTAAAAAACACCTTATAGGGGGCCGTTATTTAAGGCCTAAAATCTTATAAATAACAAGTAAGAAAGTCTAAGTTCGGGTGGAACCGAACATTATATACTTAGTAGTGATCTATTATGTCATCCCAATTTACGCAGGTCTATTTTAATACTTTCAGTTCGTATTTGCGTTCAAATAGACCGACGAACAGACAGACAGATCTATCGAAAGACGGATGGCTACATCGACTCAGCTCATCCTCCTGATCATTTCAGTATACGTACAAACATTTCATGTTCATGAAAGGAATGAATATCAATAAAGATATACAACTTCGCTTTTGCAGTGGGGTATTAACTACTTGCCCGGATATTTTACTTTTCCTCCTGAACGTTTTGATATACATTAATAAATATGTATCTCGATTCGTTTATGCCAAATGAAGTAATATACCTTGTGTGCGTAACAAAAATAGATATAAAAAAGGGTGTCTTTCATAGGCGCTAAAGAACTCAATCGGTCTTTACGAAATTTCACAAATTATACTTGGGTTCACTGGGTACAGCATAGACAACATATAGTATTGGAAAAGTAGGCGGAGCCACGCCCTCAGGCTATATAAAGTTTCAATTCGTCATAATTCCGAAGTTTTTTGGTCTAAATTAACGAAATTTGGATATATGTGTCACTTAGTCAAGATCTACATAATTTTTCAAAAGTAGGCGGTGCCACGCCCACATATTTTGTGTTCTGGTTTGCTCTTGAAATTTCACGATAAGTTCAAGAATTCGCTGGGCACGATACAGTCTGTATGTAGCTTTTGGAAAATCCCCCAGGTTATATAATCTGCAGTTCGGTACAGGAGTTTATTTGGTTCAAGTGAATGAAATTTTATATATAGATGTGTTCTATATATCAAAACGCCAAAACAACGTCTATCGAGTTTGCTAGTATATTATAAAACTGCCAAAGCAAACCACGAATTTCAGCATTCTTTTGTAAAACTAAGAGACTAGATTGCGTTCAAATAGACAGACGGGCAGACAGAGAGACGGACGGAGAGACGGGCATGGCTAAATCGACTCTGCTCATCGTGCTGATGATTTTAGTGAACTTTTCTCGTCTTGTTCTCATACTTACATACATTTAATGTTTATGAAAGGTATGAAAATCAAAAAAGATATATAACTTCGCTATTGCAGTGGGCTATTAACTACGTGGCCGAATATTTCGCTTGTGTGTTTTCCGATTTGGCTAATTTTTGACAGGAGTATAATACATACTACTGAGAAGCAGCTGACCATTATTGAAATATAAAAATCGAATTATAAGCGATTGCCTTTGAAAATAGCAGAAATTTTATGCTGAAAAGTGGGCGGTGGAAATTGAACAAATTTTTTTGCGGCCGAGTTTTTCTTAAAAAGCTTATTATGTGTGCAAAATCTAACCGATTTCGCCCAATTTTACAGCAAAAACTTACTCAAGTTATCGTGTTCACAGACGGACGGACGGCCGTCATAGCTTAATCAATTTCACTTTTCGTCCTGAACATTTTGATATATATAAGTCAATATCTATCTCGATCCGTTAATGCCGTTACGCGACTAAAGTTAATATACCTTGTGTGCGAAGCACTACAAGTAAAGAAGTTTAAGTTTCGGGTGGAACCGAATCTTATATACCGAGTAGTGATCTATTATGTCCTAATTTACGCAGGTCTATTTTAATACTTTCAGTTCGTATTTGCGTTCAAATAGACAGGCGGACAGACAGATAGACGTATCGAGAGACGGACATGGCTACATCAGCTCATCTTCCTGATAATTTCAGTATACTTTTTGATGGGACTATCTCTTTTTCTTCTCATACGTACAAACATTTCATGTTCTTGAAAGGTATAAAATCAAAAAAGATATACAACTTCGCTTTTGCAGTGGGGTATTAACTACTTGCCCGGATATTTTACTTTTCATCCTGAACGTTTTGATATACATTAATAAATATATATCTCAATTCGTTTATGCCCAATGAAGTAATATACCTTGTGTGCGTAACCCAATTAGATATAACAAGTAAGGAAGTCTAATTTCGGGTGAAACCGAACATTGTGTACAATTCACAATCGCATTCATAATTCGCCCATTTGATTCGTGGGGTTCGTTCTCTTATCCATCGTCACCATCGCGCACATCAGCCTGCCGCTAATGCACGAAAACCATTCCACATATCATTGCCTCAATACACGAAAATCATCGCGCCACACCAACGCACATATCAACGCGCTACTAACCACCGGCGATAGACGCCAACAACAAACGGTAACAACAACCGGCAACAACAAACCGGCAACAACTAAACCGGCCAAAACTAACCCGGTAACAACAATACCGGCAACAACAACCGGTAGCAACAAGACCGGCAACAACAAACCGGCCACAACAACAACCAGAACAACAACTGGCAACAACAAACCGGCCACAACTAAACCGGCAACAACTAAACCGCCCACAACTAAACCGGTTACAACAAGACCGGCAACAACAAGACCGGCCACGACAACCAGCAGTAACAACAACGGGGCCGCCGTATTATAGACAGACCGCACTAACCACCGGCGACAACCAACAGCAGGGGCCACCCTATTTTAGGCCCACTGCAACCAGACACCAGCAGTGACAACAGCAGGGGCCGCCCTCTCGTAGGCCACTGCAGAACTAGCAACAACGACAACAGTAGCGCCACAGTAGGGCTACTGCGGCAACAACAAGCCCAAAAAGAACAACAGTAGCCGGCAACACAAACGGGCTACTGCAACGAAACCGGGTGAGACCTATCTAGTGTTAAGGTATAAATAGAATTTTTTTTTGGTCTAACTTTGCCGATTAAACTTATAAAGCTAAAACAAAAATAAATTAGAAAGAAAGGTTTTAGGTTTAATAGTGAAACTAAAGAAATAGGTATGGAATATGTTAAGGTTAGAAAACTGGAATTAGTGTAACACAGGCAATAAATTTTAAAAAAATTATGGAACAGAAGGTATGCTAATAAAATAAATCTAAGTGACAACTAAATGAACCTAATGAAATAAAAAAAAAACCAAAATAAAAAAAAACCCAAGGTTTGTCAACTTTAAGTAAATTAAAAATAAGAAAACGACTACTTAATTAACGTAAAGACTAATTAATGTAAATTACAGCAGTATTGCAAAACAAAGACCAATAACCCTTGAAGTGAAATAAAGTAGAACTCATAAGTTAGAGATATCTCTATTTATGGACATATATATATGTACCTTTGGGTGTAAAGTTATAAATTCAAACCTAACAGTTTTTTTTTGCGGTGATAAATAACTAAAATCTAACACCACATAATACGAATCACTAGAATTTAATATAATGACATAAAATAAACGGGCCCTTATAACAAATAAAACCAATATCAATCAAATAATAAAAATAAAAAAATAAAATTAAGTTAAAAATAAAAATAAATTATAAACAAAACAAAACAATAAAATAATAATATCAAAAGTTTAAATGAATAAATCAAGCACACCAACATACAAAAGATTAGTTATGCCATAGCAGAACAAAAATGTAGTCAAAACATGATATATATATACTTCTTTTGGTAGAGTGAGATTTAGAAAAAAATTGTTCGTATAATGAATTTCAAATAAACTTTGTAATTTGAAACTGGGAATGCTGACTCTTTTGATTTAGAAGGCATATAGGATTATATGTAAGGGGGCATCGGGGTTCGGTTTGGCATTCCAATTTACGCAGGTCTATTTTAATACTTTCTGTTCGTATTGCGTTCAAATAGACAGACGGACAGACAGATAGACGTATCGAGAGACGTACATGGCTACATCGACTCAGCTCATCCTCCTGATCATTTCAGTATACGTACAAACATTTCATGTTCATGAAATTAATGAATATCAATAAAGATATACAACTTCGCTTTTGCAGTGGGGTATTAACTACTTGCCCGGATATTTTACTTTTCCTCCTGAACGTTTTGATATACATTAATAAATATGTATCTCGATTCGTTTATGCCAAATGAAGTAATATACCTTGTGTGCGTAACAAAAATAGATATAAAAAAGGGTGTCTTTCATAGGCGCCAAAGAACTCAATCGGTCTTTACGAAATTTCACAAATTATACTTGGGTTCACTGTGTACAGCATAGACAACATATAGTATTGGAAAAGTAGGCGGAGCCACGCCCCCAGGCTATATAAAGTTTCAATTCGTCATAATTCCGAAACTTTTTGGTCTAAATTAACGAAATTTGGATATATGTGTCACTTAGTCAATATCTACATAATTTTTCAAAAGTAGGCGGTGCCACGCCCACATATTTTGTGTTCTGGTTTGCTCTTGAAATTTCACGATAAGTTCAAGAATTCGCTGGGCACGATACAGTCTGTATGTAGCTTTTGGAAAATCCCCCAGGTTATATAATCTGCAGTTCGGTATAGTTAGGAATTTATTTGGTTCAAGTGAATGAAATTTTATATATAGATGTGTTCTATATATCAAAACGCCAAAACAACGTCTATCGGGTTTGCTAGTATATTATAAAACGGCCAAAGCAAACCACGAATTTCAGCATTCTTTTGTAAAACTGAGAGACTAGATTGCGTTCAAATAGACAGACGGACAGACAGAGAGACGGACGGAGAGACGGGCATGGCTAAATCGACTCTGCTCATCGTGCTGATCATATTAGTGAACTTTTCTCGTCTTGTTCTCATACTTACATACATTTAATGTTTATGAAAGGTATGAAAATCAAAAAAGATATATAACTTCGCTATTGCAGTGGGCTATTAACTACGTGGCCGAATATTTCGCTTGTGTGTTTTCCGATTTGGCTAATTTTTGACAGGAGTATAATACATACTACTGAGAAGCAGCTGACCATTATTGAAATAGAAAAATCGAATTATAAGCGATTGCCTTTGAAAATAGCAGAAATTTTATGCTGAAAAGTGGGCGGTGGAAATTGAACAATTTTTTTGCGGCCGAGTTTTTCTTAAAAAGCTTATTATGTGTGCAAAATCTAACTGATATAACTTGCTAAACTGGGCGTGGACATTAACCGATTTCGCCCAATTTTACAGCAAAAATTTACTCAAGTTATCGTGTTCACAGACGGACGGACGGCCGTCATAGCTTAATCAATTTCTCTTTTCGTCCTGAACATTTTGATATATATAAGTCAATAACTATCTCGATCCGTTAATGCCGTTACGCGACTAAAGTTAATATACCTTGTATGCGAAGCACTACAAGTAAAGAAGTTTAAGTTTCGGGTGGAACCGAATCTTATATACCGAGTATTGATCTATTATGTCCTAATTTACGCAGGTCTATTTTAATACTTTCAGTTCGTATTTGCGTTCAAATAGACAGGCGGACAGACAGAAAGACGTATCGAGAGACGGACATGGCTACATCAGCTCATCCTCCTGATAATTTCAGTATACTTTTTGATGGGACTATCTCTTTTTCTTCTCATACGTACAAACATTTCATGTTCTTGAAAGGTATAAAATCAAAAAAGATATACAACTTCGCTTTTGCAGTGGGGTATTAACTACTTGCCCGGATATTTTACTTTTCATCCTGAACGTTTTGATATACATTAATAAATATATATCTCAATTCGTTTATGCCCAATGAAGTAATATACCTTGTGTGCGTAACCCAATTAGATATAACAAGTAAGGAAGTCTAATTTCGGGTGAAACCGAACATTGTGTACAATTCACAATCGCATTCATAATTCGCCCATTTGATTCGTGGGGTTCGTTCTCTTATCCATCGTCACCATCGCGCACATCAGCCTGCCGCTAATGCACGAAAACCATTCCACATATCATTGCCTCAATACACGAAAATCATCGCGCTACACCAACGCACATATCAACGCGCTAATAACCACCGGCGATAGACGCCAACAACAAACGGTAACAACAACCGGCAACAACAAACCGGCAACAACTAAACCGGCCACAACTAAACCGGTAACAACAATACCGGCAACAACAACCGGTAGCAACAAGACCGGCAACAACAAACCGGCCACAACAACAACCGGTAACAACAACTGGCAACAACAAACCGGCCACAACTAAACCGGTAACAACTAAACCGGCCACAACTAAACCGGCCACAACTAAACCGGTTACAACAAGACCGGCAACAACAAGACCGGCCACGACAACCAGCAGTTACAACAACGGGGCCGCCGTATTATAGACAGACCGCACTAACCACCGGCGACAACCAACAGCAGGGGCCACCCTATTTTAAGCCCACTGCAACCAGACACCAGCAGTGACAACAGCAGGGGCCGCCCTCTCGTAGGCCACTGCAGAACTAGCAACAACGACAACAGTAGCGCCACAGTAGGGCTACTGCGGCAACAACAAGCCCAAAAAGAACAACAGTAGCCGGCAACACAAACGGGCTACTGCAACGAAACCGGGTGAGACCTATCTAGTGTTAAGGTATAAATAGAATTTTTTTTGTTCTAACTTTTCCGATTAAACTTATAAAGCTAAAACAAAAATAAATTAGAAAGAAAGGTTTTAGGTTTAATAGTGAAACTAAAGAAATAGGTATGGAATATGTTAAGGTTAGAAAACTGGAATTAGTGTAACACAGGCAATAAATTTAAAAAAAATTATGGAACAGAAGGTATGCTAATAAAATAAATCTAAGTGACAACTAAATGAACCTAATGAAATAAAAAAAAACCAAAATAAAAAAAAACCCAAGGTTTGTCAACTTTAAGTAAATTAAAAATAAGAAAACGACTACTTAATTAACGTAAAGACTAATTAATGTAAATTACAGCAGTATTGCAAAACAAAGACCAATAACCCTTGAAGTGAAATAAAGTAGAACTCATAAGTTAGAGATATCTCTATTTATGGACATATATATATGTACCTTTGGGTGTAAAGTTATAAATTCAAACCTAACAGTTTTTTTTTGCGGTGATAAATAACTAAAATCTAACACCACATTATACGAATCACTAGAATTTAATATAATGACATAAAATAAACGGGCCCTTATAACAAATAAAACCAATATCAATCAAATAATAAAAATAAAAAAATAAAATTTAGTTAAAAATAAAAATAAATTATAAACAAAACAAAACAATAAAATAATAATATCAAAAGTTTAAATGAATAAATCAAGCACACCAACATACCAAAGATTAGTTATGCCATAGCAGAACAAAAATGTAGTCAAAACATGATATATATATACTTCTTTTGGTAGAGTGAGATTTAGAAAAAAATTGTTCGTATAATGAATTTCAAATAAACTTTGTAATTTGAAAATGGGAATGCTGACTCTTTTGATTTAGAAGGCATATAGGATTATATGTAAGGGGGCATCGGGATTCGGTTTGGCATTCCAATTTACGCAGGTCTATTTTAATACTTTCAGTTCGTATTGCGTTCAAATAGACAGATGGACAGACAGATAGACGTATCGAGAGACGGACATGGCTACATCGACTCAGCTCATCCTCCTGATCATTTCAGTATACGTACAAACATTTCATGTTCATGAAAGGAATGAATATCAATAAAGATATACAACTTCGCTTTTGCAGTGGGGTATTAACTACTTGCCCGGATATTTTACTTTTCCTCCTGAACGTTTTGATATACATTAATAAATATGTATCTCGATTCGTTTATGCCAAATGAAGTAATATACCTTGTGTGCGTAACAAAAATAGATATAAAAAAGGGTGTCTTTCATAGGCGCCAAAGAACTCAATCGGTCTTTACGAAATTTCACAAATTATACTTGGGTTCACTGTGTACAGCATAGACAACATATAGTATTGGAAAAGTAGGCGGAGCCACGCCCCCAGGCTATATAAACTTTCAATTCGTCATAATTCCGAAGCTTTTTGGTCTAAATTAACGAAATTTGGATATATGTGTCACTTAGTCAATATCTACATAATTTTTCAAAAGTAGGCGGTGCCACGCCCACATATTTTGTGTTCTGGTTTGCTCTTGAAATTTCACGATAAGTTCAAGAATTCGCTGGGCACGATACAGTCTGTATGTAGCTTTTGGAAAATCCCCCAGGTTACATAATCTGCAGTTCGGTATAGTTAGGAGTTTATTTGGTTCAAGTGAATGAAATTTTATATATAGATGTGTTCTATATATCAAAACGCCAAAACAACGTCTATCGGGTTTGCTAGTATATTATAAAACGGCCAAAGCAAACCACGAATTTCAGCATTCTTTTGTAAAACTGAGAGACTAGATTGCGTTCAAATAGACAGACGGACAGACAGAGAGACGGACGGAGAGAGGGGCATGGCTAAATCGACTCTGCTCATCGTGCTGATTATTTTAGTGAACTTTTCTCGTCTTGTTCTCATACTTACATACATTTAATGTTTATGAAAGGTATGAAAATCAAAAAAGATATATAACTTCGCTATTGCAGTGGGCTATTAACTACGTGGCCGAATATTTCGCTTGTGTGTTTTCCGATTTGGCTAATTTTTGACAGGAGTATAATACATACTACTGAGAAGCAGCTGACCATTATTGAAATATAAAAATCGAATTATAAGCGATTGCCTTTGAAAATAGCAGAAATTTTATGCTGAAAAGTGGGCGGTGGAAATTGAACAAATTTTTTTGCGGCCGAGTTTTTCTTAAAAAGCTTATTATGTGTGCAAAATCTAACTGATATAACTTGCTAAACTGGGCGTGGACATTAACCGATTTCGCCCAATTTTACAGCAAAAAGTTACTCAAGTTATCGTGTTCACAGACGGACGGACGGCCGTCATAGCTTAATCAATTTCTCTTTTCGTCCTGAACATTTTGATATATATAAGTCAATAACTATCTCGATCCGTTAATGCCGTTACGCGACTGAAGTTAATATACCTTGTATGCGAAGCACTACAAGTAAAGAAGTTTAAGTTTCGGGTGGAACCGAATCTTATATACCTAGTATTGATCTATTATGTCCTAATTTACGCAGGTCTATTTTAATACTTTCAGTTCGTACTGCGTTCAAATAGACAGACGGACAGACAGATAGACGTATCGAGAGACGGACATGGCTACATCGACTCAGCTCATCCTCCTGATCATTTCAGTATACGTTCCAACATTTCATGTTCATGAAAGGTATGAATATCAAAAAAGATATACGACTTCGCTCTTGCAGTGGGGTGTTAACTACTTGCCCGGATATTTTACTTTTCATCCTGAACGTTTTAACATAAAGGGTGTTTTTTTTAGGGGTATAGAACTTCGAATTGAAATAAAACACAAGAAAATCGTTTTAAGGTCCATCAATTTGGCTTTATTGGAAGGATAATTTTATGCCATTAATGTTTAAATATGATTTCAGGCATGTGGCCGCCGCGGCTGGCTCGAATAAAGCCAATTCTACAGGTCCAATTTTCAACCACTTTTTCAAGCATATGGGGCCGTATGTCGGCAATAACGCCACGAATGTTGGCTTCCAATTCCCCTAACGTTTCTGGTTTGTTGGTGTAGACGAGCGACTTCACATATCCCCAAAGAAAATAATCCAATGGTGTCAAATCACACGACCTTGGTGGCCAATTGACAGGTCCATTCCGCAAAATTATGCGCTCATCGAATGTTTCCTTCAATAAATCGATTGTGACGTGCGCTGTGTGGCATGTAGCGCCGTCTTGTTGGAACCACAACTCATCCACATTCATGCCATCCAATTCGGGAACAAAATAGTCGGTTATCATGGCTCTATACCGGTCTCCATTAACGGTAGCTGCCTCTCCAGCATTATTGCGGAAGAAGTATGGCCCAATGACTCCACCTGCCCATAGAGCACACCAAACAGTCAGTTTTTGTGGATGTAATGGCGTTTCAAGGGTCTCATGTGGATTCTCTTCACTCCAAATGCGGCAATTTTGCTTGTTGACGTAGCCATTCAACCAAAAATGAGTCTCATCACTGAACAAAATTTTGCGATGAAAATCAGCATCGAAATCAATCTCATTTTCGGCCCATACACCAAAATCACGACGCATTGCATGGTCTCGCCGCTTTAATTCTTGCACAAGCTGGATCTTGTAAGGTCGCAAGCCAAGATCTTTGCGCAAAATCTTCCATAAAGTTGATGGACAAAGCTCCAATTGCTGTGCACGGTGGCGAATCGATTCATTCGGGTCCTCTTCAACACTTTGCTCTACAGCGGCAATTGTTTCTTCGGTGCGCACTGTTCGACGTCTCTGCGGATGCGTATTATCACATAGAGTAAACGTAGTGCGAAAACGATCCATGGTTAACCGAATTAATTGCTCTGATGGACGATTATGTCGACCATAAAATGGACGGAGCTCACGGTAAACTTCGCGAACTGAACCATTATTTTCGAAATAAATTTGCACGATTTGCAAGCGTTGTTCTTTTGTCAACCTGTTCATGATGAAATGGCAAACCAAACTGAACATAAATGACATTAGAGTTGCCAGATTTGACCACAAAATGCCAGTTTTATCTCTATTCGAAAAACAAACCTGTAAAAAAAACACCCTGTACATTAATAAATATATATCTCGAGTCGTTTATGCCGAATGAAGTAATATACCTTGTGTGCGGAGGTATATTACATAGTATAGTACATACTCCTGAGAAGCAGCTGACCAATTTTCAAAGAAATATCAAGATTGAAGTATAAGCGATTGTTTTTGAAAATAGCAGAAATTTTATGCTGAAAAGTTGGCGGCGCCAAGCCTACTTCTTCAAAATTGACAAAATTTGTTTGCTCGACCGCAAAAAGCTTATTATGTGTATGTATTCAGAACTATGTTAAAAAACTGGGCGTGGACATTAACCGATTTCGCCCATTTTTACAGCAAACAGTTACCTTTATATATATTTCGTTTCGACAAATCAATTTTTGGCGGAGTTATGGAATAAAAAGTTTTGTAGAATAGTCTAATATAAAAGGGTGGGGCCACGCCCATTGATGATGTAAAGCTATTTTACGCAAAGTTATTGCCTATTATATATATCTACGAGCCTCTTCAAAATCCTTCATATAAAAGTGAGCGTATACCTTAACCGATCCCGCCCATTGTTTCCTCGAACATTCCTTGCACACCTGGAAACCTGCGTGCTGAATTTCGTTTCGATGTCTTGAACGGTGTTTGATTTATGATTAATAATATTTCTAAATTTGACTTAATCAAAAGTGAGCGGTGCCAGCCCCTTTTTAAAAGTTTCTTGAAAATTTTATTTTCTGCCGCAATCCTAATGTATACACCAAATTTTATCCTTATAGGTGTATTATGTACTGAGTAGTCACTTTTTTTGTGTTTTCGAAATTATTCTATATACAAAAAGTTGGCGTGGCTATAATCCGATTTCGCCCATTTTAAATAGCGCTCGGAGATGAGTGCCAAGAACCTGCATACCAAATTTCATTAAGATATGTCAAAATTTACTCAAGTTATCGTGTTCACAGACGGACGGACGGACATGGCTTCAACTTATCTTTTCGTCCTGAACTATTTGATATATATAAGTCAATGTCTATCTCGATCCGTCTATACCGTTACATACTGCCGTTAGGCGACTAAAGTTAATATACCTTGTGTGCGTAGCACTACTATGTATAATGAATGTGTGTCTGTGTGTCCTTTATAGGCGTCCAAAGTACTCACCCGATTTTTATGAAATTTTCACAGTATATTCTTGGGATCACTTATTTAAGCATAGGTTATACATTGTTTTGGAAAAGTGGGTGGTGCCGCGCCCCCAGGCTAAAAAAATGTCAATTCTTTATAACTCTGAAGTTATTTGGTCTTAATCAATTATACTTGGATATGTATGCCCCTTAGTCGAAGCTTACATCATTTAGGAAAAGTGGGCGGTGCCACGCCCACATTTTTATTGTTTTGTTTGTGTTTCATTAATGTCCAAAGTTTATAGTCGATCTCTATGAAACTTTCACGATAGGTTCAGAAGTTCGCTGGGTACGGCATAGGCTATATACGACTATAGTTTTGGAAAATTGGGCGGTGCTACGCCCTCAGGCTATGTAAATTTCAATTCGTCATAACTCTGAACTAATTTGGTCTAAATCAATGATATTTGGATATATATGTCCTTTAGTCAAGATTTACATAATTTCGGAAAAGTTAGAGGTGCCACGTCTACTTTTTTGTGTTTTGTTTGTTCTTCATTATTGTACAAAGTTCAGTAGGAATAGAAATTTTAGATATAGAGGTGGTGTTAGAGGAAAATTAAGAGGGTAAAGAAGAGTAATGATATATGGAGATGGGGGAAAAGCAAAAGTTGAAAGAAAAAGGAGGGATGAGGATAAATTTAGAAGAAGCGAAAAGTAGGGAGAGAAAAGAGTACAATTTGTTAAAAGTGGGCAAGTAAAATTTTAGGCAGGACAACGTCTTCCGGGTCTGCTAGTATTATATAAATATTAAAGTTTGAACTTCAGATGTTTTCTTTGGGAACACTATGTTTCAAATTGTCACTACTCTGAGCCCATTTGGTATAGATCAATGAGATTTGATTTATGGGTACTATAGATCGATATCCAAGCAATTTTGAAAAGTTGGTCAGTGCGGTATATCCCACTCTACGTAAGAGAAATAGCGGTTTTATTTACCTTATCGAAAATAATGAACGATGAACTTCCCAGCAAAAATTTTACTTTTTAACTAAGCATAATGTGATGTTTCACTTTCTAGGTGCTGATAGGGCCGCGGGTAAAGGCTACTTTAAATACATGTAGTGAAGTGAATGTTTTTTAAAGTTTACTGTATTAATTTCATTAAAACCAGAATATCTGGTTTGAGTGGTGCTATTCAAAGTTAAAAAGTGAAAATGTAAATAAGAAAACAATATAAAGCAAAGTAAAGCGAATAAACGTAAAAATGTTGTGAGTTAATTGATTGAACCTATATCAGCTACTTTGTTTATTTGTTGTAATTTTCTTCTTTCTTTGCCATGATTTTACTCTCTTTTTATCAAACAAACGTCCAACCCGACACACATGCTTCATTTTTGGGTGCCCATAGCAGCACCGTTTCACTGGCGTGAGATGATTGCCAATGAAAACTCTCTTATCTCCACCTATGATCTTATGTGTGGCCTGATTTTTTGTATCGCTGGCCTTGGTCTTTTTACCACGCAGTTTCAGCAACAGTTGTCTTTTCTTACGCACCGAAGAGAACTTTATAACAATGTTGTTATTCTTTGTTTTCATTCGGTGTGCATCATCAGTATGGTATGAGCTCAAGTTTATTTCAGCAATAATAGCAATATGTTGTACTATCGACATCAGATTCTCGTTCTCCTCTCTCGTTCTCTACTAGCTGCTTTATTTCTTTTGCATCTGCTTTCAGCTCGCCCACAGGTGACCCGACAGGAAGCATCTATTTTCCTATAGTTGAAGTTGATTATAAATCATTTTGATTTTTATCAACAAATTCATTTGCGCTGGCTTTTTGACTGACGGTGGCTTCGGTTTGAGATGTTGGTGTTAGTTTGTGGTAGTTTCTTCGTGGGCGTCTCAGCTTGTGAAGTTGATGATTTTGTACGTTGTCGGCAACTACGGCGAAACTCGTCGCACTGCATTGTTATTGAGTTTTGCTCGTTGTTACACATTTTTCGCACTTTACATATATTAAAATGTTAAAATGTCACTACTTGATTACTACTTAGGAACACTGCAACCACTCTTATATCTTCGACTATGCAATTAGGTTAAATTCAACCGCAATTAATATAATTTTTGCAATTAATTGAGGAACAATCTAAAAGTGCGTCAAACGTCTCGGAACATGTCAAAGTGGCTCTATATATTCAAAGAAGTGTGAAAACGAATGATAAGGCTACGCTCCCACTGCCACAGATTTTTCTAGCCCGGCAACAAACGAACGTGCATTTTAAATGAGTTCACCCGTTGTAAACAAAAACTACCCGAGTGTGGGGCGACCAAAATAAGGGGCATGGGGGCGTAACCTTAACATATACAACGTCTTATTACTCATCCGAAACGACCTAGAAGGTTCCACTGACCATAGTTCCTGTGTAGTTTGTCGCATGAGATGTTGGTGTTAGTAAGCGGGAAGCTTTATTACCGGGACGCAATAATCGAAATTTTGGCAAATTTTAAAAGAAAATTCTGGAATAAATAAAGCAAAAAAGCAGCTCCGTTCGACACGCATGCTTTTCGTTGTGATACCACATATTTAAAGGTGACACTAACTTACAATTATTTAGCATATCGCTGCGTAGTGACAATAAAACTTCGGATAAGGCAGACATAAATCTTCGTTATATCTTCCGGAGACCTAAGAGCATCCGAACCGGGATATCTGCGAATTGTCCTAGCAAAAGCTGGGCTGCTGGACATGAAGTGACTTTATGATTCCACCACGTCATCTTCCAAGCAGAATATGCCCGAGGTAGGCATACCGGCCGTAAGAGGGGACTAACATGCAACCCGATGGTTGATCTACGGATATGATGCCTCTCACCTCTCGTTACCCATCTTATCCTTCCTTACGTAAGGAGGGTGACATGAGCTAGAAAGTTTCACTGCTCATAAATCGCTACCACGACAGTCGGGAAGAACCGGAAGGGAGTACCGGAGCGTACTTCGGGGAGTGTTTTTGTCGTTACCACAACAACAACAACAGAGGAATTCCAGTGTTTTGGTGACATTCACGCCCGTTTCATGAGATCCGCATGGCAATTGCCAGGAATGTCAAGTGGCCTGGCACCCAGATAATCTTTATATCGAAGTAGCTATGTGCAGCCTTGAATGATGCCAAAAATTCGCTTACCGCCCTCAGTCGTACGTTGGTTGCATTCAGCGCCTTAATAGCCGCTCGACTATTCGAGTATATGTCAAAGTCTATAACAGAGACTTCACTAGACAACATCCTACACACTGCAATGGCCGTGACCTCAGCTTGGAAGACGCTGCAATGATCGAGCAGCCAAAGTTTCCTGGTAACTCCGAGCTACTGAGAAAAAACCTTAGACCTTCCTTTGAAGAGGACTAACTCTGTTTCACTCGGGTTGACAGCCAGTCCGCAAGATTCGGACCACCTGGTCACAGTAAGCAGGTATCCTTCCAGAAGATCCCTCACAATACTTAGAAACGTTCCCTTGACCAGAATTTCCAGGTCATCAGCAGACCCTTCGTACGACGTCCTGGAAAAAGCCGTTACCAACTACGACCCAGAGGAGATGAGAAAGAACACCTCCTTGCCGCGTGTCCCTTCTCACCCTTCTCTCAGTCTTAGCAACTCCCCACTCCGCGATGACAACCCTGCCACAAAGCAGTGTGTTGATAAATACTATAAATCTTGGTTCAACTCCCAGCTTTACCATGCCTTTTTCGACGGCTACTGGCAAAACATTATTGAACGGTCCTCCGATGTCCAGAAAGGCCGCAATCACAAACTTTTTGTGCTCGAAGAACCCCTCTACAAGTTTTAGAACCGAATGTAGAGCGGTTTCAATTGACTTTCTTTTGCAGTACGCCGAAAAACGCTCCCGAGGAATACTGCTGTTTATATGCAAGTCAATTAGACAGGGAAATTAGACGTCAGGAAAATGAGCGTTCATGAGGACCTTAAAAGATTCCTCGCCGCTCATTGCCAAGCTACCATCTACATTCTTCAAGTACCCCAAGGGCAGACGATTCCCACAGAGAATTTGTGTGAGTTTCGCAAAAGGCTTGCCTTCCTGGTCCTCTGATTTGTAAATAGCCAACCCAACTTTATAGAGCTTCCAATAAGAGGGTAACTTGCTCCTCCTGGCATTGTTGAATAGTCGCCTACTGGAAGCCGTTAGGTCATCAATTTTGTCCACAACGGTGGTTTTCGTTTTCCACCGATGCTTTTCAGGAGACCCGATTTTATACGCTTTATTACAAGTATTGGTGTATTTATCAACCAGAGCGTCCCAGATAATTCTGAATCCTCTACAGATACTCGTTCATCCAACTTACTGCAATATATGCTCCGTAAATACTGCCTATCTGGGCTAAAGAGTTGGCAAAATAAAGCAAATTTGGCTTTTACAGGTAGCCCGCGAAAGGCACCCAGAACATTTTAACATTTACGCACCTCATATTTGGCAGATTTACTTCCCTTCCTAGTGTAGATTACAAGTAAAGCTAACCAACGCAAAGAAAAATAGCAGTAGGAAGGAAATATGTCGTCCCAAATACAGAGTGGCTCTTCTGGAATTGTACTACTGTAGTAATGCCTGCAACAGAATAAATTTCGCATGCTCCTGGGTTGTGATGCAGCTGAGAACATCGTTAAAATAAAGCACGTTGTTGCGTTAGTAAATATAGAACGCCCGTAAAACAGGGCAGGTTCGATTATTTTCTACTTGTTCACTCAAATCAGAAATTTAAGGAAAAAACTTCTTAAAAATATTTATAGTACACAAAAGATATATTATCTAACAACTGCCATCTACTTCCCATGAGGAACATACAAGTTTAAATAATTCGTTCCCTTGCTAGATCTAAAGCACTCATAGTCAAAGCAAAATTTGTCTGTCAGATGGACCGTGTTGTACTCGATTTGTATTCCCACAACACCCAGTACTGGAATGAACCGGGTTTTTGTACCCGGTAAAATGCTGTCATTTAAGCGTAATCCCGTCGTACTCGTGACGTCCAATCCTGAAATAGTCATAATCGGAGCAAACCCTTGCGGCATTGCTCCACCAGCCCGGACCAAGCGATTTGATCTGCTGCGTTCGATGAAAAAAAATATATGTTAAACGGTCATGTTATATTCAGTGTGTCACCTGCAAGTGATTGATACACAAATCCGGATGTTCAGGGCTTAACCCTGCCATCCACACACTACGTACTTTTTTTCTGAAACAGCTACACATTCGTAACGACTAGCATCGCTTCTGTACTTGACGCGAAACTAAACTCTTTACTGCCCCCTGCCCCACCACCTCACTCTCTGACTCTCTTCTTATAGCGTGCACGTGAATCAGGACCACCATTTCCTCGGTCCCTTCACAACGTGCACTATTTTTCCGGAAATATTAAGTTCGTCAAAATGAATATTGTCATTAGCAAGAACAGTATCTGAAACCTCACCCGCATGTAGCCGCCAATTCTTGGCAAAGAATCATCTCGGAAACAATCTTCTATCTATATATCTCTTTCATGCAGCTTTCCCCTCAAAATATTTACAAACATAGCTATACAACAAAAACAAAAAACAAAATCGAGCAAAAACGAAATGAAAATAAAATAAGGAAATAACGAATTACACCATTTTAGTTAAAAAAATGTTCTTTGTAGGTTGCCGGTAAAGCTTTTCGTCTAACCGTTGGCAGCCAACGTTGTAAGGCCTAGTACCGCGTTCAAGCGTTAAAAACGTTGCAACGATCCCAAACATAATTTTAAATCAATAATATATTATATTTCTACCTTTTTATATATACTTTTTATATAGTTTTTCAAGATGTGAAATCAAAGGATTTAGAAATACAGCCGTTAGCAAAATTTCCCTGTGGAAAATGGTGCCAAGAGGATTACGCAATGAAAAAACAATACCTGGGTGACCGAGCCTTGCTCGGTGGCAATCCTACTTAAAAATATTCTGGTTGGTATACGGCCGCAAATACCTTCCGTTTGATACCCATATTGCCATATATTGCTTAATATTTAAAAAAAAATCGGAAAGGTGGCAATCCTTTAAGCTTTCTTGAGTGGCATCATCCAAGTAGAAAATCTTAGAAAGAAGCATACTATCCATCTACCAAATTTCATCGAAATCGGTTTAGCCGTTCCCGAGATAGTGGGCGATGTCTGAGGGAATAAATAAAATGCGGTCAGGTGGCAACCCTACTCGAAAATACTTTGGTTGGTATTCGGCCTAAAATACCTTTCATTTGATACCAATATTACCATATATTGCTTAATATTTAAAAAAAAATTACAACCCTGTGAACCACCCCAAGTGGCAACACCAAAGTAGAAAATCTTAAAACAAAGGATACTACCCATATACCAAATTTCATCCAAATCGGTTAAGTCGTTCCTGAGATAGTAGTGGATATACAAATATACAAGAAAAATTGGTTTAAGTTATAAGATATTCAAGCCCTAAAACGAACTGAAATGGTGGGCAACTATGCCAAAAATACATTTTTTATTCATAACATTGGGAATGCGATTTCAAATGGTTTCTAGGCAACTCGCAACTCTTTTCACGCTAGAACAAATTACTAGACTTAAATGAAAAAGGGTTTGAAAGAGTAAATATAAATAGCTTGCTTACCTTTTGTATTAATTAATATCGGTTTGGGTCACTGCATTAATTTTCAAATAATCACTCGATATTGGTGTGGCTCAGCTGAAAACTGTTCGAATGCAATTCACAGATATGTTTATGGCTCACAAAATGCAAATCTAAATAAGAACAGTTTTTATGCGAATTTAAAACCATTGGAATCACAAAATTTACATTTATTTCCTATTTATTTTACTTTAAATATGTTTTCAACAATAATTATAACTGTTTTCCTCTAACTTCGATGCGTTTCTATATAAAGCTTTTACACATTATGCATATATAATGTATCTATGTGTCTCTATACACGGGAACTTCAAGAAATGTTTGTATCTAGTCTGCCATGGAAGATTTGAGGATTGGAGCTTTAGAGTTTCACTTTTTCATGTAAGTTAAACCCGAGAGCTTGCTAAAGAGAAATATATATTATTGAGATAATGTAGAGGTAAGAGAAAATTCTACGCTACTACTACACTGCCCACCAGTGTGACCAGGTTAGCCTTTTCGAGGCTAGATTTAGACTTTTTTTTTTCCTTTAGCCTAGTAATTTTGGTTTAAGCTCCGTGGATTTTTCTAGCCTTTTTTTACTCCAAACCTTTTCTGATCCCAATGCCATATTTTTCATACAACTTCAAGAAATATATAAAATTTAAGTTGAATAAAGGAAGAATTGATGACGAAAAACAGAAAATTATTCGTAAAAATTGTCAACTATTTTTAATGGAGTTGATAACCCAATTGCTATATCGCCTACCTGATAACATGAATTCTTTACAAAATATCCATTTTTTTTTTAGTTAATAATTCTTTGAAAGTTACAAAACTTCTCACTTTTAAATAGAAACGTCTAGGTATTCTCCAAGTCAAGTAGAATTGATTGAGCACCAGTGGCGAAAGCTAATAACCGTATAGTCTGATCCCTACCATTGAATTTTGAGCGGAAGTCCGAGAACATAAAAATTCATTCAACGAACCCCCTTTTTTAGAACTGATCGAATTCGCGTTTAACTTTTTGGTATAACCTTTCAGTAATTCGGAGGTTGAAAGAAATTTAGTGCCATGAACATTTTAGAAACTAAGCTAAGAAGCAGATTAAAAATTAAAATGCTTAGCTCGCTGCTTAATATCAGATGTTCGTAAAAACGCGTATCCATATGTTGCACTGATTTTGAAATTACCGTGATCTCATCTCTATGATAAGTACCCAAACATTGTACGCAGACTCAAGCTCTTCTGATTCATCAGACGAAGAAAATATTATAAAATTAATTAGTTTGTAGTGATTTTTCTATAGTATGTGTTTCTTTTAAAAATTCCTAGTCAAGAAAAATCTTATGTCTACAGCCTTATATACAAATAGCCAAAACTAAAATAAAAAATTTTAAATTGATTTCGTAAAAAAAATTCTGACTTTTTTTTTAGCTTTTTTTTCTTAATTTTAGTCTTTTCTAACCTTTTTTTTTTGCCGATTCAGCCTCTTTTTTTCTAACACCTGGCCACACTGCTACGCGCAGTGAATTAAATATATTTCAGACAGGTGGAGTGGCAAGTTACCTCCTAGTGATTTGAAAGCTCCCATTTACTTTCGCCGGTGGATATTCTCTACATCATACATTTTCTGTAATGGCTAATGTTTTCATTAACTTTTTGCATTCCAAAACACTATGTAATGTACCCAAGTAAAGGATGCTATTTATTTAATTTCTTATTACAATAAGATATCAGTTTCATGCAAATAAAAATATGATACAAGCATTATTGTCACAGCGGCCTTTGCTACACTATACGCTCAAGCTTTGTTGTTTAGTTTGTAATTTCAAACGATGTGGGAAAAGTTCATTTAAGAGAGGCACATGGAATCTGCGTATTAACTGCGCATGCTTTGGCCGAATTCCCATTCGAACAAGGATGCCATCTCATTTATTTTGTCCACGTATTATACCACGTTATTCCCCAATGTTCTCAGCGTGGTATACTCTCATATTTAAAGAAGAGAGCAAATAACACAATTTTTCCCAACGTTATAGAGGAGTGAGAATTAAAAAAAAAACCTCGTTATTTTTGTAAAACCTTGAGTGAAATTGTTTAACCCCGAAATTTGATATCTATCCGTAACAACACTAAAACATCAAAGTTGAATAACGGTGAAATGAAGTGTCTGTAATGCGTACATATGTTATCTGCAAGGCGAACAATAGTACGAACTCATAATCATTCGAAAGAGTAACCCAACCCTTGCGGTGTTGCTCCACCAGCCCTGACCAAGCGATTTGATCTGCTGCGTTCGATGGAAAAAAATGTATGTTAAACGGTCAGGTTATATTCAGTGTGTCACCTGCAAGTGATTTAAACACAAATCCGGATGTTCAGGGCTTAACCCTGCCATTCACACACTACATACTTTTTTTCTGAAACTTGACGCAAAACTAAACTCTTTAGTGCCCCTTGCCCCACCACCTCACTCTCTGGCTCTCTTCTTACAGCGTGCACGTGATTCAGGACCACCCATTCCTAGTTCCCTTAAAACCGTATACTAGAAACAAACCAACCTGTGCCTAATTTTCAATAGTGGAACATACGTCTTTTTTATCTAGGTTTTCCTAAATTTTGAGAAAAAGGTAAACAAATTTCTGTCAACAGCAAAAAAACTTCAAGCGAAATATAATTTTTTGCTGCTAAACAATCTACAGAAAAAAATTTTATTTGCAACAAATACTATTTACTCCCAATAAACTCTGGACTCATTGCTGTTCTACTATATCGAAGTTCCCTCGTACAGGTAACATGAAAAATTATTTCAAAAATGTTTGTAAAAACAATGTCTGTACAATATAGAAGGCTAGGTTTCAGTTAACCAATACTTTTTTTAATATCAGCCCATACTTTTTCATGCGGTTGAAGTCAAAGTCAACTCATCGCCCAGACTGTCTTCCCGCTGGCGGACCTGTTAAGGATCATTATGCTAATGTAGATTTCAAGGCCATATTTCACGTAGCATATGGTAACATAACGCCCTCTAATATTTTTACATGTGGTGAAACAGGGATTATATTCCGCTAAACAAACAATGTGGACTACTGTACTACATGATAATTCAATGTTTGATTCTCTAACCACGATTTGTTTCTATATTTATTAATGGGCAAATATACATATTCCCTTGCAAATTGTGTATGCGATTTGTTGTTAGAAACGGTACTTTCCGCGAAGTTCTAGCAAAGAAATTACTGGGTTTCAAATTCTATTAACAGTTTCGGTACCAACGGTTATATGAAGTGAATGGTTTGGGCTTTCACCCTTGAATTTCATATAACAGTAGTCTACGAACAACCGATTGTGTTTGGGCTATATAACTTTCAACTAAACATGTTAGAACATCGATTCCTCTCGAAGGTTAGAGATATTTTGATTGAAACATTAGATATTTAGCATAATTCTCAAGTCGAAAAGATTATGAGAGAACAATTTCAAATCCAATTCACCTAAGAATGGCTTTACAATTCGATTGCAGAACTATAATTTTCTCGATCTGAGAATTATGTCCCATTTTGTTTGAGGGCACTATGTTTCTCCTGTGTTTCTCGAGTCGTCCTCTAAAGTTAGAGAATCGAGAATGAGCCTAGTTATCTAATCTAACTCTAATCGCTATCTAACTTCAAGTAGTGGTGGCCTATTACGTCTAACGATCACATTCACGCTTAGTAGCAACCAATAGCCGTCCTCTTGCAATGGTGTTGAGATATCTATAACGCTGCAAAGGTGATAAACTCAGCTATTCAAACTAGGGAATTCAATTTCGACATTAACTAGTGTACGGTAAACGGTAATGTTATTAGAAAAATGTATAAATTGGTGATATTTAAGAAAAAAGTGAGGCCTTAAAAGTGAGAGGAGATAGTGAATATACGCTACCAGCACATCGCCACAAGCGTGGTGCAAAAACGTTATGATTGGAAAGTATTTTTAAAACTGTAAGCGAAGTGTTGTTCGACACAAAGCGTTTGCGTACAACCGTTCTAAATGCAATAAACATTTCAGATTTGTCCCTACACGAATAAAAGCTCCAAAATGCATTAATAATGCTGCAGTGTGACTTGGATGCAGGCCTATTGTGACTGGGTTTTATAATTATATAATAAAATAATTACCTCTTAGCAATCCGGCAAAGAACTAAATCTACCAAGAATCACATTTGACTCATCCACGGGACAGAAATCGAATTTTTTTTTATCGATATATCGAGCGCTAACCGACAAATATACTCTTTCTGGATCGATAGGGAAAACTTTTTTGAGCAGGCACCAAGGTTTAATTATGTGTTTTCAATATTGGTTACCTAGAAAAAATATTAAACATATTAATATTAAAGTGTTCGATATGTTTTTAAAATCAATTTTTGAAAATCTACTTTGCTGTAAGTAAAATTATATACAAAAATAGAATAAGGCTGCTCGTGAGAAGTTCCCTTATTGGTAGGTTTCAAAGAGTAAATACCGGTACGAATGTTTCCAAACTGGAAGTGATTATTTCTGGCTTGCCGCAAGGCTAATCCTCGGACCTCTTCTTTTTAGCCCCTTTATCAATGACTTATTTTCTACCTGCAAGATTGGTAGTCTTCTCGCTTATACTGATGATATTTGGAAACATCGGTACTTTAACCCGTCAACTGAACAGTGTTTTGGCGTCCATAGTGCAGTGGGCTGACAGTAACGGTGTCTGCCTTGATCACAAAAAATCTTTTGTGTTGCCTAATGCGAAAAAAGGATGAACATGGAAGTTGTTACTAAAACTGCAAAATCTTGGCTTTGTTATCAACTCAAACTTGACCTCTGCAGATCATACAAATACTGTAGCCTTGCGATACAAATAATATTCATATTGGAGGTTTCGAACACTTTCTTTGGGCGCCCAGCTGTTGTGAAAAGTAGGTGCTAAAAAACCAATTTTGATATCTGCGCTATGCAATAACATATTTTTCTTTCATCCTAACACTTGAAATAGCAAGGTTGACCAAGTCTCTTTAATATTTCGTCGGTGCCCATATCACGATCAAGATCAAGATTTATAGGTATAATTGTTAGCGAAGAAAGTGACTGACAAAATCAATTTATTTGTTTTTCTTAAAACTTATCCTTACTATAATCCTGGTCTAAATAACCCATATGGTCAACTCTATATTAACAACCTGCAGCTTTCCCAAATGATGGAAAGCTGCTAAAGTTATCCCTACTCGTAAACAAAACAGCGCGAATAGGCGAATTTTTATTCAAACTTCATCGAATCTTTCATCGCCATATCGCTTGTTATGTCGCCGAAAATAGGCTCCTAACAGACCGTCAGTTAGGTTTCAGGTCAAAAGGAGGGTGCACTACCGCACTCCTTGATGTGATACAAGATATTGATGATAATTTCATAGCTTTTCTAACCCTCCTCGACCATTCAAAAACCCTTAACTCTGTCGACCATTCCTTACTATGTGAGAAGCTGCAAAATCTCTTTACCTTCTCCAGACATGCGAACACCCTTATTAGATCTTACCTTGGCGGCAGAACCCAGTATAATAATTCCCAAACGGATTACGCATAAAGCGCGGAGTCGTTGAAAGGCTTTGGTTTCTTATTCGTCGAGATCTAGAACTGCTAAAACAAATAATTAGTTAACTAAACAAAAAATGATTGCCTTAGTTTGGAAACGTGAACTCTACCTTTTTATTTTCAAATCTCATAAATTGATTACAATTGGTATGGTTACAATTTTAAAACTGAAACTCACAGATACCTAAGACATGGTTTTGGCGACATAAATATGTAGGTACTTTTAAAAATTTTTTTTTTAATCTTCAATTTTCTATTTTTTAGTGCTAACTACAAAAAGGCAATTGGAATAGGATTATTTTAGTTTTAAGTGCATATGTACATATTTTACAGCCTTCGTCGCATTCAAAAAACAGTAGCGCAGTTGGCATAATGCTACTGTAATAACAGTTATTATTTTTTTTATTTCGAAAATAGTCTAGATAACAACGTGCTACGAAGATATGTACCTAAAAATACAGACCTGGAACATAACTTATTAAAAACTTATATGACTCAGTAAAGATTTCAATCTTTAAAGAAGTTGAAATAATATATGACTCCTTCATTGATCGAGAGATAGGAGCATTAGATGCATAGAAGGTTCAGGTACAATGAGTAGAAAACATATATCTATTTCGAAGTGATATTGGAAGGATATGGAAACAGAAGCTCCCAAGGTGAATTAATCACACTATTAAAGTGAGCGAAAGAATGGTTATTCTGGTTTGAAGTAATTGAAGGCTTGTGAGTGCACAACTGGCTTTATATGAGGGAATGCTTTTGATTTGACAGTCATGATAAGGCCTCTAAATAAAACAAGCATATTACACCTTAAAGCGTATAAGAGATGGAAACAGTAGCTGCAGAGTATAAGAATCTGTAAAGCCAGAGCCAAACCGCCCAACAAAATCCAATACCGAGTAGGACTAAGTGATAGTAGAGGTTATATGAGTGATAACGGAAAATGGGGGTCAAAAAGTACACCTAAGCCAGCAATCTCATTACGAGTGGATAGGCGAGAACTGCCAATGAAATAGGCGAGCGAATGGTGCATCGGCACGTAGAGAAAGTTAAATGAACACACGGCACCAGTCAGCAATATTGATCAAATCACACTAAATTTTATCTGAGTCAGAAAAAGTAGAAATAGTTGTAAAAATCTTAAGGTCATCAACATATAGCAGAAAATTCGAACGTTGAAAGCAGACCGAAATTACATTAATAAAAATTACAAAAAGCAAAGGCCCGAAAATGCTACCTTGTGGCACTCTAGAGGATGCAATAAAGGGATTAGAGTGAGTATTGTAAACATCGACTACACATTTTCGTGGAGCGGTTAATGAATGCTGATAGGCAAAATTCAGAGAAAATTGCTACCTTGAATCTACCAGACATGCAGCCATGCTGATTAGCACTAATTAAAAGCTTGACAGAAAAATAAATTTTCTGTTTTACAACTTATTTAAAAAGCTTAGAGATAGGTGAAAGTTTTGCAATTGGCCTGTGATTTGCAACATTGTTTTTATTACCACGTTTGAAAAAACGCGGAATGGAGGTATATTTCTAGGCATCAAACTGTCGGCGCCGTGGTGTGAAGGTAGTGTTGCCGGCCTACCACACCGAAGGTCCATGGTTCGAGCCCTGGTACAGGTAACATCAAAAGTGATTTGAAAAAAAAAAAAAAGTTTTTCAAAACGGGGTCGCCCCTCGGCAGTGGTTTGGCAAACTCTCCGAGTGTATTTCTGCCATGACAGGCTTCTCAGCAAAAATTCGTCTCCTTTGTAGATGCCGTTCGGAGTCGGCAAAAAACTGTAGGTCCCACCAATTTGTAGGGAAAATTCAAATCGGCACACCACAAATTGGAAGAGAAGCTTGGCGCAAAAATCTCTTAGGAGGTTTATGATGATATACCTGTTGTATATCGCGCCATAGAGAGATAGAGAGATCAAACTGTCTGGGAAGAGAATTTGATGTTCCAAATTCCATCAACAATATCATCCAGAGATAGAGTGAGTGCTCTGAAGTTGATAAGAGATCCCACCATTGAGGAGGACTCGGTATAGCTTAACGACTGAGAATCGAAATTAGAAGAAATCTGCAAAAAGATTAGCTGCCTTCATAGGTGAAAAGTTTTTCTAGATTTAACATGATTTCAAAAAGCCTTTGGATTATCTTTGATATCAGATTCAAAGTTTCGAGCAAAAATTTCCACGAAGCCTCTTAATAAGCAACTTAAATTTCTTGGAATAACGTAGGTATTTAATTTTATATACTAAGAACTTTGTAGTCTTAAATTTTTTGAAGAATCTATCCCGCAAATAGTATACCACCCTATTTTGTAAACAAAACTCATTTATAAGACATTTGAAAACATTGAAACAATTTTTAAGATCCAGAAAAAAGAGCTTTAAAATAAATTATACACACTTGAGAAATAGTATCAAAATGTCCACGTTTAAAAGAGAAGCTAGGAGCATCATTATGAGAACATTACTTTCGAAGTTATAAAATTCGACATCAATAATAAGAGCAAACAGAACAAGGCATTCAGTTAGAGAATAATTAATGAGTTCAAGAGTTATTGATAACGGATTGCTGAAACTATTTATCTGGAAATTGACAAGTAATTGTCAATGAGGTATATCTCAGACGCAATGGCGTAGTGAGCCTAACTCGCGCCCAATACTTTTTTAGCGCCCCTCCACTCAATTTTGGAACCATATAACGTTAAATATACTATGTAAATATGTAAAAGACAATAACCACAAAGCTACAGATCCGCAAAAAGCTCCGCAAGTCACTCGAATACTGCAATTAGGGGAAAATTAATAAAAATTTGCTTGATAAGTATAAGTATACCAGCAGACGGCAAACTGTGTCCGGGTCTTAATCATTGCTTCTCAGAAACGAGCTGAGATATAGGACTTAATCACATCGCTTATTGCAGCACTCATTAACACCTTTCGGTACCAATACATTTTGTGTCACCCTGGTCCACATATTGGTCGATAACTTCGAACCGGTCGAGACATCGAATTAAAGGATCTTAAATTTTAAGATAGACGTGACGTGATGCAAGTTCCATTCGGACAGACATAAATTCTAAAAGTTGTTGGTGCGGACTCTATTGGCTTAATAAAGAACCCTCCTTTAAATTCTTCTTGAATATCTGCAATGTATAGACATCGACCTGTTACAATTTAGTTATATGTAGATATTAGAACTCATTATATTACTCTGGGACTTAACTTAAAATCAAATTGGATCAACCAAATATAATACAAATAAAAATTATTCAAGCATTTATTGTTTTGTGGACCATTTGGCGCCCCTTTGTGAGTAGGGCCCGGGGCATGATGACACCACATGCACCCCCTCACTAAGCCACTGCTCAGAGGAACTGTCAACATATTTAGGTAGTAAGGCAAAACTATTGTCGACATACGACCATTCGAATTTGAAATCAATTAAAATACAAAAGTGATTGCCTTCATGAGTATGGACCAGATCAGGGGTTACCAACCTTTTCTTGCCCATGGACCACTTTTATATTATTCTTGTCAGCAGGGACCACAATGCAGATATAATAAAAATATGCTCTAATAATCCAACCGAAACTTTAGTTAAAACTTCAATGGGTATTTACATAAAAAGAAAAAAAATATTTTTAGGATAAACTTCGGTAATTTCGAACTAATGTGATTTCTGAGCTTGCATCTCCTTCACGAGTTCGGCGAGCATGGGACCAACATTGTTGCTCAAAGCTACACGCAAATCATCACTTTCTTTCAAACGATTCTGGCTTTGTTTTTAATTGCCAACAAATCAGAAAATCCTTGTTCACATAAATAAGTCGTTGAGAAAACCATAACATAGCGCAAGATGATTTCTTGAAGCTTGTAATACGAAATAGCATGTTTACACCAAAACGACTCAACTTCGGTGTGATAGAGAAGTGCTTCATGGTTAGAGTCAGTGCACAACTTTTTAAAAAGGCGTGTATTGAAGGCGCTGCTTTTGATAACATTTACAACTTTTATAGCCACATGCAACGTATCATTAAGGCATCCGGTAAGAGTCTTAGAAACTAAAGCCTATAGATGAATCGATAGTTGTGAATCGATGTGTTGTTATTATCTTGGGAGTTTTCTGTTTTACTAACGTCGGCAGCCCAGAACGTGATCCCAACATTGCTGGAGCACCATCAGTACAGAAGGCAACGAGTTTATCCCACATCAGATTATGTTTATCAAAATATTCCGCTATTGAATTCATCACGTCGATACCTTTCGAGTTCCCGTGAAATCAATAGTTCTTCCTTAATTACGCTGTCGTCATCTAAAAAGCGAACAAATACAAGTAGTTGACAACAATTCGAAATGTCGGTCGACTCATCACACTGCAAAGCGAAAAATAGAGACTTTTTGATTCTTGAAACAAGTTGCTTCTCTATATCATTTGACATAAGTTCAATTCGAACTTTGACCGTGTTATTGGACAGAGATATATCCTGTTTTTTTCTTGGCCTCTAATCCCAATACTTCTTCGACGGCCTTGATCCAACAGGTTTTCACAAGCGTTTCCCCGATTGTGTGAGGTTCTTTTAGAGAGTGCTAGTAATTTAGAAATCTCAAACGAAGCTACTAATAATTTTTCTGATGCTGCCGAGTTTAATTTTTTTAGGTTTTATTATTTTCCTTCAAAGAATTCTACCGGACGGTCAGACAAATTCGGATGTACTGCTTCTAAGTACTGGTTTCAACGCATCATTTGCGAGAATGGTTGCGCATATAACGCGCTGTGGTTTTATTTCTCCGTTACATTCTGTCGAAGTAAATCCAAATTTAATACAGTTACTGTCGTATTTTCTCTTAGGAGCAATGTTCTTTAAATAAATTAAATAAATAAAAAGATTAAACCGAATACAAACGAAGTAATCACACCGTTGTTGTTGTATTTACATGCAAAATTTTTATCCGTATATGGATCACTTGCCATTGGAACGCAGCAAATGATAATTTGTTATGCACAGAAACCATAACCCGGAATAGACGCATTGAAAATGTACCACTTATTTTTAAGACCTACCAAAACAATCAAATCAAAATGTCCACTTACCTTCACTATTAACTAACAAATTCAAGAAATAAAGTTAAGAACAACGATCAGTAATGAATAATTCACTTTCTCGCACAATTAAGTAATACTAAGCGCTGTTACTGAAACTTAAATATAACAAACTAGCATTTACCCGCGGCTCCGCTCGCATCAAAGAAATAAGCAAAATAACCAAGCTTCTTTAGAAAACATTTCTATTTATCAACAGATAAGTTTTAAAGTTCACATGTTCCTTAAAATAATGATCTACAAAAAACCTTAAATAATCAGGTTACACACCAAATATTAAAAATTTCTTAGCAGCACTTGTAAACAATTAAATTCACACAGAGCACCAACTTCTAATACAGGATTCTAAACAAAAGCCAAAGCTATTAATTATTTTTCAGATCAAATTGAAGAAGAGATACATACAGAACAAACCGTTGGAGCTTCATAAATTGTATTATTATAGAAACACTCATAAAAGTTTAATTTTTACGAAACAGCGAAGCAACTAAAAGGATGTTTTGAGCAGAAACGATATCAATATCTTTAAAATTCACAACTATTTTGCTCAAACGTTACAAAAAATTCATTCAAAATATTTGATTTTATGTTTGACAGGTGACGATTTACTCATATTTATTAACGACGACAATAGCTCGGCCCACATTCAAAACGACGACTGCGAACGACAACGGCGAAAGACCGAAGCTTGACGATAATTTCCGCCAAGCAACGACAGTTCTGCATTAGCTCAACCAACAGCAAACAAAATTTAGAAAAAAGTATTGCATGTGTAAAAAAAAACATTAAACTAATCAATTTCAACACATATTTAAAGCAATTTGCATATGTATTGCACGAAAGTCGCTGTCAAGTTAGAAATAGATCTAATCTGGCGACAGCGGCATTCATTATTGATTGCCGATTTGTCGTGTTGTGCCCAAAAAATTCCTCCACATAAGAACATGCCTAAAAATAATTTGACAGATGCCGCACCGTCGTTGTCGTCTTGAATCTGTTTTCCCTAAATGACAGAAAAAGTACCGAAAACGCAAAATAAAATTGGTATTGTACGTATAGCAAGGCGAGTTCATTACATGAACGTTATTTTCTTTTGATCTGACATTTCTGAACATGCTAAATTCGCCTTGCTCTCACCTTATATGAATTCGCCTTGATGTATAGTAACTAAACTTATTAAAATCATAGCAATTAGTTTTTAAAAGTATTTTTGTAGATATGGCGATGAATTTTTTAGGCACGTTTTGACCGATAACTCAGTTATCGACTAACTTACACAACGAAACATAGCAGTATCGGTTAGTTTATTGAAATATCGAGAAGTCCATATGAATCTTTGGCCTTTCCGTTTCGTGTCATATCCATATGTAATGCAAATTTAGAGGTTTCAGGGCTTTTACATTTCGACCGATAGCTCAGTTATCGATTAATTTATCGAAATATTGCAATGTTCAAACGAAACCTATGGCCTTCCCCGTATTGTATGCAAATTCAGGGGTTTTGGAGCAACCACATTCTGACCGATAACTCAGTTATCGATTAATTGATCGAAATATTGCAGAGTCCAAAAGAATACTGTGGCCTTCCCCTTTCGTTTGATATCCATATTGTAATGAAATTCAGGGGTTTTTGGGCAACCCCATTCTGACCGATAACTCAGTTATCGATAAAGCTATCGAAATATTGCAGGGTCCAAAAGAATACTGTGGCCTTCCCCTTTCGTTTGATATTCATATTGTATGCAAATTCAGGGGTTTTGGGCGACCCCATTCTGACCGATAACTCAGTTATCGCTAAAGTTATCGAAATATTGCAGAGTCCAAGAGAATCATGTGACCTTCCCCTTTCGTTTGATACCCATATTGTATGCAAATTCATGGGTTTTTTGGCAACCACATTCTGATCGATAACTCAGTTATCGATTAATTTATCGAAATACTGCAAAGTCGAAAAGAATACAGTGGCCTTCCCCTTTCGTTTGATATCCATATTGTAATCAAATTCAGGGGTTTTTCGGCGACCCCATTCTGACCGATAACTCAGTCCAAAAGAATACTGTGGCCTTCCCCTTTCGTTTGATATCCATATTGTATGCAAATTCAGGGGTTTTTGGGCGACCCCATTCTCACCGATAACTCAGTTATCGATAAAGTTATCGAAATATTGCAGAGTCCAAGAGAATCATGTGACCTTCCCCTTTCGTTTGATACCCATATTGTATGCAAATTCATGGGTTTTTTGGCAACCACATTCTGATCGATAACTCAGTTATCTATTAATTTATCGAAATATTGCAAAGTCCAAAAGAATACTGTGGCCTTCCCCTTTCGTTCAATACCCATATTGTATGCACATTTTAAGGTTTTAGGGCACCAAATTGCATAAATTCATTGGATAAAATTAATTTTTGGGTTAGTTGGGTCACATTAGTGCCCAATACTCCATAACCAGGTAAGGTATTGAGATTTCATGAAACTTGTTACCTATCCGAGACATCGGGAAATAAGTGTGCAAAATTTCGTACAGATCGGTGCTGTAGTTTGGGCGTGAAAACATTTCAAACACACTCACTCACTCACAAACTTACGCATTTATAATATAAGTAAGATGACAGCGCTAGTTATGCGATTTTTCAATAGCTGTGATTTTTTAAGTAAATCGCGATCGCTATTTCCATTTCAGTTATACAAGCTTATATTATGGCGGGGGTGTAGAGCAGCGAAATTTTAAAATAACTATAACCTCTGTCGTCATATGATTTTGCCATTAGGCTCACAAATTACAAAAACTAAATACATGGAAAATGTATGAATGTATGTGGAGCTGCCGCCACCTGAATTTTTGCGCCATGAAGTATGCCTTTGCATATGGACAGCTTTGGTTTGCCGCCCGATAAATTTAAAATAATTGGCGGACCATACGAGTATTTTGGCTTCTGCGGGCCACTGGTGGTCCGCGGACCACTGATTGGGAACCATTGGACTAGATTAACAACTTTTCCAGAGGGAATCTAAACTGGCTGGAGGAATATACAGACTAGAGTTGGGCGATTTCGTTCAATTGAGTGATCGACCGACCTAGGCAATTTTTCAAAAGTGAACTAGTTCTTATACTTCGATTACTCATTCACTTCGTTCAGTATCTCTTTTCGTTCCGATGTCCATAAGGTGAACAGCCGCCACTTTAGAGGATCACAATTTCTAGTTACGTATTCTTCGTTAAGGTATTTTTCCAATTCCTTTAAGCATGCCGAGGCATGGTTTTCGGAAAATCCTCATCAAACTAACTCCATATAAAAAAAACCATGGTTTGCCAAGCTCCGTGTTGTCGTAGCTTCAATTACATCCAGTTAGGTAGCGTTTGAAAGCGTAATTGTAGATATTCTTGTGCTCAGACTAGATAGAGCATTTCCGTATGAAGCTTCAGCCCTAAATGTTTTTTTTTTAAATCGAGGATCTAGTATCGCGCCATCCGTATATAAGATGTTACAAAACTTTTAACCACACACCTCTTGGTTTATTTTGTAAAACAGCAGTCAAAGGCATATTCAGGCGTGTAAGAAGCTATTAAAGCAGCCTTTAATTAAATAGTTCGCTCAAACATTATGTAGGTGGAATTCCACCAGTTTGAGCTTTATGTGCTGTTCATGCTGAGACTGCATTTCGCATTAAAGCATTTAGCCCAAAATGCCGCATATATTTTCCTATTTACAATAAAAAATTTTGACACCTAAGTGCAACTAAACGCAACTTTATTTTTGCATTAACATTATAGATACTGAAATCAACCATGCAATCTTCGAAGAAAATCGCGATTCGAGTTCAAAAGAGTGGCAATATTGACATTTTTTTCTTGGCATTCTCTCATTCTCTGTCATACATTCAGCCAATTTATACTGATTTTCAATTTGTAATTTAACGCGCGTGTTGTGTTGTATTGTTAAAATAAAACCATCTGCAAGTTAATCTGATGTTTGCGAATGGAATCAATCTAAAGATTTAATAAAAATGTGTATATTTTTGCACACGTGCTGAAAATTTTCATAACCTCAGAAAAAGTTTGTAAACAAAAAACATATGACGCGAACTTGCTAAATGTGCATTTACTAAATGCGGCGCCATGAACGCTTTTTCGAAACCAATGTCCAAAAATGCAAAATGCTGTATTTTAAATTCAGCATTACCAGCACATTATCTCAGGGAGGGACATTAGTTTTTTGTATTTCCAACAATTTTTTTAATGCGAATGGCCATGTCGACCGCGCTTCAATACTTTTTTTTACTTTCAAAATAGTTTCACCAATTGTCTTCATGCCATCCATAGCAATAAGATGAAGTGAGTGCGCAAAACAGGAGATCGGCTCCCAACCTCCCAAACGAATGACCGCTATGATATTAACAGCAGCGATTGGTATGGCTCTCCAAAAATGCATTACAACCCAGCAAATAACATTCCAGTTGAGTGCTAACTTTGATGAAGTGAGCCGTAATGGCCATAAAGCTACTTGTCTTGTTCCATCCATATGTTGTGAGGCAGATTACTGTAGCACCATTTACTTTAAGTTTTATTTTTTCCAACAAATCATTACATGCTTGTTCCAGGAGATTGATTCAAAGGATTTTCCTTGAGGGAAGCGCATAGCCAGAATATCACACCTGGAAGACAAAGTTTAATAAATTCAGATACGCTCCCTGGAATACGAAGAAGCCTAATAGAAGAAATGCATACTTTTTTCATACCGCAAAAGTATACATTTGTTAATTTACAATTTTTCAAAAATTACACCCCCATGTGTGGTGTTCCTATACAAAACAAAAGCATATTGCCAAAAATTGTCCCTTAAACTTTCATATATTTCTTACTTCGTCCAATAGAGCCTTTAATATTGTGAAAACGGTAGTGTTTTTTTCCAAAGCGTGGGATTGCCTTAACTAATACAATTCATTAAATATCGTATTCCCATTCTTTAAAGAAAACATTTAAAAGCCAAAATGATCCACTACATTCAAATTCTACAGTGCCAAAGAAGTATTCGCCTTTCGCATTCAGATATATTTTCTGGCTTTATTTAATCATTCCTTTTCAGAAATGCCTGCGACGGAAAGGGAGCATAAAACGCTTAGTTGGTGAATTTCCCATTCGATTACTATTACATAAGTAAAGCCTTGTACAGAGATTAGGCCGCCTTTATGAAAATTTAGGAAAATATCGTTTTATAAAGGATGTAAATACCTACACGTTTGTATGAAAATAAAAAATGTTGACCACAATTTCTCCGAAATCGAAATTTTCCAGCATACCTTCTCATTTTGTAACTTCTTTTGGACACAACTTAAGTACATGTATACTCGGGCATAGATGCATTTGAACTTTTCAAAGGCCTAAAAATATGTACGTATAGTTTAAAAAATTCAAAGTGAAATTTTAAAGAAATTAAAAGTTTCAAATGTATTAATTTCTTACTTTGCAAAACGTGAAATTATTATTTGAAACATTGTACAGGTTGAGATCAAAAAAGAATTCAGAGTTTAGACAAGTTTCAATAAAAATTAATATATAGTACTCCATATGCGAACGTACTATATCAAAGAGAAAGTTAGATTTGATCCGCAGGCCAGAGACATTCTGAACTATTATCAGCTAGAGCAGCTAATTGCTAAGCATCAACGCCTCAGTGTACAGCTATTCGATGGTTTTTCAAAAAGTTTAACTTTCAGATCCGCCGGCCAGAGCTTAGGATCCATAACTTTTTCTAATAGCGAAGGAGACACAACAAGTTCGAAATTTATTTTTTTACACTATTTTTGTTTGTATCTTTTTTGACAAGAGGAACACAGGCAAGTTGACTACCACTAATTTTGGCATTTTTGATTACATATGTGATAAGACTATTAGCAGTAACACTTAGTTTAAAAGAAGATACATAGATCCATCTTAACACTTACTGCATCAAGTTCTGCATTATATCTGACGCCAACTATTAATTTAAACGGTTTTTATACCTTTCATGAACATGAAATGGTACATTAACTTTGGTCCGATGTTTGTAACGTTTAGAAATATAAGAGATAGACCCACCATTAAGTATACCAAATTGATCAGGACGATGAACTGAGTTGATACAGCCATGTCCGTCTGTCGGTCCGTCTGTTTGAACGCGAACTAGTCCCTCAATTTTTGAGATATCTCGATGAAATTTGGCACACGGATGTATTTTTGTATTATATTAGACATTTGTCGGATCCGGTATAATCGGGTCACTATAGCATATATCTCCCATACAACCGATCGTTCAAATAAGAGGATTATGACCATTTCTCCCTCATTTTTCAAGATTAAAACTTGAAACTTGGTGAGATATTTTCTTATGGATAGCAAAAGATTTCGTAAAAAATCACCAAGATCGGAGCTATATATAGTATATATCCCATAGAACCGATCGTTCAAATAAGAGGATTATGACCATTTCTCCCTCATTTTGGAAGATTAAACCTTGAAACTTGGTGAGATATTTGCTTACAGATAATAAAAAATTTGGTAAAAAAAATCGGTAAGATCGGAGCTATATATAGTATATATCCCATACAACCGATCGTTCAGATAAGGGGATTATGGCCAGAGGATTATGACCATTTCTCCCTCATTTTGGAAGATTAAACCTTGAAACTTGGTGAGATATTTGCTTACAGATAATAAAAAATTTGGTAAAAAAAATCGGTAAGATCGGAGCTATATATAGTATATATCCCATACAACCGATCGTTCAAATAAGAGGATTATGATCATTTCTCCCTCACTTTAAAAGATTAAAACTGGAAACTTGGTGAGATATTTTCTTATGGATATTAAAAGATTTCGTAAACAATGCGTATTTAAGTTTGCACGTATTCATGAAAGGTATAAAGCCTTCGGCACAGCCGAAGACAGCGCCGTCTTTACTTGTTTCCTTTTAAGGCCATTTCCTTAGCTTGGGTTCGGCGGATTTTTCTATAGCATTGCTAACTTTGTCAACCAAAGCTTTAGTATTATTCATTTTATTTTTATTTTTGTGACTTCTACGCTGTACTCTTGTCGACTGTGCTGGAGATTGTGAGTTATGCTCATCCGTAGAGCTACCAAAAAGAGGTGTAGATCGAGTATTGGTCGACAACAAAACTGTTGGCGTGGCAGCACAAAGCTGAGTCTCACTCTTGTTTTGTTTGAGCTAGAGCAAGCTACATAGTCAACTAGAGGTGATCGATATTTTTGCTGCTAACGACAGTAGAAGAGGAAGCAGTATAAGAGATATCTACAGTTTCGGAGGTGGTGGCAACAGAATCATATCGGACAGAGCCATTTGTCGATATCGGAGCTAGTGTTCTCGATGACGTTGAAGCTAATGAACAATTATCAGTGAGGCTGACAGCGGCAGAGGGAGCGGTAACAGCTACAACACCGCGGGTGTCGCCGACATAATTGTATGGAGATAGCCAGTTGATGGCGTAGCACTTATGTAATGAAGTTGTATCAGCAGCAGCGACACCAGCATAAATGGAAGTTGACAGAAGGCATGAGTGATAACTACTCAGTATAGGATTGTTGTCAGAACAATTGTTTATAGTACGCATAGCCTTAATATCTGATGCTAGAGAAGCAATAGCTGAGAACAACTTGTCAGAACGGAGCTTATTGTCCAAGGAGCGAACCTCAGCTTTTGGCACATACGATTAATGGTGTCGACTTCCACCAAGCGTGAGTTTTCATATTTGGAAACACATATTTCCGTAAGCGCCAGATTTAAAGAATCCATTAACTGGGATACGTATTGAGATGACGATGAGAGAGTATCAAAGTCTTTTTTTTGCTGCCAAGAGTTTCTGAAGCTGCAGCTTACTTTAATGAGAGATAGGAGGCTACGATCGAAGCGAGTTTCGCTGAGAAGTAGTACATATAAATTGTGTTCCTGTTTCCCTGAGGCACTCAAGATCGGCCGGAAAAATATTAATGCGCGTCAAATGAAAAAGTTAATTGCCCTTTGCACACTGCACTTTAGGTTGCGATCTTTCGACTTTATTGGCACAAACACAAAGCATTTGAAAAATAAAGGTAACAAAATACAACAGTAAATGAGCTTTATTAACTTCACTGTTTCACTTATGAATATTAGCTAGCACAAAATAACTATTTATGATTTAAGTTTTATCTGTATTATTTTTTATGCTATGCAGATATCACTGTCTCGTGTTATATTGGAAATATCACGCAATAAGATATGTAATTACAGGAATTATTTGATTACACTTATGTCAACGAGTTGATAAAAGGAATGAAAACTATAAGCATTTTCAGAGAGCGTCCAAGAAAACACTTCCGATTGCTACGCACCTTAAATCCACTTTTATTAGGGGATATGCTCTGTAATATTGGTGGAAATATTTCAAATTCAATGTGTTTAGCTCACCGGAAAGTCACTCAAATTTCGGTGCAAAATCCACCTTTTTTTCAACCATTTTAAGCGATTTTCAGTTATCTTGATCATCGCCTCATCTAGTGCAATCTTAATTTCTACAAACTGTATTGCCATTGTATTCTGAACTATGTTCTAAGTTTCAAGTCCCTAGATCACCACCCTGCAAAAATCGAATGACCAAAAAACATATATGGCTAATGAAAGCCGCTACCAAAAAAAAATTAAATTACTTTTCTTCTATTTAATGAATCTGGTTAATTTTTTTTTTATTTTGCAGATTGACTTTTACATTTAACAAAAATGGATAACTGGGACACTGAAACAAGAATTTGGATTGTCCGCCGCTATCACGCACTGGAGTCCGTAGTTTCGGTTCAAAGAGAGTATAGGCGCACGTTTGGCGGCAATCCTCCGAGCAGATGGACCATAATAAGACTTGTAAACAATTTTGCCGAGCATGGGACAGTCAACAGAAGACCTTACCATCGAAACCCTTCAGTTCGAACGGAGGAAACAATCGCTGCTGTAGCTGCTGCCATACAAAACAATCCACGTGTTTCGACAAGAAGCTTATCTGCTCAAATGGGTGTAAGCAGACAGTCATTACAGTCAATTATGCACAAAGATTTGGACTTATTCCCATATAAAATTCAAATGGCCAACAAACTGAACGCTGCAGACTTGCCGATTCGCTTGGAATTTTGCCAGAAGATGCTTCAAATGGTGGAAGAGGATGGAAACATGTTGAACTGTCTTTTCATGTCTGACGAGGCCCATTTCGATTTAAACGGCAACATAAACAAACAAAATTGTCGAATATGGAGTGCTTCCAACCCACAGATACTCCATGAGACGGAATTGCATCCACTTCGTGTCACAGTGTGGTGTGCAGTTTCATCACGTTGCATTGTCGGGCCCTACTTCTTCGAAGAAAACGGTCACACCGTTACGGTTACTGGAGACCGTTACTTGAGCATGTTGAGAGAGTTTTTCTATCCAGAATTACGCCGAATGAGAATTTCTTTCAACTCTGTGTGGTTTCAGCAAGATGGTGCAGCTCCTCATATAGCCCAACCTGTTATGACAGAATTGCGACGAAAATTTCCCAATAAGCTGATATCCAGAAACTCGACATTCCGTTGGCCACCCAGGTCGCCTGACCTTACTGCACCTGACTTTTTCTTGTGGGGTTATTGCAAACAGGAAGTCTTCAAAGCAAAACCAACAAATTTGAATGAACTAAGGCAATCCATTCGAGAAACAATTGCGGCTATTCCTGTCTCAACTCTCCAAGCAGTAATGAACAACTTTTTGGTAAGATGCCGCACATGCATCGACGAGCAGGGGGGGCATTTAAATTCCATTATTTTTAAAACTAATTAAGGTATATTTAATAAAATTTAATGAGCTTTAACATGAATAAAACAAAAATGAATTCCATACACAGAAAAAAAAATTATTTGAGTTTCTTAATGTAGCAAAATTCATCAGCCACCCTGTACATTCACATGAAATTTTAACAGCTACAAAGCCATCCATTTTACAAGTAGGCATTCGGAACGAAGTTGATTTAGTGGAACACAACAATGCTGTCAAATTGTTAAAACAGCGGAATTCGAAAAATGTCTATATGCAAAACTCCTGGTTTTTCCATATGGCAACACAGCATTTATGACAAACGGAATGTTGGCAATAGAGCGCGGCATTTTCCACCAAAAGCTAACCAAAACGTAAGCGGCGAGGACGCATTAAAGAAATTCTAAGTAAAATCTAAATATAAATGGAAAAAAGTATATTGTTTCGAATAAAATTAGAAATGATTATTTTTTATATACAAATACTGGGATTAAAGTTATTGCACTCCGAATCAATATCAACGAAACCTAACCAGCAATTTGGAGCTGTCCATATAGTAGACTTGTGTATACAGCCGCAGCATCGCTGACAACTAAAGAAAGAACTCTGGTCGTAAGAGGCGACTAAAATGCACAAATGCCTCTCACCTCTTATTACCCATATTCTCCTTCCTTAAGGCAGGAGGGGTGACATGATTTAGAAGGTTACAATAGTAATACCAAATCGCTAACACGACATTCGGGCAGTACCGCAAGGGACTACCGGATTCATTTCCAGCCAAGGACTGTTAATTCAACAACACTCCCCACCTCGGGCATATACTAAAACCCTTTCCCGCGGGGGGTGCGATTTGATTTGTACTTCTTACCCTTTTGGTTTGAACCCTTTGCCACATTAGGGACATTGGTGTACATGCTTTATATGGTGCCTTAGTTCCCAGCTATATTTAAAAACTATAAATAAACCTGTTTTTATTTAGGATTACATCGTAACCATAAAAATTAAATTATACTCTCTTTGCAGATATCGCACAAGTTGGGTATAACCGCTTCTTGGTTTGTTTTGTACTTGGACATGTCGCTGCTACAATCGAACTGCAGTTCATGGAACGTTAGCGAAGGATGTGTTTTGAGATATCGCAGCCGCTTAAACGAGTTACTGCATAAACTACAGTTAAGTGTGGGATTGCCACTGCAACGATACCATCACAGCCAGAAAAAAAGAAGAAAATAATTTAAAGTAAACTTGCTACAATTAGCGATAAACGTAATCTTATTAAAACGTTTCATTATATTTAAAACGTATTTTCTAAAACTTTAATTAACTTAACTTTATCTTAATAAACTTATTTAATAAAACACGATTCCTAATTGTTTAGTTTTAAAATGTATTTTCTAAAATGCATCATTTCAAATTAATAGTCCATGATAATTTTAACATGTAATGCTTATAAAATAGCATCAAATCTGCACTAGTAATGGTTTTAGTTTCAAACAAATTTAGTTACCTGTTGCTGTGCAATTATGCGCTTTAAAAAAACCCAATCTTTCAATATCAATATGTACACACAAATATATATACATGTATATCATTTATGTAAATGTTTTTAAAAATAATTTAAAGTAAAATTGCTACAATAAGCGATAAGTAAGCTTTTTAGTTTTAATTTATTGGAAAGTTTAAAGTAAACTTTTTATAAACTTCAAGAAAAACTGTCATAAATCATTTCACTTCAAAAGTGAATTGCAAATGTTTCCAAAAATTCAGAAAAGCTATTTGCCAGTTTTTTCTTTTCAACTTAAAACATTTCCAATTGTTTTCAAAAAATATTTTACATGAGAATGGAATCTGCTAACAATTGCTCTAAGTTCCAGCATTCAGTGTATGATTACAACTTTATATTTATTTCGGAAAGCTCTTTAAACATTTATTTTAAGTTTACTTTGCTTATTTGGATAATACATAGGTAGTACAATTGTTATAAGTGTAATTTCTAAAAATTATAAAATAAAAAATGAATTTAGTTTATGTATCATGCTCTATTTATATATGTGACGGCTCCAGTGAAAAGGTATAGTTAAATTAAGGTAAAATTCAAGTAAAACGACGGTGTTTTTAGTGGTAAAACGGCGGACATTATGACGTAAAACCTATTTAAAAATTACTGGCAAATGACCTTAAAAGTTACCGTCATTTGACTAACAAAATGACTTGTGTGAGTACAGCGGTATTCTCATAACCAATAAGTGGGGGCGGTATGCACAACCATATAAACAGCAACAAAACGAAATAAGTGGTATTAATTCCTACCGATGCCTATAAAGAATTTATCAAATAATTTACCGTAACAATGACAGTCAATTCACTAGTCAAATTACGTGGATCGTTCTTTCGTTCACATTGCATTGGAGTTATGTTCTATGTTGAAAGTTTCAAGTGTCTAGCTTAACGGGAAGTTACCTAAAAAGACTGCAAGATTACGTATGGATATGAGCGGTCAAACAAGAAAGGAACTAACTATAGAGATAGTAATAAAATGAAAGTTACGGCGAGCACGGATGTGCCCACCAAAAAGTTAAACTTGGGAGCCGTCCCGCGGGGGAGTCCTGAATTTGGGCCGTTGGCTGGTCCTGCGATGATGGGTTATTTAGTCTAGAAAAGTTGATTATAGATATAAGTTTTCTCCACATGATATAGCATATAATTGCCAGGGTTGCCATGGCAATGAGGTCCGCAAATAAGGAAAATTTAAATTTTCTGCCTAGCAGTTTCAGCTGGTGGATGTTAGTTAAGCTGATATCGTGAATATTGTCCAGATTTAGTTTTAGGCCATTACTGGAGACGTTAACCAGTGCCGGTGGCAAGGCTTGTACTGTTCGCACTGATTTGCTTATAAATGTTTGATCACCCACAGTAACGGTATCGTTGTTTAAAAGGATCACATATGTGCCATTCAAGAGCTTCGAATAGGTTTTCCCGCGTAGCCAAATATCGCGTTGTCGTGAATCATCTCAATGGTTCTGCTGTTATCCGGTTCTAAGTGGCATTTGGCGTCGCCGCCTTTTATTAATTTTGCAAGGCATCTGTCCTCAGGAAGTTTTGTGAGCAATTTTAGTGAACAAATTGTCGACTTGTTGGTAAACGAGCAAACTTCATTCAGACCAAAAGTTTCCTCCTCACTTATAAGCATTTTCTTGTAGTTCAAATCTACGTGTTGTCCACGTATGATAGCAGTTAGCGTTATAAGGAGTCTATAGTTGCTCGGTTTAACCTTTGGCATTGAGAGTATATATAAAAGCATCGTTCCGTTAGAATATACTGAAGCAGATCCGTGTTCTAAGGCACCGATGACGCAAGGATTCCTCTTCGATTACCAGCCTTTTAATTTCATCGCGGGCGAGGAGGTTAGTGTTTATAATGCCTGATTTAGCCAGTTGATATGCCTGCACCACTTCTGAGACCTGCTCTTTTAAAATTAGAACTTTTCTCCGGTCCAAAAGCTCAAGGTTCTCTTCGTTTATGTTCTTGTTTATTTCGTTGATATGCAGCATCATCGCATTGGCTTTCTCAACAGCGTCACGAGTCACATTGAAGAGTTTTTGGTTGACGACGTATTGGTGGTTGTTGTTGACTACTACTTCGTTCATTCGTTGTGGGATATACTCGTAATCCCAATCTGCTGCATCTGGGGAACCGGCAACCCATTTCCACGCTGATCCAATCCAGTCGATAGAACGCTTTTGTCTTTGCTTATTCTCCTTGAGCTCATGAAGGCTTAATCAAGGTGGAATTGTATCACCGCCCGAACCGCCTTTATTTTGATTTCATGGCGAGTTGATTCATTAAGCTTTTCTAGTGCCTGGTTGAAGTAGTCAAGGTCGATTATGTGTACCAGACTGAAATGACCATTCAGGATCCAGTCATGCCCTTGTTCGATAATAACTAATGGAGAGTGGTAATTGTGGATGCTGAGACCACAAACGCCGGATACAGCGAATAACTTGTTTTATCATAGGTCAGAGAAGGTTTAAAACTTAAGTTTTATAACTAACTTTAGAATTCTTTGTTTTATGCGCCACTTTATGGTTGTAAGTTGTTACCAGAGACGGGAGATAAAGAATGGGAAAGTTAGTCTTTTTGCATGTTAGTGACGTCTTGATTTATTTACAATCGGTTTTCAATTCACAAACGGTTGAAATTGTACATCAAAGCTATGTGATTTCGTTAGTTGTTTACATTATTTGTTATTTAATAAACTACAGTGCCGTCTCTGGATTTTTAATAGATCTGTGGCAAATCCGCAGGACCCTGGTATAAATTTTTAACAATTCTTTTCTTCGCTCTTTTTGGGATTTGTTTGCTGTTTTTTTGTAGGTCCCATGGGTTTACCAGCCTAACGAAATACAGAAATGCCCAAAAGGATAAATTTAGTTTTTGCTTTAGGGGGAGGGAAAGCTTAAACTTTTAAGTTTTGGGCTGATTGCGCCCCTTTTCTGTTTTGAAAGAAATAATGTTAGTAGGGTTTTGAGTTTCCCTATTTTTAACTAATTTGTTCATTTTATTTTTCTGCTGACTACTACTGTAGTAGCTAGTAGCTCTTTTGTTAAAACAAAAGCAAAAATATAATTTTGATACAAATTTTGCTTTCTCCTTCTTTTTTGTTGTTTTCCCCTCTTGAGAAAGAATTTTTCAAATAAAAAAGTTTTTCTTCTTTTTTTTGGGTTTTTGTTTAGCATTTCCCGCTAACTCGTTTTTAGAATGGTTGTGCTCCTTGTAGGCTAAGTTAAGTTGACCTATTAAGGGAAAATATTTTTTTTTGGTTTTTATTTCCCTCTTTGTTTTCTCCGAATATCCGTTTAGTTGCCATTTTTGGCTGTTTTGGATTTCCTAGTTTTTTTATCCCGCACAAATATCTACTCTCCTGGCCGAAATTTCTTGGCCGCCATCATTTTCTTATTAAGCCGGTGGTTTGTCAACTCTTGATCTGTTCCCTCACCTCTCTGTGTACCCTACTTCGGAACTCAGTTAGGCCTTGGTAGTTTATCCTCTTATTGCTGTTAAAAAGTATGTCACTCGGCTTCCTTTAGTTACGGAGTGAATTGTTATATTATACCGATCGACTGCGATATATATCAATTCCTTGGGCCTAGTGTTACGTATCTCTTTCTGAAGACTTCGATATATTTCTATGGTCGTTGAGTGAAACTATTCGAACTGCCCATTCACTTCGCTTTTTTGGATTGGTGTCTCATACAATTCTATACCCAACCCTCTTACATAGTTGCATACCAACGGAGTCATGAAACCTCGTTCGTTCGTGAAATAGTGAATGAGTTTAGCCAGTTTAGCGCGCAGAGTTATGGAGGAACGATTGTTTATGTGGAACAGTTTCACAAATTTGGAAAACTTGTCTATGTAGGATAAAAAATGTTCGTCTTGTATTTCAAAGATGTCATGTGAACTATCTCGCAGGGGTAGCTGGGGACTGAAGTGTCTTTTATCGGAGGTACTTGGGGGTGCCTATCATTATTGTTTGCGAGACAAGTCTTGCAGGCGGCCGTGAACTTCTTACTTGACTTGGCATTTTCGGAAAATAGTACCTTTCTAGGATTTGGTCACTATTTTCTCGAGCGTGCCTGTGTGCTCTCTTGTGTTCGTCTTCTATTATTTTGTAAATCCTGTCATCATCACCACTCCTTGAGATAGCACCTCCCCGATTGCATCATCTGCATCGTCTGTTGTCAGGTTGAATGGTGATCCAAAGTCGGGGAACGCAAAAATGTCTGATGAAATTAACTTTTTCTTCAAATTATCGAATGCTTCCAGAGCATCAGGGTTTAACTCAACCCGTATTTTTTTCGACTGACTGGCTCTAACTTGAGCGTTTTCACCGCGAGTGATGTTGGTTAGTGGCTTTGCTACCTTGGCATAATCTCTAATGAATTTGCGGTAACATGACGTCATGCCAAGGAAGCATTTTAGCTCCTTTAGCGTTTGGGGGGCGAAAGTGTTTCGATGGCTTAAACTTTTAAAGGATCCGGCTTAATATCTTCGGGGGTAATTATGTACCGCAAAAACCTACTTCTGTTCTCATAAATTTCGTTTTCTCTAGATTAACTCTTAAATTAGACTCGGCTAGTCTTTTAAATACCACCTCTATATTTTTTATATGCTCCTGTTCATTCTTACCCAATACTATGATATCGTCAATATAGATGTAGCAGGTTTTCCCAATATACTCTTTCAGATAGTGGTCTATCATGCGTTGGAATATGGCAGGAGCGTTTTTTAGCCCAAAGGGTAGTCGAAGAAATTCGAATTTACCATTCGTGGTTGAAAACGCTATTGTGGGTATGTCTGCTTCCTTCATTGGGATTTGGTGGAAGCCTGAGGTAAGGTCAATCGTTGTGAAATATCTCGCATTTCCTAGACTGGCTAGGGTCGTATTTATGTCAGGTATAGGGTAAGAATCTGATATGGTAACCGCATTTAAACGTTTAAAGTACTGCTACAGTGTTTACCGAAAAAGGTGGATTGACGGGGATCGTGTTGATTGTTAGTTTGGGTCATATACAATTTTTGTTCGTCCCCGCGTCGACAAGAACCTTAAGGGCTGTTTTTTTTGGATAATGTAGGTGAGATAGAGTAAAATAGATGGTGAAATGGTTTTTATATGAAATAGGCTGTTGGCCTGTCCGCCATCAAATTTAGTTGCTGCTAGTTTCGGCAGTTTCATGATATTCGTGGTTGTCGTTGTTCACATCCCTATTGCTGGCCTTTGTTGTTTAGGGAACTTTTCGATTGACGATGTTGGGCCCCTTTTGAATACATTGTTGTTCGTTGGTCGGTTCGGGTAATTTACCTGCCTGGTTTGCACGCTACCATCAACTTCCATTTTTTCTGCTGGATTAGGAGCTGCGGGTCTGCTTGGGAGCACATCGTTCGTCCCTTGGCTGGCTTGGAATCTGTTGTACGAAGTCCGGTTGTTTCCTTGAGGATTATTCCTGTTTGACCAATTGTAGGTGTAGCGCGCCCTAGCAGGTATCGGTGGTCTCTGGGTGGTTTGGGGTAAGTTAAAGGTGGGGACAACTCTATTTACGGTATTCGCGCAAACTATTGTGTTCCTTAGCGTTAGATATTGAATGAATGACATGCCGAATATGCTACGCGATGAGTTTTCGGCTTCTGCACTATCAGCATGCACGACAATTCTGGACTAACGCCCCGAATAAAGACGTCTAGTGCCCTGTTTCTGTATGTCTCTATAAGGACCAACACAGTTTCTTGACTGTAGTCGTTACACTTTATCTTGTTGACGATCAACGACAACTGGTGGTTAACCGTCGCGAAAAAATTCGTCCAACTTCGAACCTCTTTGGGCTAGCTTGTTCAACTGGCGCTCCAGCGTACTTATGTCCCTTTTATCTGCGTAGTGGAACGATAGTACCCTTTTAATCTCTACCCAGTCGCTCTTAAATACATTGTATGATACCAGGGCCGCGTTGGCCCCACCGAATTTTCTTCCTAATATGTTGTAAGATGGCCCTTGTAGTGAGTCATTGCCACACAAACACACATATAATGCAACAGACACAACCTCCGTATACATAGAAACAATATTGACCGCAATAACCAATTGCATAGCGCAATGAGACCAACACGACACCGGCAGAACATGACCCGACATGCCTAGCTCAGCAAAAAGTAAGTTCGAATATGAAAAGAGAAGGAGTTATGAAAATCTCTTTCAGTGATCAAAAACTGTATAAATAGTTGTAAGTTTTACTGAATAAAACAGAATGAATTTGAACTCCTAAATGTTATGTTTATGCTTCATTTCTTCTCAATTTCGGCAGACATAGCGAATGCCTATTGATCGGCAGAATGGTCTCTGCCGTCACAAAGAAGAGGACCATACTTTAATCATACAATCTTCCTAGGATCATATACTAGAAACCCATCATATCAGTAAAGGACAGCTCAGCTAGATCACTGAGCCCCCTAGGACCAAATTAATACAATCCTGCCATATCACTGATCCTCGCAGGGTAATTTCAATGCTTTCAAATACCTTACTTTCAACACTCATACCAGAACTTGAATAATGCATTATCCACAAACCCCTCGACACTCAATCTATCGATTATGAACAGCTCTACAGAACAATAGGAGGAAGAAGACGATAGGAAAAACATCTTATTTTGTCGAAAGAATTGGAAAAGACATTAAATACCCTAAAAGAGAAACCAATTAACTCACATATCCGACAATATCATATGCAAGCAAATATTTGCAAAAGCGCGACATCAACAAACCTATTATAGAAACAGAGCTCTAGCCATTAATTGGGGAATAAATTATTTTAGGACATATCTTTGTGGCAGAAAATTTATTGTTGTAACTGACCACAGACCACTAGTATCATTATTTTCACATAGAAATCCATCATCAAAAAGGACAAGAATCAGAATAGATTTGTCCAATTACGACTTCGAAATTGTATACAAACAAGGTAAAATAAACACCAATGCAGATGCATTACCACGCTGCAAGTTAGTGACGTACTTAAGTCAATGATGTCTCTCTCTATAGCGCGATATACAACAGGTATATCATCATAAACCTCCTAAGAGATTTTTGCGCCAAGCTTCTCTTCCAATTTGTGGTGTGCCGATTTGAATTTTCCCTACAAATTGGTGGGACCTACAGTTTTTTGCCGACTCCGAACGGCATCTACAAAGGCGACGAATTTTTGCTGAGAAGCCTGTCATGGCAGAAATACACTCGGAGAGTTTGCCAAACCACTGCCGAGGGGCGACCCCGTTTTGAAAAACTTTTTTCAAATCACTTTTTGATGTTACCTGTACCAGGGCTCGAACCATGGACCTTCGGTGTGGTAGGCCGGCAACACTACCTTCACACCACGGCAGCCGCCGTCAATGATCCCTATTAGTAAAAATGAGCAAGGAGACAAAAAGATAATTACTGTATTAACAAGGAGCAAGGCCGTAAATTTAAAAGATAAGGAAGATAAAGAAATAGCGCATAAAGATGAAGGAACCGGTAAACGCATTACAGAAAGCATATGTCATAAGAAGTCTGATCAACTTCATATTTGGGAATACACCTCTTTAAATGACGTTAAAAAAATGAAGAAATTGAAATTTTAAATTGAGAAAGGAAGTAGTACTATTGAATTAATTAATAATGAAGTGCACGTTGTAGCGATGACCCTTTGTATCTAGATTCAATGTTTTAGGAACTACTTAGTTTACTAAGGAGTTCACATATAAAGGAGCTAGCCCTTTGTGAACAAGATTAAATATATAAAAAGATTGATATGAATGCATTCAAGAAGAAATATAATGAATTGGAAATGAATAAACGCACGCCGATAATACTAATATACAAAATTACATGGGAAATAGATAGCATGATACTTAAATACAAACTAATAGACCAATTTCACTGCTCAAACATCGCAGGCCATTTAGGAATTCGAAAAACTATATTGAAACTTAAAGAAAGATACATTTGGAAAATTATTAGACAGATGGTCAAAGAATTTGTAAACAAATGCAGAAAATACACACAAAATAAAATTGCAAGTCACACAAAAGAACGACTTGTAGTGACAGACACGCCAATGTCGACATTCGAAACCCGCACCGGAATGACTCGGGTTTTTTCACCCGGCCAAGGGCTGTTATTTCAGTGTAACCCTGTCCAATCTGGGGCAGGGCGAAGCACTGTTAACAACAACAACATTCGAAACCATAACGATTGACACACTTGGCCCACTTCGCATATCAAACGGCTATAGATACATATTGACAATGCAATGCGATTTATCAAATTTGTAATAGCGCACCCCATTGAGAGTAAAGACGCAAAAACCATAGCAACTATTTTAGTTAAACAACTAGTTCTCGAGTACGGTTTCATAAGAACATTAAAATCAGACAGAGGAACAGAATTTGTAAATGAACTCATGAAGCCAGTTTGCAACTTACTTAACACTAAACAAGTATTTCCCCACAGCATACCACCATGAAACGATAGGGTCACTAGAAAAAAACTAAAGGACACTTAACGAGTTTTTACTTTCATTTGCCGACGATTATGAATGTGACAAGTGGATCCCATATTATACTTTTGCATACACCACAACCCCACATGTAAAATTGTACTCACCGTATGAGTTAGTGTTCGGTAAATTACCCACGCTGCCAAGCGACAACATAAATAAACAAACAAAAATGTATGACATTGATAATTACGCCAATGAGTTGAAACTGAGACTCCAAAACTCAACACACAACGCCAGAAACATAATAAATATTGTAAAACCAAAACGCGAGGCAAAATATGACAGTAATATAAACAATGTCAAGTTTAAAATAGGAGATTTAGTTTACGTAAGATTAGAAAATAGAAAAAAAGCCAAAGCCCATATCATGGCCCATATGGAATTGTAAAACCAAGTGGAGTAAACTCCGTAATAGACACTAATGGCAAACATAAAGAATTACACAATAACAATTTAAAGAAACACTTAGAGATAAGCTAAAGCAAATAAACCAACATGTACATATAATTGAGTCGATACATTTCAAAGTCGCTTAAGTCCACTATAAGACAATTTGGGAAAACTGGGATTTTTTATTTTCTTGAAATATACTTTATGTAAGTTTCGCGAAGCTCTATAAACGTTTATATAAGAAAGCGTAAGAGCATTTTGTGAAGAAAAAATAATGGAAAATTAAGCCATTTTAAAATAAAAACAGTTTTAACGTTTGACTTATGCAACTTTGAAATACACCACATGGACTTAATTAGTTTTGAAAAAAAATATATGTGGACTTAAGCAACTTTGAAATGCGAGACAGCCCTTTCTCCACATGATTTTTTAGGGCCCTGAAAATGTTATACTTTGTTTAATATGGCGCAGAATGAAATTGTCCTGCGCTATTTTGCTCAGGAAGCTGTAAAATTTTTTATGGAAGTAGTAAATGTCACGCGATCGCAGGGTTTTGCACTTGTATTTTGATTTTTTTCCATGATTGCACTTCGGTTTTTGTGGGAGCCCTTTTGGCGAATACCTAAAGGCATGAATGCGGCCGTAAAGACAAAAACAACATGAGTGATACACTCAGTAGATGCCTTAACAATAATAGCAATTACTAATAAAATACTTACATATACTTCACCATATTTTTTTGTTTTTTTATATCTTTTATTAATATTCTCTTTTTTTTTGCTTTGTACGGTGACAAAATTTGCACATATTCGCTATTTTCTTCCATTTTTATCAAAACACACTCACTATTAAAGTTTTCAGTTTAAGAAAGTTCGTTGAATATGTCCATGGCCCAATTATAATGGTCGTTTCGTTTCCTCAACAACAACGATTCCCGTGTATTTTGTTAGTGCTTTTTGGTAATTGATAGTGTCAAAATCAATATTCGCAGTATTCGCCTAAACAACACGATAAACTATTTTATTTACCTATTTCCTGTGCAATTTCAAGTCGAAAATATTTTAAAAAATGCCAGAGCATCACCAACAGCGGCAGCAACAGGAACAACAAAACTTAAATAACAATTTTTGAGGAGTATCCATAAAGTTTTCTGTATGGAAATAGTGGTGGCGGCACAAAGCAAATAGATGGCAGATTCTCTGCAATATATCGGGAGGAGACAGCACAACATGCAACTACAGCAGCAACGCTTGCATGTAGGAGTAATTGAGTGCATACTGTGGAATCCACCTGTACCACCCATCAGCGGCGATGCTATGTCTACTCTTCCGGCACGATATGCGACATGAAAATGCGGTAATTCTATACGACCGCACGTAACTGCTAATGCACGTCCAAAAATATCGGGAAAGATATCAACCGACGGGTTTTAACCTCCGTATCAATAATCCGAAAGCGGAAATTCGATATTTTATGTTTGTTCAGGGATATTCGCAATTAAAGCTGTAAATTTTCTGTCATTTTCATGTGGAAATATTGTGGACCGCGTAGCCGGTGTTGGACCGGCTAAGGGTTATTTTTTTGAAGCGCGGCCGAAGGCCGCCTACGCAAAAAGGTGTTCTGCACATCAATACCTTGGATCAAGTCCCCTATTTGGGATCGGACCTGGGTAATTTTTGGGTTTTTTGCTAATAACTTTTTACTGAAACAAATTATTTAATTTCCGCTTTCGAATTATTGATACAGAGATCAAAACGCGTTGTTTGATACCTCTCCCGATATTTTTGGACGTGTTTTAGCGGTTGTCCCCTAAAGGAAACAATTACCCCTTTTAACTATGGAATGTAAACATTCCATTTTCAAAAACAAGTCAGTTTGACAAGCATGTACGGTCGCGGCGAAAAAAAATACAAATCAGCTTGTGGCTCGATATCACCATTATAATTACGCCATGAATATGTCACAATAAGGAATAGCATAGCACACCCTGATTGGCTGAAATGGACTTAAGTAGTTTTGATTTACAGGTATACAAGGACTTATTCAACTTTGAAAAAATTGCTAAAACAAAATGCGAATTTTTAGCGTCATTGCCATTAATTAGACATACTTCTATATTTTAAACTATTGATTTGTTAGTGCAGTATATAACGCAACAAAAATCTCAAAAAATTCTACATGTGGACTTAAGCGACTTTGATATGTATCGACTCAATTATTCTCAATACTATAAGAAATTACATACAATAATAATTATAAGCAAATATAACCATAGATATAAGTATGTATATTCACAAGAAATATATTTGCTTAATATCAACAATATTTTAATTAATGAGCTAGCTGCTGAAGCGCCCGTCCTTCCGTGGAACGACTGTTGGTTTTTAGCTGATGTAAACGAAAAAGTTGGTAGTTTTTCAATGTTAGTTAACTATCTCTATGATAAATATGTTCCTTCACGGATAATTAAAATAACTGAAAATAGGCAGCCATGGTTCACTAAGGTCGTACGTAAAGCAATAAATGCTCGAAATAAGAGTTACGCTACTTGGAAAAAAGATAGAAGCGAAGAAAATTTGACACCGTTCAAACTTATGGGGAACAGAGCTACTGAAGTCACGCGAAGAGCTAAAAGATCTTATTTCCGGGGCAAACTTAATGCCCAGTTTCCACCTAAAGTGTTGTGGAAAAATTTAAGAAGTCTCGGAGTGAATTCCGTAGGAAAGTCTGAGTGTAAGATTGATCCTGACACAGTGAATGAATACTTTTCAGTGAAGTTACCCGAAGAAAGTTTGAGATTCGAAGCCGATTATGAACTTGTTCTTAATCGCGGTAGTAAATTTAGTTTTAGAAATGTTAGAGAATCTGAAGTAATACCGTGTATACATGCACTTAAATCAAATGCGGTAGGTGAGGACAAAATTAGTTTAAGGTTTATAAAGTTAATCTTGCCCTATATTATCGGCCCACTTACGCACATCATACATTTTTCACTGACAACTTCTAGGTTTCCTGACATTTGGAAAGTCGCTAACATAGCAATTGTTGCCAAGAAAAGCAATGCGACTACACCTTGTGATTTTCGACCAATAAGCATTTTGCCCGCACTATTTAAGGTTTTGAAAGACTAATGTTGAATCAAATGAGGGAGTATCTGTCTGAAAATGGTCTTATTTCTGAATATCAGTCCGGTTATCGACAGGGGCATAGCTGTTTAACTGCTGTGTTGAAAGTGATGGAGGATATTCGACCATTCTTTGACAGGGGCGATCTCACCATGCTTACATTATTAGACTTTTCAAAGGCCTTTGATACCGTCTGTCACAAGATTCTTCTGCAAAAGCTGTTTGCATACTTTGGATTTAGCCAGGATGCAGTTGGATTGGTTGAACAAATAGACGACAAAAGGTTTTATCAAATAATAACTGTTCCGGCTTGGTACCAATAAAAGCTGGGGTACCGCAAGGATCTACTCTTGGTCCCATTTTATTCAGTATGTACATCAATGACATTGTTAGGTACTGTAAGAATGTTTGCATTCATCTATATGCTGACGATGCACAGATATATCTGCGCCCCTAGGACTTAGTGAGGTTTTGGTGTTCAGAATCAATGAAGATTTCGAATCGATTTTCTTGTGGTCGAAATACAATATTCTTAACCTTAATGCATCCAAGACGCAAGCGATAGTCCTATCTCATGGTTCATTTAGCATGGAAGATGTTTCTCCTCTTGTGCTGAATGGTACTATTATTAAACACGAGACTTCTCTTAAAACACTTGGTTTTAAGTTGAATACCTCCCTAACATGCGTTGATAGACCGCAGCTTATATTCCTCAGGATGTTAAGCTTAAACTCCTTAAAACATTATTAGTGCCTATAATTTCGTATCAAGAACTGGTTGCTGGTTATGGTTGCTCTGAAAAGGGTTCTTTGAGTAAGTTACAATTACTAATTAGTAATGCAGCTAGATATGTACACTCAAAACGGAAATTTGATCATATATCGGAATTGTCCATGCAGATTCTTGGTTGCAGTTTATCTAAGTATTTTGATCAGCGTTTATTACTATTCATACACAAGATAATTCATACCCGTTGACCGAATTATCTCTTTTCAAAGCTAACCTTTGCACACTCAACTCGAACATGCAATCTTATTGTACCATATTTTAAATACTCAGTTACTTCAAGAATGTGTTTCGTTAAAGCCGTGCAGTTGTGGAACTCGTTACCTAACAAACTTAAAATGGTAACAAACCCAGGGCAATTCAAATTGGCCATTCAAACTGTTTCCTAACTTTTTCTCTCTCTATATGTGTCCCTTTCTCCCTTTACATTTACTTACTTATTAATTTATTTTGAAACTGATTGTAAAATTGAATAATTAGTTAAAATTAGTTGTTTATCTTTATACTTAAGAAAATTTACTGTACCAAATTAAATATGGCACGTTTAAAGACTCAGTCTTATTTGTGTCTTAATAAATAATAATAATAATAACTCCACACAAAAATTTATTGAAGATTAACGAGTTATAAACGACTTCTATACGGTGGCGGATTATAAAAAGGATCCCAATGAAAATCTAATAATGCGAATAGTAAAATTTGTTTTTGAACAGCGCGGGTTCCAAGTCATAAAACCATATTTAAGTATCGATTTGACTAATGTAGTAAAAAGGGCTTTAGACCATAATTTAGCGAATGTCAAAACACATCTAGCCTTATTGACTGCTTTGTTAATATGGTGATTGAAGCTAATGGCGTTTTCTTTTCCAGAAAAGGTTCCCCTTTTGGTTCTTCTCAGCTCTCTCTCTGTCAGTTTTTTTTGCTCCCTTAAAAATTACCTTCTTATGATTGAACAGGACGCCACTATCCACAAAATCAGCCATTTTGCAGAGCGCCAGTGTTGAATGGATGAAAATTTAATCCAGCTCTAAATTTGCAAAAAAAAGGAAAATGTTTACATATTTATACAGATATATATTTATCTGTAACTCGAATTGTATACCTGCCCCTTGACTTTTATACTTACCTCTTGCATTTTATACTTACCTTTCGAATTTATACTTACCTTTGAATTTAATACTTACCGAAAATTTTTTTTATAAATTTGAACGCCCCTAATGTAACAACTCTTTAAGAATAAGAGAAAAGTACCGGTGCTTATTCCTTAGCTTAAGCAGTTAAATATATACATATATATATACGCTCAACTAAACGGCTCGGCAGGTGGTCCTCAAAAGCGGCTGAGTTAGTTGTCTTTGAGCGTAAAACATACAATACCCTAAGAAAAAAATTTTTTGGAAAAAAGAGTTTAAAATCAATAAATAAAATAAAAATTAAAACGGTGATCTAAATATACCCAACAACAAAAAGTGACAACACCCAAAAAACATCAAAAAGTACAGTCATGCTCAGAACTTTTAATAATTAATTAAAAATGATTACTAAAAAATAAAAACCAATAGGAATTTTCATAAAAATTCAAAAATTCAAAAATTATTTTTCTTGGCCTTGAGCTCGTTTCATGAATACTATTTAAATAAATAATTTTTGTTTAAATTTTTTAAGGGGGTTTTCCCACTGAATTTGTGTGACCGATTGCAGTAGTGCAGGCCCACTGTGCGATTTTTACTGCATTTATTGGAAAGTGTATATATGTATATGTATTAGACCCTTCTTTTTATTTTATTTATTGATTTTTAACTCTTTTTTCTAAAACATTTTTTTCTTAGGGTATTGTATGTATTACTTTTCACCCCCCCCCCCCCCCCCCACGGTCCTCAACTTTAAGTTTTTCCTTTCTTTTCAGGTCACCAACTTTTTATTTAAATGGTTTGCACCATTAGCCTTTCTTTCTTTTCCAGTCTTTTTTCACCAATTATTTATTTTAATATTTTCTTTCATTTCAGGTTTTTTTTTAATATTTATTTTTACTTTTTATTTCTTAGGTTTTTCGGAGCACGTTAGTGCTGTTTCTTTTGCCTATTTTAAATTTAAACATATCTTTTTCTTTTCAGTTTTTTTCTTCTCACTTTTTGTTTTAAGGTTTTTTCTTTTGGATCACTTTTATTCTCAGGTTTTTTTTGGAGCACCTTAATGCAAACAATATAACTTTTTTTTCGGCACTTTTAGTTTTAAATATATTTTGTCCCCCACTTTTACTTTCACCACTTTAATATTTAAACATATTTTTACTTTTCAGGGTTTTTTTTTTATTTTCACGTTTTCCGGAGGACCACTTCCAAGCAATATGTAGAAGTGCCACTTTCAATTTGAAATAAACTTTTCCTTTTCAGGCTTTTTGGATCACCCTTTTGGAAAATATGTACACGATTTTTCTTTCAGCACTTTTAATATGAAAAAAAAAAAACAATTAAAAAATTGCTTGGTTTTTGGAGCGCCCTAATAATTTTAACCACTTGTGCACTGTACCGCTTTCGTTTTCCAAATTTGTTTTTCTTTGGTTTTCAATTTGTTTTGTTTCTAGGTATGACCTTTTTCGCGCTGGGTACACTTGCAATCACCGCACACAATTTTGTCCAATACTGGATCTTTTCTTTTGAAATAAGACACGCACTCACTTCGATTTTGAATTTCCAGATATATTTATTTATAATAATAAATTCAAGTTTATGATTATAATAATAACAGAAGTTTTAATTTTGTATATCTTTGCTGGCTTTAGGTCCGTGTTCAATAATTGTAAAAATTAAAAACACATTTTGATTTTTTCGTTAAAATCGATATATTTCGACTGCTCAACGGCAATCATCTTCAGGATTGTAGCAACTAACAAAAATAAACATTAACAATAAACAAATTTTGCATTTTAAATATCACATAAATACATACATTTATTAACACGTCTGCTCTCTGTGACGTGGAGTATGGTACTGTTTTTTAGTGAGCAGGTGTTTGTAGATATGTGCTGTGTGATCAACGTCGTTCTTATAGTTGAGTCTTGTGTTAATCGGAGTATTAATAATGTGTAACATTTCTAGTGTGAAGCGTTTGTTATAGTGTTGTTCTTGTTGCAGTATTTTAGTCTCTTCAAAGTTTGGTGTGTGGCCGCTATCTGCACAGTGGGCCATGAGTGCCGTTTTTTGATTATTTACTTGATGGCAAAATTTAAAATCAGACTTATCTTGGGAAATTCTCGTTTTGAGCTTGGACTTTGCAGTACCTATATATATATTATTGCACGTTTCTTCTCTATTGCCTTTACATGGTATCTTGTAAACTACGTTATTTTTTTCCATGATTGGTATTTTCGATTTTGTTTTGTTAAATATGTTTTTTAAAGTGTTCGTAGGTTTATGCGCAATTTTTGTGGTTTCTTTATTATAGCAGTCAGATTTTGCTAGACGCTCTGATAGCTGCGGTACATAAGCCACCGACTTGAAAATAATTGGTTTATCGGGGGTTTTTGGACTATTTGGATTTTTAGTTTTTCGTAATGAAGTTTTTATGGTTTCTTTCATTGTTTCTTAGTAATGTAAAAATTTCCTTTTTAACTTCTTTGTGGTATACTTCATCTGAGGTCTGCAACATTTTCCGTATACAGTCCTTTGCTGTATTCATAATCATGGTTTTCGGATGTTTTGAATTAAAGTTTATAATTCGTCCTGATGATGTAGGCTTTTGATACTACTTTAGTTTTAATTGATTTCCTCGTCTGTTTATTATGGAGTCGAGGTATGGTAAATCCTCATCGTTCTCTAGTTCTAGACTGCTATGATAAAGAAACCACAAAAATTGCGCATAAACCTACGAACACTTTAATAAACATATTTAACAAAACAAAATCGAAAATACCAATCATGGAAAAAAATAACGTAGTTTACAAGATACCATGTAAAGGCAAAAGAGATGAAACGTGCAATACTATATATATAGGTACTACAAAGTCCAAGCTCAAAACGAGAATTTCCCAGCATAAGTCTGATTTTAAATTTTGCCATCAAGTAAATAATCAAAAAACGGCACTCATGGCCCACTGTGCAGATAGCGGCCACACACCAAACTTTGATGAGACTAAAATACTGCAACAAGAACAACACTATAACAAACGCTTCACACTAGAAATGTTACACATTATTAATACTCCGATTAACACAAGACTCAACTATAAGAGCGACGTTGATCACACAGCACATATCTACAAACACCTGCTCACTAAAAAACAGTACCATACTCCACGTCACAGAGAGCAGACGTGTTAATAAAAGTATGTATTTATGTGATATTTAAAATGCAAAATTTGTTTATTGTTAATGTTTATTTTTGTTAGTTGCTACAATCCTGAAGATGATTGCCGCTGAGCAGTCGAAATATATCGATTTTGACGAAAAAATCAAAATGTGTTTTTAATTTTTACAATTATTGAACACGGACCTCAAGCCAGCAAAGAAATACAAATTTAAGGAAAAAAGGCCGCCAAAAATTCATAAAGAAGTTTTAATTTTAAAATCCCAACAAACTAGTTTGGATTGCACAATTTTTTATTTTAAGAAGAAAGGGTAGGTAACTAACCGCACGCTCAAAGACAACTAACTCAGCCGCTATATATCTATTAGGGTGGGCCAAAAAAAATCGGGTTTCGTTTTTTTCAAAGGGTACACAGATTTTCGAATTCCTGACCATAAATGGAGTATAATGACGAAATATTAGTTTTTTATGTTAATGGGAAAGCGTGCCTCATCGACGTTTTTTGTTTTCGTGAAAAGCTTTTATGTAAATGAATATATCTTCTCACTTGTACCCCAGTTTTTGCAGGGAATTGAACGCTCTACAAAAAAAGTTTTATACATTTTTTCATTAATGTGACCATTACAAAGTTCTTCGAGGTCGGAAATTGACTAATTTCTGAAACCCATAAGGTTTTGTTAAAAGTTGTGTAGCTCAAAAACAGAAAAATATTAAGTAACGAATTTGAGATATTTAAATGGGAAATTTCACGGTCTACAAAAAAGGTAAAATGCATTTTTTTCATTTACCAAATTTATGGGATATTTATGAGATATTCTCGGTTAACAACGGAACATTTAAAATCGGCATTAAAATTGCAGAATTTGGATGTTAACATTTTGTAGTTGCCTACATTGCTGCCCATATCTGGTTTGCAAAAACAACAAGAACCGAAAATAACCAGTTTTGTAAGTGTCCTAGAGAAGATTTGATGTATTTAATATTATAATGTATTTACGCCTGCCTGAGATTCTTTACGAATACATAAATGTGCCACCGCACATGCATACATTCATACACGTACCTAACGCTCGTTAATAGCGATTCAAGTAGATCTTTTTAAATAAAGGATTAGGTATATATTTAAATCTTGTAGCCCACTAGCAGGTAGCTACAGCATTTCTTTTCACTTTATACAACACAAAAGAAAAACGTTGCACATCATATTTAACAAAAAAAATTCTTAAGTAAGTAGTCGCTATCAATTTGTTAACCGTATAAGAAGAATAACGAAATTACTTTCATAGGCAAACCCAATGCCGAAAATTCTCGAGCTGAAATTGCCAACCATGAAAGAAGTTATGTACGTATTTTTTTACCCGTTAAATAATCTTAAAGCTTCTGTCTTAAAAAGTGCTAAAAATGCAGCAGCTCAGGATCTGGAAAAAATATGGTATTCCTACTACCAAACGTCTAAATATAGAGAGAAGAATTGTTCGATGTTATTACAAGTGGCGAAGTATAACAAAAAATTATAAACGCAAGAAATCACCATCCCAGAAGAAGAAAGAATCGTCACTTTAAAGGATTTAAAATGTTATTCGATATTGTTGATCGGAAGTCCTTAAAATAACAGCATTAAGGACTTGTATTTGAATCAGAAACGTAAAGCATTTATCTATCACAACGTAATTTCTCCTAACATAAGTGCAAATTTGATGGCAGCAGAACAAATCGGTAAGGATTTATTTTTAATCAATAACTAGCACAATGATTTTTGGTCTTTTAAATTTCCGAACTTTTCATTATTTCGTTTCCCAAAACAATATTCTTTTTTTGTCTAGATCTAAGTCAACCATGGTCATCCTGCAGTAGGATTAGTGACAGTGAAAAGTCGGATCCCATATCTTTATTCAGTCCAACTACACATTTTGGTTCGGATTTTACTTATGAACAGCCAATACAAAAAAAATTTACCAAATTTAATGTTCTAACCCCAGAACTCATCTCTGCTCTTGACAGAGCTAATGTCAGTAGTAGAAACGCGATGTTCATAATAACTCCAGTTTTGTCAAGTGTTGGCATCACGATAGAAGATACAACTCTTAGTTATAAAACAATTCAACGAACCCGTATGGTGCTAAGAGAGGGCATTGCTCGAGGGCTGAAAGACGATTTTAAAACACATGATAAATACGTCGTACACTGGGATGGGAAATTGCTGCAAAATATTTCTGAGTCAAAAACCGTAGATAGGCTTCCAATTCTTCTCACTGCATTTGGATATGAGCAGTTACTAGGATTTCCAAAAATGGAGTCCGGATCATCAGAAAACCAAACATCAGCAATTTTAAGGACTTTAGATGAATGGGGTATTACTCGATACATCAAAGCAATGTGTTTCGACACGACTGCTGTGAATACAGGTAATAATCATAAGCATAGGTCTCATCTCAATTGTTCTTCAATTCATTTCGATATTTGGGCTTTGTTAACATCTTTTTTTTTTTTAATTCACAGGAATTCGCAACGGAACATGTGTAGGAATTGAAAAGGCCTTAGGAAGAGAATTGATATACTTGCCGTGGAGTGCATTTGAAGTATATTGACCAGCATCATCGGGGCCGACCGTTCGAATATTTGGACGATTGAAGAAGGAGTTGGGCGACATTGATAACCAAATATAAAGCTGATATTGAAGATCCCATTATCGCTAATATTGTTTTAGAGAAAAAAAAGAAATATATACTTTCATCATGGAATGCTTGCAGGTATGTACAGTAAAATAGTACCTAGTACCGATTTATACCTGGGTATATCTTTGTTTTATTTATTTTATAGTCAAAACAGCCTCGTGACGATTACAAGGAGTTTTTAGAACTGTCACTAATTTTTCTTGGAGTGTTGTCGCAGGATGAAGTTTCGTTTAAATATCCTGGTGCAGTTCATCACGCAAGATGGATGTCGAAGGCCATTTATTGCTTAAGATATTCATTTTTAGAAATGTATTTGAACTTACTGCAAGAGAATACATTAGTCTACGGCACATTTGCATTTTTTATAATCATGATTTATGAAGGCTTGGTTTTCATCATCTTCTGCGATTTCAGCTGCTAATCATGATTTAGAGTTTTTAAAACAGCTTATTGAATACAAAAAAATAAATGCTTCGATTGCTTCAGCGGATTGTGAAAAGATGACTTCACATTTGTGGTATTTAAATGATGAACTTGCCCTTTTATCCTTGTTCGACGATACTGTTCAACTCGATGTGAAAAAGAAAATTGTCGAAGCTGTAAAAAATCGAGTTGGTACGAATTCCGATGCTAAAAGATTTGAGATCAATAAAAACCGCATAAATTCTATAATGCAAAAGGAGTTGAGTGACTTTGTGTCGCTGAAATCCAAAAAACTGTTTGAAACCAACCTGCCATCTGATTTCCTTGATGTTGACGTTGAAGCACGGCCTTCGGATGACAGTTATAAGGCAAATCAAGAATACTTTAGTCAATTTAAAGTTGTAAATGACGTAGCAGAGCGTGGAGTGGCTTTGGTATCAGAATACAATCAATGCTTGACAAAAAACGACGAACAATTTCAATATTTATTGCAAGTTGTTAAAGAACATCGAGCAAAATATCGTGAATGCAATAAAAAAAGATTTTTATAACTAAGGGCTTGGAAATAATGTTCTTCAATGTAATATTTAGGTAATAATACTGTATTAAGAAATAAAATTTCGTATAATGGATTTAATTGTTGGGATTTTTTAAGAAATAAATAAAATATAAAATTTACTTAACAAAAACTTATTTTCTCTGAAATGAATAATTTTATTATAAAATGCCCTCAATATGCATGAGTTCTGTGGTATACGTATGTATATTTTCGATTGTGTTGAGTAAAATGAAAAGAAAAGATGTAGCTACCTGTTACTACCTAATCCTTTATTTAAAAAGATCTACTTGAATCGCTATTAACGAGCGTTAGGTACGTGTATGAATGTATGCATGTGCGGCAGGCGTAAATACATTATAATACTAAATACATTATATCTTCTCTAGGACACTTGCAAAACTGGTTATTTTCGGTTCTTGTTGTGTTTTCAAACCAGATATGGGCAGCAATGTAGGCAACTACAAAATGTTAACATCCAAATTCTGCAATTTTAATCCCGATTTTAATGTTCCGTTGTTAACCGTGACTATCTCATAAATATCCTATAAATTTAGTAAATGAAAAAAATGCATTTTACCTGTTTTGTAGACCGTGAAATTTCCCATTTAAATATCTAAAACTCGTTACTTAACACGTTCGCCGCCATGTGACCCACCGGTGGGTCACACAAGTTTTTCATCAGAGGCCGTGTGCACCACCGGTGGGCATACGTAATATGTTTTTGTATTGATCATTTTAAAGCTGTTTATGAGTAGAACTATCATTTTTTCTTCTTGGCACACAGATAATACTCATATTTTTATTATACAAAAATTCTACCGATGTTATTCTAATATTTTTCGTTTTATTGGTCTTTTAATTCAAGAAGTTTTATTGTACTTAAATAATGAAATAATTTAAATAAACAGGTAGAATTCAGTTCAAAGCTGTATAACTATAAAAGTAAAGAGTTATTGGAATAAAATATATATATTTAATGCTTTATGTTGAAACATTCTAAGCAAAAGGCTGGATTTCCATCGCATGAGCTGCAGTATGTCGATACCTTTTTGGCTTTTTTGACTGCTATGTTTCTTCCTTCCTGTTTTGAGATTTCTTGGAAGCAATTTGCACACCGTTTCCTGGCTTTGCGATTAGTGGCGTCTCTAGCTTCAAATTCTTTTAGAATATGACTTTTCGAAGATTTCGATGATTTTTCAATTCTTTCTCCGCAGAGACTTTCACAAACGGACTGTCTGAAGTTAAGAATTGGTATGTTCTTGTGCTTCTTATATATAATCAAAGCGTTTACCATCGAAGTGGAAAGCAAGTATTCAAATGCTATTTTGTGATACCATCGGATTGTCTTACGTAGTGGTGTAAAATAACAAGCCATTTGATCAGATATGTCAATACCCTGTTTAGTTTGATTATATTCGAGGATCATTTTTGGTTTTTTTATATCCTCACCGTTGCGATTCTTTTTTCCTGTCGCAATCTCGTCCAAAACGTGTTTTGTGCTTAGCATCAACACGTCGCGTTTGTCTTTCCATTTCGCCACTACAACTCCTAAAGCTTGGCGCCCAATAAACTCCTTCTTTTTGAGCTTAGCTTCGTTCACGTCTTTTGGATTGCCTTGTCTGTTTTTTCGAAGAGTTCCAATTAGATGAGTTCGACGACCGAGTAGCGTCCTTCTTAAGGAAACCGATGTATAAAAATTGTCAGTTGCGATGGTCCTGCCTTTGTCTAAATATTTTTCCGCCTAATCGAGGACAATTTGAGTGCTGTGCGATGTTGTTGGAGTTGGTACTCCTCTTTGGTTATTGCAGTAATTTCTTCCCGCATAAATACTGCTGGTATATGTGTAGCCGTAAGGATCACACAACTTGTATACCTTTACGCCATATTTATGAGATTTCCCCGGATTGTACTGCCGAAATTGAAGCCGCCCACGCCAGGGAATCATTGATTCGTCTACTGCTAGAAACTCTCCAGGAGTACGAGCGCTTACAAAATTTTGTTCAAGGATTTCCAATAAGCGGCTAATTTTTCCTAAACGATTTCCTTCATTTTGGGAACTGTCCGAAAAATGTATAAATTTCAAAAGTAATTGAAATCTGTTTCTCGTCATAATTTTAGGGACATATGAGTTCTTATAAAAACTGTTGGTGCTCCAGTATAAGGAAATTGACGGGTATTTCACCATACCCATGTACAGGATCAGACCAAGAAATTTCTTTATCTCTGGAATGTCGGTATCGACCCATGTCTTCATTCGCGACTTCCGAAGGATTTGATTTTTTTGGGACCCAACTGTTGGCATTCAAATTCGTCTGAATAACAATAAGCTCATACACCTCATACGTTACCATCAAATTGAACACATCGATCGGTTCCACTATACCGACATCAACTTCACATGTAGGTGCTGATTCAAAACTGAAAGACTGCAAAGATGCTCCACTGACATTACTTGAAATATTTGGATCTGGGGTTGCGGGAATACAATCTTCAGACCGGGTATCTGTAGATGATGAATAATCCACTTCCTAAAGTTCGTTCGAATCACTGGAATCAATGTCTGATGGGACATAGTCATCCGATCCGGACGGTTCAAAATCAGTGCCGTCACTTCCCTCTTTCTCGCCTCTATGGCGACTGCCATAAAAAACGCTGGGTTTTACCGAATAATCCTTATTGGCCATTTTTACACTTATTCAATATTTCCAGAAATAAAATAAAAAAATAAAAAAATTCAAAATTTGAAATTACTGTTGTGACCACCGGTGGGTCACACGGCATTACATATATAAATACATGTATATGTGAGGTACCACGTGACCCACCGGAGGTCACCCTCTTAAAACACACAAATTTTAATAGAAAATGGAAATAAAACCCACTAGATATATAACTACTAGGTAAAGATGACTTTAAAATAATAAAACTATATTGGCACCAGGGTGATGTTTTTTTTTTGTATGGCGGCAGCGAACGTGCTAATATTTTTCTGTTTTTGAGCTACACAACTTTTAACAAAACCTTATGGGTTTCAGAAATTAGTCAATTTCCGACCTCGAAGAACTTTGTAATGGTCACATTAATGAAAAAAATGTATAAGACCTTTTTTGTAGAGCGTTGAATTCCCTGCAAAAACTGGTGTAAAAGTTGGCTGCACGGTTTTTGGGTGAGAAGATATATTCATTTACATAAAAGCTTTTCATGAAAACAAAAAACGTCGATGAGGAACTCTTTCCCATTAACATAAAAAACTCATATTTAGTCATTATACTCCATTTATGGTCAGGAATTCAAAAATCTGTGTATCCTTTGAAAAAACGAAAATCGATTTTTTTAGGCCCACCCTAATATGTATACATGTAACTGCTTAAGCTAAGGAATAAGCACCGGCACTTTTCTTTTATGATTAAAGAGTTGTTACATCAGGGGCGTTCAAATTAAAAAAAAAAATTTCGGTAAGTATAAAATGCAAAGGTAAGTATAAATTCGATAGGTAAGTATAAAATGCAAAAGGTAAGTATAAAATTCAAGGGGCAGGTACACAGTTCAAAAGATAAGTATACATTTGAAAAGTAAATTACATTTTCCTTTTTTTTGTAATTTTGGAGCTGGATTAAATTTTCATCCATTCAACACTGGCGCTCTGCAAAATGGCTGATTTTGTGGATAGTGGCGTCCTGTTCAATCATAAGAAGGTACTTTTTAAGGGAGCAAAAAAACCTGACAGAGAAGAGCTGAGAAAAACCAACAGGGTAGCACTTTCTGGAAAAGAAAACGCCATTAGCTTCAATCACCATATTAACAAAGCAGTCAATAAGGCTAGATGTGTTTTGACATTCGCTAAATTATGGTCTAATTTATTTAGCGACTCTTATGTAACTAAAGCCGTTTTTACTACATTAGTCAAAGCGATACTTAAATATGGTTTTATAACTTGGAACCCGCGCTGTTCAAAAACAATTTTTACTATTCGCATTATTAGATTCCCATTGGGATCCTTTTTATAATCCGCCAAGGCTTCTAAGTCACTTGTCTTGAAACAGTGTCTACCAAATTTGAGTTAAATGAACCTCTTCGCTGTTTGTGTCATTTGATATTTCCGACTCGCTTTTCAGTATAAAAAAGAAAATTCTCTTTATCCTCGATATATAGCAACTAATTGTTCTCTTATTATTTGATCTTTATATTCAAGTTATCACGGGGGCCAACACACGTAACCATGTGAATATGCTGTCTCTGCACTTCCCAAAACATACGCATGTCGTAAGGAGGCAATTGACCTGCAATAAAATATTATGTAAACCAATACCTTATTTGAGAAATGAAAAATTCAATTCATGGGAAGTGCAGTGTCATCAGATATTAAGTAAGAACTAGAAGACTGGTTTAAGTTTTAGTTAGGTAAAATCACGTTTGTTTAGAGCGACGAAATAAATGTTTCTACTCTGTTAATTTTGTTGTATTTATTTCTTGCAGGACAACCTGTTGGAGTCGCGTGGCGGCTGCCAAATTTAACTTTTTGGTGAGTACACCCGTTCTCGCCGTAACTGGCGCCCTAGCAGGGATCCACTGAGATGTGGGTTCCTGGAAAAGGACCTCTTAAATTAGGGGTCCTTACAAAGTGATAAAAGTGCAGGCAACTGCAAAGTGTTAGTGTGAGTGGCAGCAAAAGTGCTTAAAATAATGCCATAAGGGCCAATAAAATATCGGTCAAACCGCGATTCACCACCTTCGGGGGCCCTCCGGTTTATAAAGAAAATTTTTATAAAAGTTGAAGTAAGAATTAAAGCTTGTACAACCCACAACAACCATTTCAGAAACCGCGATATTTCTGCGATTCCCTTCGGGACCCCCCAGGATATAAAAGCTCCTCTCCCAAGGAGAGGTAAAGTATAATGAAACAGTAAGTGAAACAGCGAAAGCTAAAAATAACTTACTACGTCCAATCCTATAAGCCCTGAGAGGCTGAAACAGGAATAAAACCAAAATAATCAATCCTGTGCATCCGAAGACCTTTCGGTGCGCAAGTGAAAAAAATTAAAATAAAAGGTGAAAAGTTTAGTGAAAGTGATTTTTCTACCGCTCGGCAACCGCAACGCAGAACGTCCTAGTACGATCACATTGGCTGGGTGGATCCGTGTACCTATATTTCTAGGACGGATCCCACTATACCGAAACCCAAATTATGGTTAACGAGTCCTGTAGCTTTTCAATATGCACCAAAAAAGTTCCCACGCCGCGTGCTCGTTGTCGTTCCCTTAAAGATACGACAATACCTTCCTTTGTTCTAGCTATCCCTAGTGTATACAAAGGAGTACACTGAGTTTGGCTACATTTATTCTTTAGCGGTGTTTCCAGGTGCGCTTCCCGTGTACCCATAAGAACAAACCGGAGATTGCAATAGGTCCAGGATTACGTTGCGGAGCAAGCTATGCCTTAGCAGGTTGCCCTCAATCTGATTGGGGACAGCTAAAAAGGATAACAAGGCCCTCCCCTGGCCAAAAAATCTAAAGAACAATGTAATCGCTGTTTCTTTCTTCTCTTTCAGGACACCTTGAAATTATAAGGAACCAATCAATCTAATTAAAATTAAAAACTAAGTAAGCAAAAGCCCAGAAAAAAACTATAAACTCCGATATCCCAGCCTGGTTGTTAGACGATACTTTGAAGTGTGCCAAATCTGATTACCATTCCAAATCAAAAATTTTAGATATTTGCAATGGAACTAAGGACTACCAAAGTGAACGAACTAAATGGGGGGATCAATGCCTTCCTTTATCAAATTAGGAAATTGGAAGGCCGTTTGACAAGAATAGAGAGTAATGGGGTATAGCTAGCAAACCGGAGTAATGGGGTATTGCTTGCGCCCAGCTCTTAAAGAAATCCCTGTTCGAGATAGCAAAGCTCGAAAAGTTTTGCTAAAAATGGTGGAACACATGCGGGACAAATCACAGAAGACCCAGCTTCAAACGTATATGGCCGAGCTCAATGAGCACGTAGCATTGGTGGACAGATCGTATGAAGAAGTCCATATGAACATTGCGGAAGAACGTCCCCTCTCGGCACTGGACGAAAAATACGACAACGATATGGAGGCAATCCGGAACACCAGAACCCAGATAAATGAGCTGCTTGCTCCTCTGGAACCTATTCCCAACGGGCAAGGCCCAACCTCATCATCAGGAGCAACACGCAACGCCGAATCCTACCTCAAGGTACCAGCGTGTCATGCAGAAGTTTTTCACCGAGGATACGACACGTGTCTGTCATTCAGAGATATGTTCACGGCAGTATACATAAATCACCCCAGACTGTCTCAAGCACAAAAACTGTACCACTTGAGACCAAAAATCTGCGTAAAAGCAGCCCTAGTTATTATTTTGAATATGCAACCCGTATGCTACGAAAGTGGGGAGAGAATTCAAGAAATTCAAACCACTATAAATAACTGCCTCTCAACCCTAAACTCAAATAAGGTACCTATGAGTAATTGGGACCCGATTCTGACTCATCTATGATCACCTAAGCTTCTCGATGAGACTGTAGCCCTGTGGGAACAATCCCTTGAATCCAGAAAGGGATTACCACTTTGGGCGGAAATGGATAAATTCCTTACAACAAGATACGAAGTTGTAGAACGTCTTGGTACCGAGTAAACCTCGGAACTCAAACTCGAGCTTCACCCACCGAGCGTCAACACCCCAAAATCACCCAAACAATTACGAAAACAAGTATGGAAACCTAAGATCGGGTGGAACCGAACATTATATACCTAGTAGTGATCTATTATGTCATCCAAATTTACCCAGCTCTATTTTAATACTTTCAGTTCGTATTTGCGTTCAAATAGACAGACAGACAGACAGATAGACGTATCGAGAGACGGGCAGGGCTACATCGACTCAGCCCATCCTCCTGATCATTTCAGTATACGTACAAACATGTCATGTTCATAAAAGGTATGAATATCAAAAAAGATATACAACTTTGCTTATGCAGTGGGGTATTAACTAATTGCCCGGATATTTTACTTTTCATCCTGAACGGTTTGATATACATTAATAAATATATATCTCTATTCGTTTATGCCAAATGAAGTAATATACCTTGTGTGCGTAACAAAAATAGATATAAACAAGTAAGGACGGCGCTGTCTTCGGCTGTGCTGAAGGCTTTATACCTTTCATGAATACGTGCAAACTTAAATACGCATTATTTACGAAATCTTTTAATACCCATAAGAAAATATCGCACCAATTTTCAAGTTTTAATCTTTTAAAATGAGGGAGAAATGGTCATAATCCTCTTATCTGAACGATCGGTTGTATGGGATATATACTATATATGTATAGCTCCGATCTCGGTGATTTTTTACGAAATCTTTTGCTATCCATAAAAAAATATCTCACCAAGTTTCAAGTTTTAATCTTTAAAAATGAGGGAGAAATGGTCATAATCCTCTTATTTGAACGATCGGTTGTATGGGATATATACTATATATAGCTCCGATCTTAGCGATTTTTTTTACCAAATTTTTTATTATCTGTAAGCAAATATCTCACCAAGTTTCAAGTTTTAATCTTCTAAAATGAGGGGTAAATGGCCATAATCCTCTTATCTGAACGATCGGTTGTATGGGATATATACTATATATAGCTCCGATCTTGGTGATTTTTTACGAAATCTTTTGCTATCCATAAAAAAATATCTCACCAAGTTTCAAGTTTTAATCTTTAAAAATGAGGGAGAAATGGTCATAATCCTCTTATTTGAACGATCGGTTGTATGGGATATATACTATATATAGCTCCGATCTCAGCTATTTTTTTTACCAAATTTTTTATTATCTGTAAGCAAATATCTCACCAAGTTTCAAGGTTTAATCTTCCAAAATGAGGGATAAATGGCCATAATCCTCTTATCTGACCGATCGCTTGTATGGGATATATACTATATATAGCTCCGATCTTGGTGATTTTTTTACGAAATCTTTTGCTATCAATAAAAAATATGTCACCAAGTTTCAAGTTTAAATCTTTAAAAATGAGGGAGAAATGGTTTTAATCCTCTTATTTGAACGATCGGTTGTATGGGATATATACTATATATAGCTCCGATCTTAGCGATTTTTTTTACCAAATTTTTTATTATCTGTAAGCAAATATCTCACCAAGTTTCAAGTTTTAATCTTTAAAAATTAGGGAGGAATGGTCATAATCCTCTTATTTGAACGATCGGTTGTATGGGAGATATATGCTATAGTAACCCGATTATACCGGATCCGACAAATATCTCATAAAATACAAAAATACATCCGTGTGCCAAATTTCATCGAGATATCTCAAAAATTGAGGGATTAGTTTACGTTCAAACAGACGGACGGACGGAGAGACGGACATGGCTGTATCAACTCAGTTCATCGTCCTGATCAATTTGGTATACTTAATGGTGGGTCTATCTCTTATATTTCTAAACGTTACAAACATCGGACCAACGTTAATATACCATTTCATGTTCATGAAACGTATAAAAAGGGTGTCTTTTATAGGCGCGAAAGCACTCAACCGATCTTTATGAAATTTTCACAATATATATTTGGGTTCACTGGGTACAGCATAGACAATACATAGTTTTGGAAAAGTAGGCGGAGCCACGCCCCCAGGCTATATAAAGTTTCAATTCGTCATAACTCCGAACTTTTTTGGTCTAAATTAATGAAATTTGGATATATGTGTCACTTAGCCAAAATCTACATAATTTTACAAAAGTGGTCGGTGCCACGCCCACATATTTTATGTTTTGTTTTGCTCTTGAACTTTCACGATGTGTTCGGGAGTTCACTGGGGACGACACAGTCTGCATAAACTTTTGCAAAAGCCCCCAGGTTATATAAAGCTGCAGTTCGGTATAGTTAGGAGTTTATTTGGTTCAAGTTAATGACATTTTATATATAGATGTGTTCTATGTATCAACTCTAATTTTTGGCATCAGTATAATACATACCACTGAGAAGCAGCTGACCAATTTTCATTAAAATATAAAAATTTAATTACAAGCGATTGCCTTTGAAAATAGCAGAAATTTTATGTTGAAAAGTGGGCCACGCTTACTTCTTCAAAATTAAAAAAAAAAATAACTTGCTTAGTTGTAGAAATATCGCTTTTTAAAATTAAAAAAGAAAATTTTTAGAACTACGTTAAAAAACTGGGCGTGGACATTAACCGATTTCGCTCATTTTTACAGCAAACAGTTACCTTTATATATATTTCGTTTCGACAAATGAATTTTTGGCGGAGTTATGCCATACAAAGTTTTGTGGAATAGTCCACTATAAACGGGGCGGGACCACGCATATTTTCGAAAATTTTAAAACTTTGGATTTCTTTGTTTACGGAAACTTTAAAAGTGAAATATAAATGATGTAATGTCACTTTTTTTGTGTTTTCGAAAATGTATAAAAAGTGGGTGATTTCGTCCATTTCGTCCTTGGAGATGAGTACCAAGGATCCCGCATACCAAATTTCATTAAGATATCTCAAAATTTACTCAAGTTGTCGTGTTCACAGACGGACGGACGGAAGGACGGACATGGCTTATTCAATTTCTCTTTTCGTCCTGAACATTTTGATATGTATAAGTCAATATCTATCTCGATCCGTTTATGCCGTTACGTCCTGCCGTTAGGCGACTAAAGTTAATATACCTTGTGTGCGTAGCACTACTAGGTATAAAAAATTTGTGTCTTTTTCAACCGATCTTTACGAAATTTTCAAAATATATACTTGGGTTCACTGGGTACAGCATAGACAATATATAGTTTGGAAATGTGGGCGAATCCACGCCCCCAGGCTATATAAAGTTTCAATTGGTCATAACTCCGAACTTTTTTGGTCTAAATTAATGATATTTAGATATAATATCTAGATAATTTTGGAAAAGTTGTGTATTTTATGTTTTGTTTTTGTTCTTGAACTTTCACCATAGGTTCAGGAGTTCGCTGGGAACGACACAGTCTGTATATAGGTTTTGGAAAAGCCCCCAGGCTATGTAAAGCTGCAGTTCGGTATAGCTAGGAGTTTATTTGGTTCAAGTTAATGACATTTTATATATAGATGTGTTCTATGTATCAAAACGTCAAAACAAGGTCTACCAGGTTTGCTAGTACAATATAAAATGGCGAAAGCAAACAACGAATTTCAGCATTCTTTTGTAAAACTGAGAGACTAGTGTGCGTTCAAATAGACAGACGGACAGACACAAAAACGGACGGAGATACGGGCATGTCTAAATCGACTCCAGTCACCATGCTGATCATTTCAGTGAACTTCTTCTTCGCAAGGCGCCGCACCTACTACTTCAAAATTGATTTGCGGTCGAGTTTTTCTGAAAAAGCTTATTATGTGCGCAAAATCTGATTCATATAAATTGCTTTGTTTTAGAAATATCCCTTTTTAAATTTTTCAAAAAAATTTTGCAGAACTATGTTAAAAAACTGGGCGTAAACTTAACCGATTTCGCCCATCTTTTTCTGGAACATACTTTGCACACCTGGAAACTTGCATGCTGAATTTCGTTTCGATATCTTGAACGGTGTTCTATTTATGATTAATAACATTTATAAATTTGACTTAATCAAAAGTGGGCGGTGCCACACCCATTTTCAAACATTTCTTGAAAAATTTATTTTATGCATCAATCTCAATGTAGTCACCAACTTTTATCATTATAGGTGTATTTTTTACTGAGTAATCACTTTTTTTGTGTTTTCGAAAATATTCTATATATAAAAAGTGGGCGTGGCTATCTTCCGATTTCGCCCATTTTAAATGATGAGGAGATGAGTTCCAAGGAACACGCATACCTAATTTCATGAAGATATCTCAAAATTTACTCAAGTTATCGTGTTCACAGACGGACGGACGGGCATGGCTTAATCAATTTCTCTCAATCATTTGATATCCATAAGTCAATATCTATCTCGATCCGTTCATGCCGTTACGTACTCTCGTAAGGCGACTAAAGTTAATACACCTTGTGTGCGTAGCACTACGAGGTATAACAAGTCTCACTCGTATCATAGGGAACAAGCCTGACAAGTAGACTGCAAGTTATGCAATTCCAACTACTCTATGATGAATTGCGTCAAATTCAAGCAACTAACGGTAGCAGAATGTAATCAATTTGTAACAGGTAATAAATACTTCAAAAATTGTCTGGCAGTTTGAAAATCCCGATGACTCCTTGAATGAACTCCTTGAAAAATTTTGGAAGCAGAAAGAATGAAGACATGTTCTGTGAAAAACTCTTTAAAGAAACCACGATTAGACGGGAAGATGGTCGATACATGGTTATGATCCCCTTTAAACAGAGCTTTCCGAAAAATTAGCTCTCGCCCACTCACGCTCCGCTGCTCAACAGTAGTATATTGTAATAATATAGAAACACAGAGGATCAGTGTTCGATCAGAATTGGTATGCAAGGAATGTTCTAGGAAAAAATGGGCGGGATCGGTTAAGGTCCACTCCCACTTTTATATGAAAGATTTTGAAAAGGATCGTAGATATATTAAATAGGCAATAACTTTGCGTAAAATAGCTTTACATCATTTATATTTCAGTTTTAAAGTTTCCGTAACCAAAGAAATCCAAAAACTTAAAATTTACGAAAATGGGCGTGGCTCCGCCCTTTTTGTAGTGGACTATTCCACAAAACTTTTTATGCCATAACTCCGCCAAAAATTGTTTTATGGGAACGAAATTCGGTGGTAATGTTCTATATATAAAGGTAACTGTTTGCTCTAAAATTGGGCGAAATCGGTTAATTTCCACGCCCAGTTTTTACCATAGTTCTGAAATTTTTTTTGGAAAATTTAAAGAGCGATATTTCTACAACTAAGCAAGTTACATCAATCAGATTTTGCACACATAATAAGCTTTTTAAGAAAAACTAGGCCGGAAAAAAATTTTTTCAATATCGAAGAAGTAGGCGTGGCGTCGCCCACTTTTCAGCATAAAATTTCTGCTATTTTCAAAGGCAATCGCTTAAAATTCAATATTGATTTTTCAATCAAAACTACTCAGCTGCTTCTCAGTAGTATGTCAAAAATTAGCCAAATCGGGAAACACACAAGCAAAATATTCGGGCACGTAGTTAATATCCCACCGAAATAGGGAAGTTATATATCTTTTTTGATTTTCATACGTTTCATAAACATTAAATGTATGTAAGTATGAGAACAAGACAAGAAAAGTTCAATAAAATGATCAGCACGATGAGCGGAGTCGATTTAGCCATTCCCGTCTCTCCGTCCGTCTGTCTGTCTCTCCGTCTGTCTATTTGAACGCAAACTAGTCTCTCAGTTTTACAAAAGAATGCTGAAATTCGTGGTTTGCTTAGGCCGTTTATAATATACTAGCAAACCCGACAGACGTTGTTTTGACGTTTTGATATATAGAACACATCTATATATAAAACTTCATTCACTTGAACCAAATAAACTCCTAACTATACCGAACTGCAGCTTTATATGACCTGGGGGATTTTCCAAAAGCTATATACAGACTGTGTCGTGCCCAGCGAACTCCTGAACTTATCGTGAAAGTTCAAGAGCAAAACAAAACACAAAATATGTGGGCGTGGCTCCGCCCACTTTTGAAAAATGATGTAGATATTGACTAAGTGACACATATATTCAAATTTCATTAATATAGACCAAAAAAGTTCGGAATTATGACGAATTGAAACTTTATATAGCCTGGGGGCGTGGCTCCGCCTACTTTTCCAATACTATATATTGTCTATGCTGTACCCGTGAACCCAAGTATATATTGTGAAAATTTCATAAAGATCGGTTGAGTTCTTTGGCGCCTATAAAGACACCCTTTTTTATATCTATTTTTGTTACGCACACAAGGTATATTACTTTATTCGGCATAAACGAATCGAGATATATATTTATTAATGTATATCAAAACGTTCAGGATGAAAAGTAAAATATCCGGGCAAGTAGTTAATACCCCACTGCAAAAGCGAAGTTGTATATCATTTTTGATTTCCATACCTTTCATGAACATGAAATGTTTCTACGTATGAGAAGAAAAAGAGATGGTCCCATCGAAAAGTATACTGAAATGATCAGGAGGATGGGCTGAGTCGATGTAGGCATGTCCGTCTCTCGATACGTCTATCTGTCTGTCTGTCTGTTTGAACGCAAATACGAACTGAAAGTATTAAAGTAGACCTGCATAAATTGGGATGCCATAATAGATCACTACTAGGTATATAATGTTCGGTTCCACCCGAACTTAAACTTCCTTACTTGTTTTTTTTTGCATTTGTTTACAAGTGGTTTGTCTTTTACCTTTATTGTATTCTTCGTATTTTTTATTTCGAACCTGATATGCGGTATATTTTTTTCGGCTTTTGCCATTATCAAACTGAGTAAGCTGGAGTGCTTGTTGCTCTTTTCCTTTTTTGGTTTGTTTGTTTATTTAAAATTTTTTTGTTATTACTAGTGGCGTTATGCTACTTTAATTCTATTCGTATGAATTATGATTTCTTTTTTGTTTTATTGCTATTCCTTACGCTATGAGAAACTAAAGTGAAATTATTATTCTTATCAATACTTTTAACTTTGTATTGTCCACTGTATCTATTTTCTAACTTATGGGAGGCCTCTTCTCTAACTAATACTAAATCCCCTATGTTAATTTCCTTACTATATTCTGTACCAATTTCTTGGTTCTATCTTGCGTTATTTTGACCTATATTTAATTTCCTTATCTTAAACTTCATGATTGTATTAATTAAATTTTCTTTTTATATATTTAACTTCATATATGTATTATGGGTTAATTAAATTTCTTTGAAGGGGTTCCTAAGGCAGGTAATTTGTTATGTATGTCCAATACTCTTATTTTATTTTATTAGTTATTCGATGATTCCTGGGCGGCCAACAAAAAACAGGATCATCGTATATTTTTAAATTGTTTTATTTTCCGTCACATGCATAACCTGCAGAGTTATTGCGATATTAATTTTTTTTTGTTTGAGAACTTGGGTACCTATTTTTTATTTTATAAATGTGCCTACTACTAAGGCAACAGTATTGTTCCTTTTTCCCGAATTGCCGGCTTTTTTCAGAATGGTAAAGTATTGTCCTAAGTCAATCTTATCCTCAACAATCGGGTTTTCATGCTATAAATTTTCTTTTGAAAACGAGCTAGACTAGTCCTTTTGTTTCACATTTATATAGCGCTTCACATTTTTATTTTATAGTTCTCTTTGAGACTTTTTATATTATTAATATTGTTTTGTTTTTTATTTAGTATTAGTACTGGACTTTTCGTTATTTGCAGGTTTTTTAGAGGCATTTCTCTCGATGAATATCGGGGTAACCTCCTTACTGTCTTTGATTTGGTCGGATATCTTAAAGGCATCCAGAAAACTGGATAAGTTTCTGGGTTTGCCATCGAACTCTGGTGATATTGATGGTGCCTTTTTGTTTTTCATTTTGGAAAAAACGGAAAGAAGTCTCTGTTTTTTACTATCTTTCTATTTTTCAACAAAAATTTGTTGAAATTAATATGAAAATACTTCTCAACAGAAGTTGCTATTTCTTCTTCTAGCTATCGAAAGTTTTTGCTTAGACGCGTTGTAATTACGCATGCAACAAAAGCTAACCATTTATCAGAACTTTCGTCTTTATTTTTAACAATAGGATGTGGTTCGTACCTAACTAGTTTAGTTTCATAATTCTTCTCCGCGGCACTTTCTTTGCCTACCTCGTATCCTGCTATTCCTATCAGTATACCATTAAGCGCAACTTTCCACCATGTCATTGTTAACAAAAGAAAAAAATTTTAGTTTTTCCAATTAATAGATTTATATATTTTTTTTCATCCAATTTACTCAATTTGTTATTAAAAAAAAAATTTTTTTTTCACACATTTGTTCTTAACATTTTTATTTTGTCTTTTAATTGTAGTCTATCATTAATATTTGTGGCTAAATTAAGTAGTCTAAATGTTTCAGATATTTCCTTTCGTTTCCTAACCTGTTTACCACCTCGTTTCCTTTTGTGGATTTTTACGGGGGTAGGAATTTTAGGAGTTTAATTCTTTTTAATAAGCTTATTCCTACGCCGATACTCCTCTATAGTGATCGGTGTAGGACCTTGCTTTGCAGTATTACGACTCGCCAGAATTCGTTCGGAAGCTTTTATGAATTCTTTAATGGTGTCGTGGCATTTCATGAAAATCCGATCAAATTCTTCTTGGGTCGTAATTTCTTGCATGTTATTTATCTACCAAAATTATTATATCTTGTTTTACGTTTGTATAGAGATTTTATTTGCAAAGACTAATACGCGCTTAATTGCGCATTATTTAGCGTAAAAAGAATTGCTTCAATTAAGTTCCCTAAGCAAAGTGAATTGCTCTTGGTTTAGCGGCCGTGAGGCGTGCCTACCAATTTTCTATGTTATTCTACATATATAATTTAATTACTAGGCGCCAGTCTTGCTGTCAGTCAATGTTATTTCTTCTTATTTTGTTTCTCTCTCGCCGCCAGTCGGGTTGCTAATATTATTCCACTCTGTTTCATGCTTTTGCTGTCAGTCAGACTGATTATCTTATTCCACCCTTTTTATGCATCCGTTACATTAGATTGCTCATTTCTATATTGGTGTTTTGCAAGTAGTTATCACCGTGAGCGAGTATCTTCGTCCTCCAGGACCATCCTTATTGATCAATTGGAATCGGAATTTCGATCCTGTACGTCACCCATTTTGCTTTTATTTGTTTTAAAAATTTAGTGTATATAAACCGCAACAGCTTTAAAGAATTTGTTTAAATTTAATCGTTGAGAGCCAAGGGCTGGCTCTTTTTAAAAAAAATTAAATTAAATAGTTTTGAGTTATTTTAATGTTTCTTAAGCATTTTGCTGTTGGCGCAAATTTTTGCTTATTGAAACACTGGCAGGATCGCCGTGTAATAATATAGAAACACAGAGGATCAGTGTTCGATCAGAATTGATTTCTTTATTGAATGTTACTTTCTTTTATACACAAATTTTTAACTAATTCTAACTAATACTTACAGCCACCTATACGTGTAACTTTCAATACTTTCTTACAAACTATTCATGTATACCTAAAAATGTGAAATCAGCATATGTGAACTAACGTCAGCCGCATTGACGCGGCGATGGTTGTTTCGTCTGTTTGACTCATAGGGCCGGTTACACCAACGCGACTGAGACTAAAACTAAGTCGTGACTTAAGTTAGCACAGATTCGAGACTAAATTAATTTTGGGTTTCACCAACTGAGCGACTTAAATAATTTTGAACACAACAACCCGATCAGCTGTTTTATGCATAGTAGTATTTTTTCATACCAGACAACTCTGCGCATCCCAATACCCCAGTGCGAAATGGGCATGTATGGCCATACACGAAGGAATGTATTGATCTTACACCCATTTCTCTTTAGTTGGAAGGTACTTAATTTAGCGCTTAATTAAAAACAATAGTTCCGTAATGGTTGCATGCTAGAAAACAAGCGTTCACATGCATCTACGCATAAGCCGTTAAAGTCATGCTGGACGAATTTTCCGGCTGGGACATTGTACAAAACAAATTAGGAGCATTACTGACATTTAGGTTTTGAACGACAGCAACACTAACTTAGTTGAGAATAAGTCTGCTGGCAGTCTGACTAAGTTGTGACTTAGTTAAGTTAGATGGTGAAACTGAAAAAGTGAAAAACTCGACTTAACTTAGTTAAACCGACTTAACTTAGTGAAACCGGCCCATAGAATTTGTAATTCTAGTTATTACCACATGTTATTGTTTCCTAAAATGTCGATCACCCGTTGTGAGGGTTGTGACTTAAAAGTGGGTCATATGTTGACTAAGCGTGTGGTCGAAATGCGCATACATTAGGATGCGCGATATATGCTACAATATAAGCATTGAAAGAACGCTGGAGAAGAAACCCGAATTGAGAGAAAAATATTCTGAAATGTTGGAAGAATATTTAACAATGAATGACATGGAACCCACCTCACCCCTCGAAATTATAAAAGAAGGTAAATACTATTACTTCCATTTACCCTATCACGCTGTTATAAAACCAAACAGCAAAACAACCAAGGTACGAGTAGTCTTCAATGCCTCCAAACTCTGCCACTCAGGTAGTTCATTGAATGACGTACTACATACTGGCCCAACTCTACAAAACGACTTGGAGCTCATTATTCTATAATAGCACCTCAACAAGTTCGTTTTTAACGCCGACATCGAAAAGATGTACTGCCAAATACTCATACACCTAAAAGATCAAGACTATCAACGAATAGTCTTTCGTAGATCTCCAACCTCACCGCTCGAAGATTTTAATTTAAAGCAGTTAGCTTTGGTGTCAACTGTGCCCTCTATCTAGCGATTCGCACCCTCCACCAGCTAGCGGCAGAGGCCAAAGATAAATTCCCAATCGCCAACAATGTTCTTCTGCATCGGACCTATGTAGGCGACAGCCTCTCTGGCGGATACGATATACAGTCCACACTCAACTCTATGAACCAAGTTATAGAATTATTAAACTCAGCCGGCTTCCCTCTAAAGAAAATAACGGGCAATCACTCGGAATTACACAAATCCATCCCAAAATCGGACCTCCTCGATGCAGATTTTCTCAAGTTCCATGATGTCAGCTCTACAAAGACATTTGGAATAAAATGGAATGCTCTCAACGACTCTTTCTCATACTCATATGATCCTCTCTCCACCGCCAAATCAAACACTAAGGCACGGTTTTTCAGTACAAGTTCAACTCAATTTCTCAGTTAAACTAAGTTTAAACTTGTTACGCAGTTTTTCAGTCGACTCTAAACGAAGTTTAAACGTAGTTTAAGCGGCCAATTTGGCAGGGTTAAACTCTAGTTAACCTGTCAGCTGTTTGCATATTTGATGGTTTTGGTTGTGAAACAATAAACTGAACGCAATTAAAAAAGGACGATATTTTTATATTTAATTAAATACTGGATATATCATCTGACGAAAGTGATTATAGTGATGCAGAAATTAGCGAAATCCTAACTATTACAATACTAAGGAGAAGCAATGGCGTTGAATATTTAAACAAATGTCATCTGTTGCTCATTTTCGTACTACCGACTGTTTTGTGTTAGTTATTTCAACTTTGTTTGGTTTCGGGTTTACAGTCCAATAAATCAGAAAAACGCCTTTTTTATTTTTCGCCTCATCTGTTGCCTTATCTATATAAAAAAAAAGCAATGTTGCCGTATAAAAAGCAAATCTTAAAAGCGGCCTTAAACTCTCACTGAAAACCCGCTCTTCAGTTTAACTGGAGTTTAAATTTATGCCGAGTTTAAGCAAACTTAGTTTAAACTGAGCTTAACCAAGGACTGAAAAACCGGGCCTAAGCTGCAAATACTGTCAGCCATTGCGAAACTGTTCTACCCGGCACGATGGCTAGCGCAAATAATGATATCAACGCAAACTCTTTTCCAACAATTCTGGCTGCAAAGGACCGATTGGGACGAACACGTCAAACCCCTAGCCTTCCACAAATGGAATAACTTTTGCGAAAGTCTTTCCACAATAACTTCCATACAAATACCTCGGTAGATCGGGTTCTCTCCCGACAAACCCTATCAGATTCACGGATTCTCAAATGCCTCAGAAAAAACATTCTGCGCGTGCGTGTATTTACGACAACGATTTTACCACTCATCTATTAGCTGCAAAAAGCAAGATAGCACCTTTAAGAACGATAAGCCTTCCCCGACTAGAACTTTGCGGAGCAGTACTACTCACCAAATTTGCTCTCACCTAAATCTGTCCTCAAATGACCCAGTTCTCTGGTTAGAGTCCTCCATAGTCCTAGCATGGTAAGAAAAACCACCCCACACATGGAAGACCTATGTAGCGAGCCGGACTGCCGAAATTATCCAAAGGGTCAACAATGATACTTGGCGTCATGTGGCAAGTGGCGACAACCCTGCAGATATTGGAACCCGTGGATGTAAGCCCCAAGAATCAGCAGAATCCTCCCTGTGGTAGAACACCACAAGTGGCTCTCTAAATCTCCCACTTTATGGCCCAAAACGATGCTTAAAAACCACAGTCCGCCAGAAAAGAAACGCATTGAAGCATTGCATACGGTGGATACCCCGGATCCATTGGAGCGCTTCTTCTCGTTCGCTAGAGCACTTCGCGTCATTTCGTACGCGTTCGCTTCATCCACAAACCGTAAAAACTACCGATCTGCTCAGCTCGTTCTCTCTCTTAAGAGGTGATTATTACATTTTCGAAAGAACGGCTCATCATCCTAACCCAACAAATGTACTATGCGAAAACAATATCATTGTCTTGAAAGCCTCTAAGCCAATAAGTAAAAAGAGTGACTCTTGTCATTTAGTCCGATGTTAGACAAGAAGGATATCTTGCGCGTGAACGGACGCCTCAGTTACGCCACCCTCAGCTTTAATAAACTTCATCCAATTATAATTCCCGAGGCCTCGAAGTTCTGCACGCTCTTTCTCGACTTCACCCACAATCTTCTATTCCATGCCGAAAAGCAACTCATGCTTCGGATGGTACAGCAAGAATATTTATTCCACGCTTGAAACAAAAGATAAATTCTTGTAGTTTCCACTGCGAAAAAATCCAAATGCGTCACATTTCCCCATACAAATCGCATTTCACAAATGACTGATTTTATCGAATTTTTTCGCATTTGGGCCGCAACAACATGACATTTTTGTGGAACGCATTACGTTTGAAGTTTCGCATAAAGGATAATGTCAAACAAAATAAAAATGAGCTAAGGTACTAAATGGGTTTGAAATGACTCATTTGAGTTTTTCAAATGCGGTGCAGTGTAAACGTAGTATTAAAGTTCAATATTGCAGTGTTTAAACTGGTTTGTTTTAATACTGAATGCAACACACAGAGTGCGTCGTTTGTGTGTGTGTGCACATTCGGAGCAAGTTCAGCTACTAGTAGACATATATTAAGCTAAGCTTGCAACCAACCCCCAGGTCAACAAAGTCACGCACTTGCTGAAGAATATAATTGTTATTTGTATAGGAAGCCGGCTGAAAAGTTCACATATTTTAGGATTATGTCGCACCAGGTAACTAGTGTATTTATGTAGATCTGATTGTAGCACATTTCTATCTTCAAATGACGTGAGTGGTATGAAAAGCTTTACGTCGTCAGAATCCGTTAACATTTCTGACAATTTTATTGCAGTAGATACTCGTATATGAACCCCTGAGGAGGTATAAATGACACCAGATAAGAAGAGGTCCACTGATTGAGACTCGGCTGGAAGCCGAACTGATCAAGTTTATGAATAAGTTATGAGTGACACACTTTGTCAAAATATTTGCTGAAATAAGTAGTAGTAGTAGTAATATGCATTTAATGAGGTATGCAAATTTGGATTTGTACAATAATTCGTAAAAATGACTTAACAGAGATGGTAACAAAGTACCTTACTACTGGAATGTGTATATTATGGGGAAAAAGGTGAATTAGTAAACTTGTGTACATATATAGAAGGAAAAGCATACCAATAGAAAAACCTTTCAATGAATACCTTAGCCTAAATTTTATCCATAGTGACTAGAATTTCTTTTATAACTAATTTGAAAAAAGGACAGAAATGTACTCATTACCGGACATTACACAGGGAATTTCTACTCCATTTATGGATAATTTAGAAGCTGGTGAAAAGCAAGGACTCCTTTTTTCGTGAAAAAGATAGCTTGAGCTTTCCCAGTATTTACGATTTTCGTATTTTGATTTTCCATTTGTGGAAAAAGGTTGTGACACTGTGGAGCGATTTCTGCAACTCATTTATTATATTTTGGGTAAAAAAAGTCATTGTTTATCGCTACAGAAAAATAACGATCCGAAATGTAACTTTTAATTATTTTAATAAGGAATTTAGGAAAATTGTAGTGAATTAGTTTTAAAATCAGGCCGTCATGCCAAACTAAATCAAATGCCTTTTCAATATCCAGCAGCAGCAAGCCAGTAGATTTCTTGGTTATGTATACGTTTGACGTGATGAGTAGTGCTGTGGAATTTTCTGAAACAAAACTGCTCGTCGGGAAACACATCATTTTGATTGATAAAACGCCATAGTTTATCTTTTAGTATTTGTTGCAAGACTTTACTTAGACTACTAAGGAGGCTAATAGGACGATTGCTGCTGCATTCATTATTTGGTTTGCCTGGTTTCACAATTGGTATTACCCGTGCTTATTTTCACGTGCTAGGAAAATACTGATGCTTTAAACAAGAGTTTAATATGAACGTTAGGAAATTTACTGCAATTTTAGGAAATTCTTAAGGCATTGCATTTGTTAAAAGATTAAGCCCGGCTATTGTTTTTGTACGAAGCCTCTGAATTTGCTCCTGTATATATTCTGAATTAACATAATCTAACTCCTCGGTTTGAATCGATATTGAATCGAACTGCACAACAGCAGAGTTGACAGTAGCTTCATGTGTTAACGAACTTAGATTATCTCAAACCGTGTGCTGTTTAAGAAATTCGCTAGCAAACGCGTTGTTGTATTTAATAGGAGGGATAGGTTTTGCTTTGTTTTTCACAATCCTAGTTATGTTCCAGAAGGGGTTCGAACCCTTTTCTAGCTTGGAAATCTCTTTATTCCAGTTTATGAGTTTAAAACTTAAGATTTCGTTACGAATTTGTACATTTTAGCTACTCATTAACTCAAAGTTTTCTATTTGTCGAAACCTTAACTGGGAGATACTCACAATGTCGAAAGTCAAAATGCAGACATATCAAAATAAAGACAGAATTAAAAATTAGAGACAAATTAAAATACAGATAAATCAAAATGTGGACAAATCAAAATTCAGACAAAAATAAAATCAAACCAATCTAAATACAGAAGTTTCGAGCCCAACCCATGCTAAAATAAACGTGTTTCCCAGACGGGGATTCTGTGCAGAAAAACTGTGGAGCGCGAAGCCGGTGTTGGATCGGCTAAGGGTTATTTTTTATAAGCGCGGACGAAGGCCGCGAACACAAAAGGGAATTCTGTGCAGAAAAATGTGGATCGCGAAGCCGGTGTTGGATCGGCTAAGGGTTATTTTTTATAAGCGCGGACGAAGGCCGCGAACACAAAAGGGAATTCTGTGCAGAAAAATGTGGATCGCGAAGCCGGTGTTGGATCAGCTTAGGGTTATTTTTTATAAACGCGGACGAAGGCCGCCAACACAGAAGGGAATTCTGTGCAGAAAACTGAGGATCTCGAAGCCGGTGTTGGATCAGTTTAGGGTTATTTTTTCAAGGCGCGGACGAAGGCCTCCAACACAAAAGGGAATTCTGTGCAGAAAAATGTGCATCGCGAAGCCGGTGTTGGATCGGCTAAGGGTTATTTTTTATAAGCGTGGACGAAGGCCGCCAACACAAAAGGGAATTCTGTGCAGAAAAATGTGGATCGCGAAGCCGGTGTTGGATCGGCTAAGGGTTATTTTTTATAAGCGCGGACGAAGGCCGCGAACACAAAAGGGAATTCTGTGCAGAAAAATGTGGATCGCGAAGCCGGTGTTGGATCAGCTTAGGGTTATTTTTTATAAACGCGGACGAAGGCCGCCAACACAGAAGGGAATTCTGTGCAGAAAACTGAGGATCTCGGAGCCGGTGTTGGATCAGTTTAGGGTTATTTTTTCAAGGCGCGGACGAAGGCCTCCAACACAAAAGGAACTCTGTGCAGAAAAATGTGGATCGCGAAGCCGGTGTTGGATCGGCTAAGGGTTATTTTTTATAAGCGCGGACGAAGGCCGCAAACACAAAAGGGAATTCTGTGCAGAAAACTGTGTATCCCGAAGCGTCTTATGGGGTTGGTAAGGGTTATTATTATGTCTCTTAGGTTGGGATTGAGCCGTACTGCTACCGAAATGGTTGCTGTGAAAGTCGGTTTGTCTGTGTTTTAATGGATGGTTTTTTCTGGTTTTGGTCATATTATTAATAAAGGGCGGGAGCTTCAGATAGCTTTTATAAGGAGTAATGATAGGGGTGGATAACCTGGTCCATTTAAACGCGTTTGTTGTTGAAAATTCAATGCTTTCGTCAATTTGATTTGTGTTGTTCGCATTGGCAAGTACCATGGACGTATTTTGAAGTTCAAGCTTTAAATTATTTTTATATTTGCGCCAATCGCTTCGATTAAAATCCAAAAATGATTCATCTAATTGACCAACATTCGCTTTGAGACTAAAGTTAATCGCCAAATGATCAGAACTAATAAATGCTATTTAGAGCACCACATAGTTATAATAATTTTCCGTTAGTATTTGTCAATTTACGTAGGTCGCTTTTGTATTTATTCCGAATGGTCGGTCGGCAAACTTCCACCACCGGGGTAATATACACTGAATAATTTAAGCCTAACGTTATCATTTACAGTTATCTCAATGCCAAAACTTTCCATGAAATTAATATTTATTTGAAAAGAGAATCGACACACATCATCTCTTTGTTGATTTTAAAGCCGCTTTCGATAGCACGAAAAGGAGCTGCCTATATGCCGCTATGTCTGAATTTGGTTTCCCCGCAAAACTTATATGGCTATGCTAAATGACCTTGAGCAACACCGCCAGCTCGGTCAGAATTGGGAAGTACCTCTCCGAGCCGTTCGAAACTAAACGAGGTTTCAGACAGGGTGACCCCCTATCGTGCGATTTCTTTAATTTAATGCTGGAGAAAATAATACAAGCTGCAGAACTTAACCGCACTGGAACAATATTTTATAAATCATGCAACTGTTGGTATATGCTGACGATATTGATATCATTGGCCTTAACAACCGCGCCGTAACTTCTGCTTACTCCAAATTAGAAAAAGAAGCGGAGAAAATGGGATTGGTGGTGAACGAGGGCAAAACGAAGTACCTTCTGTCCTCATGCAAAGAGTCAGTGCATTCGCGCCTTGGCAACCAAGCCACTGTTGGCAGCAATAATTTCGAGATAGTAAAATACTTCGTTTACCTGGGAACCAGCATTAACACCAACAATAATGTTAGCTTAGAAATCCGACGAAGAATTACTCTTGCAAACAAATGCTACTTCGGACTGAGTAGGCAATTGAAAAGTAAAGTCCTCTCTCGACGAACGAAAATAACACTCTACAAGTCACTCATCGCACCCGTCCTGCTATATGGTGCAGAAGCATGGACACTAACGACATCTGATGAGGCGGCTTTGGGAGTATTCGAGAGAAAGATTTGTGGACTTCTACGCGTTGGCGACGGCGAGTACCGAAGAAGATTTAATGATGAGCTGTATGAACTTTACGCAGACGCCGACATAGTTCAGCGAATTAAAACACAGCGGCTTCGCTGGCTAGGCCACGTAGTGCGAATGAGCGAAGATGCTCCAGCCCAGAAGGTATTCTTATCGGCACCCGGCGGTGGAAGCAGAGGAAGAGGGAGACCACCACTCCGATGGAAGGACCGAGTGGAGACCGATTTGCGATCCCGCGGTGTTTCCAATTGGCGCCAGTTGGCGCAACGAAGAAACGACTGGCGAGCTAGGTTGGACGGTCAAGATCGCCCAGGCGGTTAGATGACCATTTAAAGAAAGAAGAATATTTATTTTCGGCAGTTTAATAAAATGTAAGCTTTTTCGGATCAGAATTGTAACTCCACCTCCCACAGTGCCTTCTCGGTCGTGCCTTGCACAATGATAAACCGGAAGAAGAGTGAATAGTTCTATATGAGGAGTGATTAAATATGAGGCCGTATTTCCATTTTCCACACGATGCGCGATTTTAATTACATCGGCTTATTGAGACAAAACTATATATGTTGTCTGCATAGGAAACTACTAAAATTATTTATTTCGTATATAAAAAGATCCGTCAAAAACTAAATTTTGGACAAACTGGGCATATTTCCTTATTTTTCGTTTAAAAGGTTGGCATTCAATCAAAACGCCTTATTTCCCATTTTGTTTTGATGACTTGTCGTAAAAAATCAAACAAAGGGCATAATTTCTTTACATACAAAATAGCGTTTATAAACAAGTGGCCTTACCACTGATATTTGTTCTGTTTTTATAAAATCAAATAGGCAACATATCCTTCGTCAATAAAGGATTGTCAATCGGAGAACTGTAATTGTTAGGTTTTTTTTTTTACCAATAAAAATTCCGCTCTATTCCCATTGTTCCCTATTCCCTTTAAACATTTAGTTTAAAATGGGCTAAAATAGGTTTAAAGTGAGTTTTAAATATATGTATTTCGACCTCAAGCTGAGATGATAATCAGGAACTGTTGACAAGGTGTAGTCAAAAAACAGCCAAAGAGGCTTATTTCCAAAAACATGTTAAGCAAAAGTGCATATTTCCAATTATTCTCATACAAAATGGCTTATTTCCTTGAGTTCCAATCAAAAAGGCACATTTCCAAATTATAAAATTAAAAAACTATATACTAGAGATAAGAAAAATTAAAAAAAAATAATCATGTCAGTTTGGAGTAGCTCTTTTATTTTACTAACACTACTTAAACATTATAGTTTTGGCTATTTGACTTTGTCCCCATTTTTTCGGTTTCTGAAATATTCTTCAAAACGGAAATATGGCCTTTTGTTTAATCACTCCTCATTTATTTACTAAGGGTACTTCCACAGTTCAAAGACATTATGTTAAGAGATGCTACAGACATAACTTAGAATACAAATATTTAATAGCTAACTGAGATATGCCATTAAATTTCTGCTCTTAAGAGTTCCATTCGCTTAATCTAGTTAACATTTCCATAGTTAGTTTTGCGAACACTTCTTCGGAAAATAATGAACAGTTGTGTTGACTGGTAGTTGCTTGCGTACTTGGTTTGTTGGAGTTATTGTTTTGGAAAGTGTGTGGTTGTTCCTCGGACGGCGACGCAGGCCAAGCACGAGCAGGAGTTGCATTGATGGAATAATGATTTAAGCCGTAAGAAAACGATCTCTTTGGCGATCTCTGATGACGTGGTGTTTTGCTTAGTTTCTCTTAAATTTGTACAAAGGCAGCACGACTTGAGCATGCAGTATCGGATGATTTGTGATTACCGTTACAATTTCCACAGTGGATTTTATCAGGCGACTGGCACTCGCTTGTTTTGTGTATACCTGCACAATTCATACATTTTTATACCTACTAGAGATCGCCCAGTGGTTGAAATTCAACCACAAAACTTTATTTTATTTTAATTATTTGCAATACTTTTCATTTGTATTTTTCCCTTCCTTTTCTTGCCTTTCCGTCATTTCCTTTCTATTCCCTTCCTTTCCTTTTCTTTATTTTCACTTTCTTTCCCTTCTTTTTCTTACCTTTTCTTTTCTTTACTTTTCTTTCCATTGCCTTCCTTTTCTTTCCCTTACTGTTTTTCCTTTCCTATTCTTACCTTTCCTTTGCTTTCAATTCATTTCCTTTCCAGTCCATTTCCTTCCCTTCCTTTTCTATTCCGTCCTTCCCTTCACTTTATTTTAATAAACTTTTTTTATTCTATTTCATTTTATTTTATTTTTTTTATTTTATTTCAATTCACACAAACCCAACCACAAATACAAAAACCAAACTAAATCCAGTGTTGAATGCTCTAAGAATAATCATTTATTTTGTTTTTGTAAACACTGTTTGTAGGTATCAGCAATGCAGTTTACATATTTGCTTATATTTTACATTGCTTGTTTAATGTGTCCAACAAAGCAACTTTTCGTGCTCTCAGGAGAGCCCCTGACACTGGGCATCGTAGCCAGTGATCAATACAATAACAACAACTAAAGCAAAAATGCATGACACCTTTACTCACACAACAGACGCTCTGTAGTGCGAATACTTGTTTTTCATTGGCCCACTACCAGCTCTTCGGCACTCATAGTGAGAGCCGATCCCACGAGTAATACAATACATGCTTATTTTGTTTTGTTTTTATAAACACTTGATGCATGATCAGCTATGTATTTTTGTTTCATTTTCATTGTTGTTTAATTTTTTCCTACAAAGCAACTCCTCGGCCATGCTCACGATTCAGCATAGTACACAAAAGTAAGTACACACACACACAGCGTGTCTATAGTGTGAATAAGTGAATGTGTAGTGGTGTGACTTTTATGTTAAATTTTTTATATTAAAATGATTTTTAAAATTTTTTTTATTTACGGATAAAAGTACACATCAAAATTTCCTATCTATACATATGTAATTTGTATACCTTAGAATTATAGTTTAGCAGAAAACGGTTCTACATTGCATTCATCTTGTCTATTTATATATAAGATACTTATACTTATAATTATGAGGCTAAAGGACAAAAAAAGGCTAAGTCTAGCCTCGAAAAGGCTAAACTGGTCACACTGCTAATCATAGCGGAAAAGCTGAATTCGCTCAAACTGGTATGAATAAGATCACGAAAGTCTAGTTAATGATCTAGAAGGTTTACTAACCGCTCTGGCAGTTTACTGCAGGGATGTAGCGGCATAAACGGATCGAGATAGATATTGACTTATATATATCAAAATGTTCAGGACGAAGAGAAAAAATGATTAAGCCATGTCCGTCCGTCTGGGAACACGATAACTTGAGTAAGTTTTGAGATATCTTAATGAAATTTGGTATAAAGGTTCCTTGGCACTCATCTCCGAGTGCTATTTAAAATGGGGGAAATCGGATGATAGCCACGCCCACTTTTTATGTATAGAAAATTTTTGGAAAGGCAAAAAAAGTAATTACTCAGTACATAATACACCTATAAGGATAAAATTTTGTGTATACTCGTACATTAAGATTTAGGCATAAGATAAAATTTTCAAGAAATTTTTGAAAATGAGTGTGCCACCGTCCACTTTTGGTTAAGTCAAATTTAGAAACAATATTAATCATAAATTAAAAACTGTTCAAGATATCGAAATGAAATTCAACACGCAGGTTTCCAGGTATGCAAAGAATGTTCCAGAAAAAAATGGGATCGGTTAAGGTCCACGCCCACTTTTATATGAAAGATTTTGAAGAGGATCGTAGATATATTAAAAGGCAATAACTTTGCGTAAAATAGTTTTACATCATTTATATTTCACTTTTAAAGTTACCGTAAACAAAGAAATTTTATAGTGGATTAGTCAACAAAATAATTTTATGCCATCACTCCGCCAAAAACTGATTTGTCGAAACGAAATTTGGTGATAATATTCAATATATAAAGAAAACTGTTTGTTGTAAAAATGGGGGAAATCGGTTAATGTCCACGCCCAGTTTTTTAACATAGTTCTAAAAATTTTGTTTGGAAAATTTAAAAAGCGTTATTTCTACAACTAAGCAAGTTCTGTTAATCAGATTTTGCACACATAACAAGCTTTTAAAGAAAAATGTTGTAAATTTTGAAGAATTAGGCGTGGCCCCCCCCACTTTTCACCATAAAATTTCTGCTATTTTCAAAGGCAATCGCTTATAATTCAATCTTGATATTTCAATGAAAATTGGTCAGCTGCTTCTCAGTAGTATGTATTATAATCCTGCCAAAACTTAGCCAAATCGGAAAACACGCAAGCTAATTATTCGGGCACGTTGCTAATAACCAACTGCAATAACGAAGTTATATATCTTTTTTGATTTTCATGCCTATCATAAACATTAAATGTATGTAAATATGAGAAGGAGAAGAGAAAAGTTCACTAAAACGATCAGCACGATGAGCGTAGTCGATTTAACCATATCATTTTCTCCGTGCGTCTGTCTGGCTGTCCGTCTGTCTATTTGAACGCAAACTAGTCTCTCAGTTTTACAAACGAATGCTGAAATTCGTTGTTTGCTTTCGCCATTTTATAATATACTAGTCAACCCGGTAGACGCTGTTTTGACGTTTTGATACATAGAACACATCTTATATATAAAACTAGAGGGCCCGGCAGACTTTGTCCTGCCCATCAATTTACCTGAATGGATTTAGAATTATTGTCTATCCCTATTAATATCCCTATCTTTATCCTTATATTTACCTTTATCCCTATCCCTGTCCCTCTCTCTATCTCGATCCCTATCCCTATTTATATCCCTCTCTCTATCTCGATCCCTATCCCTATCCCTATCAACCATCAACACCTTTCATTTGATACCCATATTATACAAACACCTTCAAGGGCCACACCTGGTCCACATTTTGGTTAATAACTCGAAAAGAGCTTTGAATTTGCAAAAAGGCCTCCTTAGGGACCTTCTGCTGTAACAAACGAATAACTTTGCAAATTTTCACGTCTTTCCATGGTGTGGTTCCGAAAATCTGAGTGAAAATAACGAAAAGCATTTAATTTTTATATATAAGAAGACTATCCGTATCCCGATCCACATACAACTTTCATATTTATTCACCTTTTAAACCTTGCCTGGACTTCCACAAATAATTCAAGCCGTTCTCCCGTTTTAGCGAGACTAATAGTCCGGGAGCTGGCGTAAAATTTTCATGGGTGATTGCAGTAACATTTTTCTTTATCATAAGGGGTACATTATGTTCGTTCAACCACTTGAACATGCGTTAGCTGGCACGACCGTGTGGCCTGTAGATTTAAAGGGCTGCGGAACTAGCAAAAAAAAAAGATCTTCAAGTGAAACCAGTAAAGCTGTAATTTTGTAGAATGATAATTTATCAATTATATTTCTTAAAAAAAAATGTTAGCTGGGCAGGGCAGGTGGATAACCTTGTGAGCTGTCCAGTTGAACAGGTGGATATATGCAAAAAATTTTGTGAATTCAGTAAAGCTGAAAATTATTTGTATGCTCGTTTTGATATATAAAGTACGAAAATAACTGTTAGCTGATAGTTTATCGTGGCTAAATCTGTTAGCTGGTCGTCCAAAGTATAGCGTACATGCATCGGGCTCGTAACGCGCGCGGTGCGGCTCATCGTCCAGCTAACATATTTCGCCACATTTTCTTTTCAGCTAACATATAATTTTTCATTCTCAACAACCCTCGCCATTCAGGTATTAATTTCCATACCTACTGAAATTATTTTATTGCGCTAAAATCAATAAACTCTCAATAAAGCGCGTGACAAGGAGAAAGAAGTATATGATATGAGAGATTTTTTATTTACATGAATTTATTTAATAAACTCTCTCAATTTCCTGTATAAGAAATGTATAAAAAGTGATTTGTATAAATTACATATATATATACATATATATATTTATATATACACATTCATTCAGAATCATCATTAAATCATTGTCAGATTCTTCAGACGAACTGACGTCTGAATTTTCCTCAATAATTGGTTCATTCTCGACCTCTGGGCCATCATCCTGATCAAGTGCTTGCTCAAAAATGTCTGTAACAAATATTGAGTTGGTGTATGATAGATTATGAAGTACCTGTATGAAGTACCTGTGATTTCTTCGCTATCACCTGTGATAGAAGATAACTGGGCAACTGCTGTCCCTCAAACCATTTGAAAATATACGCACAATCTCTCCCCTCCCACCCAAAGTCAGTTGGTGAAGATGCAGTAGGCGTACGAAGATGAGCATTTCTCCAAATTTGAGATATTTATGATGACCTTAACAGATGCTGTTTCAATTCAGATTTACAGGGAGGTAGATTAGATCCTTCAAAGTTCTCGTCTATCTGCAATATCTCTTCACTTCCACTCGCTTTATATGCCTTCAAAAAGGTAGCTACTCTCACCAAATTGAAGCTATTTATTCTTTTATGGCCATACATTCTGCATATAAACTCTTCCAAGATCTTAAAATTTTCCTCCATACTGTGAGATTCAACGTTTGGTAAATCTATGAAAGCCTGTACATACTCGTCTATGAATCAATCTATGACTTGTCCAGAAGACATTAGACTCGCGCCAAATCTAAAAACTGGATAAGCTTTCAATAATAATTGATTCCGTACTAGAATACCCTTTAACTCCTTTTCCGCTATCACTGTGTCACGTAGAAGGTGTTATTTGCAAAACAGATAAGAGTGTTGGAAGAAGAATTTGTCGATGAAAATGAGGTTGCTCATTCTCCAGATAGCTGCGACATCATTGTTTTTGATGGCTTTTTTATTTTGAATCAAATGAAAGACGCTCCCGTTACATTTGGGAACATCTCGAAAAAGTTATTGCGTACATTTACAATGACTGACGCGCGCACAATTATCATCGTTTTTGACAGATATTTTTGTCCATCCATAAAAGACAATGAGTATCTATTGAGAGGAAGAATCAGAATTGAAAAATATTTTCTTCAAAGGAGCTTTGGTCAAATTTCTTTGTGAAGATTGGGCTCAAGGTCATATGACACCTTTTTTTCCGGAAAAACTATCATGATTAATTATGATTTCTGCTACAGATTTGAACTCGTAGAGGGAGAGGTTAGGAGAACCGTTGATAACGATTTAGCGTGTCCTGCACACGAAGAAGCTGATACCAAAATTGCTTACCATGTTTGCCAGGTAATGTATGATGCACGTGTTACGATTATATTCATAGATACTGACATATTGATAATCATGTTGGGAAACATGTTGTCACTCAAAGCTAATCTGTAATTGAAAATCTTGGCTGGAAACGGAAATAATCAAAGATGTGTAGATGTGAACAAATTGCATTCTAAGCTGGGTGAAAACATTTGCTCAGCACTGCCAGCATTTCTACAGGAAAGGCAAGAAAACACCATTCAAAATATTCAGATCGTGTGAAAAGTATGTACAGGCTTTCATAGATTTATCAAAAGTTGAATCTCACAGTATGGAGGGAAATTTTAAAATCTTGGAAGAGATTGTATGCAGAATGTATGGCCATAAAAGAATAAATAACTTAAATTTGGTGAGAGTAGCTACTTTTTTGGAGGCTTATAAAGCGAGTGGAAGTAATATTCAATTCAATTCACTTTATTAAGTCTATGATTGCATAAATCTTACAGACTAGCAGTTACAAATCGAGATCTTAAAGTTAGATCAGAATACATAAATATATATATTTAACAACAATACAACGTAAGTTGTTTATTATTAAAACATGATCTCGCGAGTGCGAAATCCAGATCAAGACTACAAAAAATTTTATTAAATTCAACGAGAGCCCTCGTGATAGGGTCATAATTGTAATAATTAGCTCGGATTACTTTGACATGAAACGGATATTGCGTACGGAGTGTTCTACACGGAACATTGAAGCTTATTTGTGCTAGAAGTTCCGGGCAGTTCACAAAACCACATATTAAATCATATATAAACATCAAATTTTGAATAGATCGTCTAGATGCCAACGACTTCATGCGTATAAGGGCACAACGTGCACTGTAAGGTGGTATTGGATCAGAAAAGTGAAGGGGTTGAAGAGCAAATCGAGTGAAACTCTTCTGTACTCTTTCAATTCTCTGAGAATAAAATGCATAAATCGGGTTCCAGATTATAGAGGCATATTCTAATTTTGAACGTACTAAACAGGTAAATAAAGTTTTTCTGGTGTATGGATCCTTAAAGTCTTTGGCATAGCGCCGCAAAAAAGCCAGATTGGAATAGGCCTTGGGTAAAATGAAGCTTATGTGATTTGCAAAAGTAAAACCTGATCCAAGATCAACAAATTCACTAATAGTAGAGAGGTTATCATTAAAAAGAGTATATGTAGACTTGTGCGTGTTTAGATTTTTCGATAGTGTCATATGAAAACATTTCTTAATGTTAAGGTGTAAGTTGTTTAAAACACTCCAGTAAGCTAAACTATTAAGATCAGCCTGCAGCAGGCCTGCATCTGATACGCTTGCAACGGTTCGAAAAACTTTTAGATCATCGGCATAGAGCAGATACTGCGTATTCCTAAAACAGGATCCTATATCGTTGACAAAAAGAAGAAATAGAATTGGTCCAAGGATGCTCCCCTGTGGCACCCCAGATGTGGCTTCGAATGCATAAGATTTTACACATTCAACTTCCACAAAGGAGATTCTATTGGAAAGATACGAACTAATCCATCGTAAAAATGTCGAATGGAAACCCATGCTTTCAAGCTTGCGCAGTAATATGCTGTGGGTGACAGTATCAAAAGCCTTTGCGAAGTCTGTATAGACAACGTCTACTTGTTGACCAGTCTTAAAAGTGGAAATGCAAAATTGTGAAACAGACGCAAGGTTCGTAACTGTGGATCGACCGCTGAGAAAAACATGTTGGCACTCATCGATGGAACCCTTTAGTGCAAACAACAACTTCTCTTTAACTACCTTTTCGAAAAGCTTCGAACAAGTAGAAAGTTTTGAGATTGGTCTATAATTAGCTACATTGTTTTTGTTGCCTGATTTAAAGACTGGGGTGATGGAAGCTATTTTCCAGCCATCAATAAATTCTCCACACGATAGTGAAAAATTAAAAATGTGACTTATAGGCACGCTAAATGACGAACAGCATTTCTTTAGTATAAATGAGCAGAGGCCATCAAGATCACATTTTACGGACATTTGAAGAGCACCGATGCCATTTATTACGTCAATTTCCGAAATTGACAGTGAACCAAAATCGACCGTTTGCGCGCTATCGGCATAACAGTTAATAGCCGAATCACTAGTAACAAAATTAGATTTAAAAAAATCTGCAAAGAGGTTTACGGAGTCTAATAGGCAATCTGAAACTACTCCGCCATACGATATGCATGTTCGGATATTTGAGCAACCTTTCTTAGAGCGAATATATTTACGAAAAGCTTTAGGGTTTTCTTTCAATTCTTCCTCATATCTAGAAATAAATTGCTTGTATAAAAATTTATCCAATACATTAAATTGTTTACTAAAATATGAATATTTTTCCTTATGGAAGATATTAAAAGAAGCTTTATACAATTTATAATATTTGCTTCTAAGGTTCTTAAGTCTCTTTAAACGTTTATTATACCATGGGAGTTTATTCTTACGTGTGGGAAGTAAAGGAATGTTATTAGAAAAGATTTCGCATATACACTGCAAGAACACATCGTAGCATTCTGATACACTTTTCGAATCGAAAATTGATACCCAGTCCACTTCAAGGTTTTTAGCATTTCGGGAGTCAAAGTCCGTATCGCGAAAATTAAAGGTGGTATTTGAGGTTCCATCTGAACTTGTTACAAAACTAACGAATTCGAATGAGAGAGAAAGCGGGACATGGTGCATATCTGATTTGCAGATCGGGAAAGTAGATTCAGATACTTTATAGATTAAATTTTCATCAACAAAAACATGATCTAAGATGTTATGAAGCTGATTGAAAAACGAATTAATTTGAATGGAATTAATACCAAAGAGGCTATCAATGAAATTTATTTCGTTTGAACTATTCGCATTGGTAGGCGTTAAGATACCATTATTAAAAAAGTTAGACCAAGTGATTTTATTTAGATTGAAATCCCCTAAGACACAAAAATGGCAGTCTTCATTATTTTCATACAGATTCATAACATTGTCTATATGAGCGGCGTATAAGGAATCAGGGCTAGTAGGGGGTATGTAAGAAACACAAACAAACAACTTGCCAGTATTTCTAAAAATACATACACATAGCTGATCAAGCAGAGAATCATCGTTTTCCAACTGGATCAATGATGTGCGATACTTTCGATTGACCGTAATTAGAACTCCTCCACCTCTATAGCAATTGGTTTTATTTGCGTCTCTATCTTTGCGATACAAATGAAATATATTAGGTTCGAAAAATTCCGCATCAGCAAAGTTGCAATTTAGCCAAGTTTCTACAATTACATAAACATCAAATTCGCTCCGAGAAGTAGATAAAAATACACCACTAGCTTTTGTGCGCATTCCCGATATGTTTTGATAGTAAACGTTCAAAAGTTTTTTATTATTATTCCCTAGTATTAAAGCTATTTAGAAGATAATTATTTACTAAGCTACTTTTATTAAAGCTTACGAAATGCCCGAATAATAATACCCAACGGCCACAAATTTGCGTCAAAGGGACGGTCGTAGTAAGCGGGAGAAACGCCAAGTTTAAAAGACACCCTCTCTAAGTGATCAAAAGGTGTACCATTTTTTATTTGCAGAATACAAGTAATATAGTGACTATCAATCCCGAAATGCTTTCCTACATAATCGGTGACATTAGAAACATGAATCCACTTCTTTTTTGCAATAACTTCGAGATCTGTTCATCATTTCGCCCAACAACTACACTCCTATTATTTTTTGGCGCAACAGACATATTATTATTATCAACAGCATCCCCAGTGTGGTTTGAGAACGCAGATAATAAGCAGCATTGACCGGTTTTGAGTTTGATGACCGCTTATTTTCGTGAGAGCACGATATAGGTGATGCTTTGTTAGTAAGGCACAATTGTGGACTGGTGTTTTCATGCGGCTGTTCATGTAATTGGCATTGCAAAGTGTGAGACTGTTTGTTGTGTTTCAAATTATTAGTATCACTGTATTGTTGTTTGTTGGTATTATTTTTCAACAGATCAGCTAGTTGGCATTTTAAAATATTAATCTCTTTGGAACTGAAGAGATATTGAAGATAGACGAGAACTTTGAAGGATCTAATCTACCTCCCTGTAAATCTGAATTGAAACAGCATCTGTTAAGGTCATCATACATATCTCAAATTTGGAGAAAGGCTCATCTTCGTACGCCTACTGCATCTTCACCAACTGACTTTGGGTGGGAGGAGAGAAATGGTGCGTATATTTTCAAATGGTTTGAGGGCAGCAGTTGCTCAGTTATCAGAAATCACAGGTACTTCATACTATTGACATTCTCACTGTTTTGTATAATCTATTATACACGAACTCAATATTTGTTACAGACATTTTTGAGCAAGCACTTGATCAGGAGGGTGGCCCAGAGGTCGAGAATGAACCAATTATTGAAGAAAATTCAGACGTCAGTTCGTCTGAAGAATCTGACAATGATTTAATGATGATTCTGAATGAATGTGTATATATAAATATATATATGTATATATATATGTAATTTATACAAATCACTTTTTATACATTTCTTATACAGGAAATTGAGAGAGTTTATTAAATAAATTCATGTAAATAAAAAATCTCTCATATCATATACTTCTTTCTCCTTGTCACGCTCTTTATCGAGAGTTTATTGATTTTAGCGCAATAAAATAATTTCAATAGGTATGGAAATTAATACCTGAATGGCGAGGGTTGTTGAGAATGGAAAATTATATGTTAGCTGAAAAGAAAACGTGGCGAAATATGTTAGCTGGACGATGAGCCGCACCGCGCGCGTTACGAGCCCGATGCATGTACGCTATACTTTGGACGACCAGCTAACAGATTTAGCCACGATAAACTATCAGCTAACAGTTATTTTCGTACTTTATATATCAAAAGAGAGCATACAAATAATTTTCAGCTTTACTGAATTCACTAAGGGCCGGTTTCACCAACGCGACTAAGACTAAAACTAAGTCGTGACTTAAGTTAGCACAGATTCGAGACTAACTTAATTTTGGGTTTCACCAACTGAGCGACTTAAATAATTTTGAACACAACAACCCGATCAGCTGTTTTATGCATAGTAGTATTTAGTATTAGTATTAGTATTTTTTCATACCAGACAACTCTGCCCATCCCAATACCCCAGTGCGAAATGGGCATGTATGGCCATACACGAAGGAATGTATTGATCTTACACCCATTTCTCTTTAGTTGGAAGGTACTAAATTTAGCGCTTAATTAAAAACAATAGTTCCGTAATGGTTGCATGCTAGAAAACAAGCGTTCACATGCATCCACGCATACGCCGTTAAAGTCATGCTTGACGAATTTTCTGGCTGGGACATTGTACAAAACAAATTGGAGCATTACTGACATTTAGGTTTTGAACGAAAGCAACACTGACTTAGTCGAGAATAAGTCAGCTGGCAGGCTGACTAAGTTGTGACTTAGTTAAGTTAGATGGTGAAACCGAAAAAGTGAAAAACTCTTTCAACTGGACAGCTAACAAAGTTATCCACCTGCCCTGCCCAGCTAACATTTTTTTGTTGAGAAATATAATTGATAAATTATCATTCTACAAAATTGCAGCTTTGCTTGTTTCGCTTGAAGATCTTTTTTTTTTTTTTGCAAGCTCCGCAACCTATCAAAATCTTGTGCCACAATTCTTAATTAGTTATTATAGAACTAATTATGATAAAAAAATCAGCCTTACTGAAATGCTCCGGTCAAATTTGACGCTAGCTCCCGAACTATAACGAACAGCAATTGATTTTTATATATACAGATGTCATTAACTTGAACCAAATAAACTCCTACTATATCGAACTGCAGCTTTATATAACCTGGGGCTTTTGCAAAAGCTATTTAGAGACTATGTCGTGCCCAGCGATACACCTATTGTGAAAGTTTAAGAGCAACACAAAACACAAAATATGTGGGCGTGTAGATATTGACTAAGTGACACATATATCCAAATATCATTAATTTAGACAAAAAAGTTCAGAGTTATGACGAATTGAAACTTTATATAGCCTGGGGGAGTGGCTCCGCCTACTTTTCCAAAACTATATATTATCTATGGTGTATCCAGTGAACCCAAGTATATATTGTGGAAATTTTATAAAGATCGGTTGAGTTCTTTGGTGCCTATGAAAGACACCCTTTTTATACCTAGTAGTGCTACGCACACAAGGTATATTAACTTTAGTCGCCTAACGGCAGTACGTAACGGCATAAACGGATCGACGTTTTCCTCCCTGACGCTATAACTTCAGAACGGCTGGACCGAATTAAATGAAATTTTGCACGTAGTTTTCGATTGAGCCCGACATGGTTGGTGGCCAAAAAAAGTATAAGAATCCTGAAAGGTTTTGGAGATATTCCACAAAATGTGGACCAGGGTAACCCTATAACGGGTTCCTACGATATGGGTATCAGCTGAAAGGTGTTGACGAGTGCTTGAACATGGTGTAGTTATTGGTCCCATATTCGAGGTATTTTCCGAAATGTGAACCAGGTGTGACCCAGACGGGTTTTCTACAAAATGGGTATCAAAAAAAGGTGTTGTTGAGTATCTAAAAAAGAGGGGATTTTCAAGACCCAATGTGAACCGTTTTCCGAGATATCGACCAAAATGTGGACCAGGGGTGACCCTAGAAGGTGTTTATACGATATGGGTATCGAAAAAAGGTGTTGATGAGTGTTTAAAAAAGAGGTGATTTTCAGGACCCTATGCTACCCCGTTTACGAGATATCGCCAAAAATGTGGACCAAGGGGTGACCCTGGTATAATATAAAAATAAGTCGGGTTTTACTTCCTGACGCTATATCTCAAAAACGAACGAACCGATTTCAATGATTTTGCATTCGTTGGAAATATCTCGGGCGCCGTGAGGTTTATAGCATACAAAATTCAGGAAAAATTTCAAAAGAAAAGCAGGAAAATATGGGAAAGAATTTTTTACGTACAGCGCCATTAATTTTATGTGACATTTTTTTTTATACGCACGTCCTTTCAAACGCAAAATTAAAACCTGTATTGTGTTCACTGTGAAATTGAGGTTGAAGTTATTCGTTTCCTAACAGATCAATTGGAAACCATCAAAACAATCACGCATATTGTGCAAGTTAACACAGCAGTAGAGGTATAACAGCATTAGGTGTAAGTATTGTATGTATGCCTGTGTGTTATCCCAATAACAAACCTACATAAATACTCATCAGTGGTTGTTGTAAGCAGGCATTGCATTTTATTGGCATACAAATTTACATGTATGTACGTTTGTACTCTCAATCAACTGCTGCTGTTATAATCCAACACTTTGCTTAAATACTTTTTCTCCACGCCGACGCTTCGAGTTAGCTGAAGTAAAATCGTGCGCTCGATGTACTTGAAAGGTTCGTCGCTAAAAAAGTACTTAAGCACGCATAATTTTAAGGTCAGACACGTGAATAATGATTTAATAAAAGTGATTTAATAAAAGTGGATAAAAAGTATTTTAGCAAAGTGTTGGATTATCACAGCAGCAGTTGATTGATTAGTGCGGGCGCTACAAACGTACATAAATGTAAATTTGTATGCCAATAATATTAAAAACAAGATCAAAAATTATGTATCTTTGGAAGTGGCATAAAAAAACTTGCAAATTTTTGTTTAAGGTGGTAAGTTGAATTGTGTAAATTATATGGATAGTGCATTTGAGGTTAAATTCAAAAGTCTGTCCAAACTTGCAAAGTTTCAGTCAAAAAGATCAAAAATTGTTGTATTTTGCAAAGAGATCAAAAATTAAATATCTTTGGAAGTGGCATAAAAAAAACTTCCAAATTTTTGTTTCAGGTGGCAAGTTGAATTTGGCCCCACTGTCGGGAAGTTCAGTCTCCACGATCAGACTTCGCCAAATGGATTCAGGCTGATCGACTTCGCCGGTGCCCGAAAAATGGTCATATCCAGCACTAGGTTCATGCACAAGAAGATCCATCAAGCTACATGGCTGTCCCCAATCGAAAAACACGCAACCAGATCGACCACGTTGTGATAGACGGACGGCATGCTTCCAGCGTTTTAGATGTTCGCACAATACGAGGACCTAACATCGACTCTGATCACTACCTAGTAGCAGCCAAGATTCGTACCCGCCTCTGTACGACAAAACAGGTGCAACAAAAAACGCAGGGAAAGCAGGACGTCGAAAAGCTGCAATCGCAACAGACCGCCAATTATTTCGCAGATCGCCTCTCACACCTGCTCTCCGAGAGCACAATTCAACTTAGTGGAATGCATGAGCAGTGGGATCATATCTCAGGAGCACTCCGTACAGCAGCCGAAGAAGTAATTGGATTCCGGCGAACGCGAAGAAACAACTGATATGATGATGAAGAGTGCCGCGCTGCAACGAAAAGAAAGGACGAAGCCTACAAGGCAACGCTGAGATCGAATGCAACGAGGAGTGTGTGTGAACACTACCGCGAGTTGAAGAGGGAAGCGAGGCGGCTTTTCCCGGCGAAAAAAAGAGAGGCATAAAAGCGTGAAATAAAGGGGCTTGAGATGCTGGCCAACGGGAATAATGCCCGAAAATTCTATCAAAAAATTCGGCGAATGACAGAAGGTTTTAAACCCGGGGCAAACTCCTGTAAGAATAAGAACGGCGACTTGGTGGCCGATGTTCAGAGAGCACTCAGAATATGGAGGGATCACTTCTCTGCCCTTTTAAAAGGAGAAACTAAGAAAGACACCAGAGAAGATGCCGAACCCGAGCCCACAGTCGAAGATGATGGAATTGACGTTCCACAACCCGACTATAATGAGGTGCGAATAGCAATATCCCGATTCTAAAACAATAAAGCAGCTGGCGCTGATTGTTTGCCTGCTGAGCTATCCAAACACGGAGGCGAGGAGCTGGTAAGGCGCATGCATCAGCTTCTATGCAGAATATGGTTGGATGAATGCATGCCTGAAGATTGGAATCTAAGTGTTCTCTGCCCAATCCAAAAGAAGGGCGATCCTGCAAACTGTGCCAACTATCGCGGAATCAGCCTTTTGAATATCGCATATAAGGTCCTATCAAGCGTATTTTGCGAAAGACTGAAGCCTGATGTGAACAGACTGATTGGACCTTGCCAGTGTGGCTTCAGACCTGGTAAATCTACCATCGACCAGATTTTTTCAATACGCCAAATCTTGGAAAAAAACCCGTGAAAAGAGAATCGACACACATCATCTCTTTGTTGATTTTAAAGCCGCTTTCGATAGCACGAAAAGGAGCTGCCTATATGCCGCTATGTCTGAATTTGGTATCCCCGCAAAACTTATACGGCTATGCAAAATGACCTTGAGCAACACCGCCAGCTCGGTCAGAATTGGGAAGCACCTCTCCGAGCCGTTCGAAACTAAACCAGGTTTCAGACAGGGTGACCCCCTATCGTGCGATTTCTTTAATTTAATGCTGGAGAAAATAATACAAGCTGCAGAACTTAACCGCGCTGGAACAATATTTTATAAAAGCGTGCCACTGTTGGCATATGCTGACGATATTGATATCATTGGCCTTAACAACCGCGCCGTAACCTCTGCTTACTCCAAATTAGAAAAAGAAGCGGAGAAAATGGGGCTGTTGGCAGCAATAATTTCGAAATAGTAAAGGACTTCGTTTACCTGGGAACCAGCATTAACACCAACAATAATGTTAGCCTAGAAATCCGACGAAGAATTACTCTTGCAAACAAATGCTACTTCGGACTGAGTAGGCAATTGAAAAGAAAAGTCCTCTCTCGACGAACGAAAATAACACTCTACAAGTCACTCATCGCACCCGTCCTGCTATATGGTGCAGAAGCGTGGACACTAACAACATCTGATGAGGCGGATCTGGGAGTATTCGAGAGAAAGGTTCTTCGAAAGATTTGTGGACCTCTACGCGTTGGCGACGGCGAGTACCGAAGAAGATTTAGTGATGAGCTGTATGAACTTTACGCAGACGCCGACATAGTTTAGCGAATTAAAACACAGCAGCTTCGCTGGCTAGGCCACGTAGTGCGAATGAGCGAAGATGCTCCAGCCCAGAAAGTATTCTTATCGCCACCCGCCGGTGGAAGCAGAGGAAGAGGGAGACCACCACTCCGATGGAAGGACCAAGTGGAGACCGATTTGCGATCCCGCGGTGTTTCCAATTGGCGCCAGTTGGCGCAACGAAGGAACGACTGGCGAGCTATGTTGGACGGTCAAAATCGCCCAGGCGGTTAGATGACCATTTAAAGAAGTAAAGGTAAGTTGAATTGTGTAAATTATATGGATAGTGCATTTGAGGTTAAATTCACCAGTCTGTCCAAACTTGCAAATTTTTAGTCAAAAAGCCAAAAAGATCAAAAATTGTTGTATTTTGCAAAGAGATCAAAAATTAAATATCTTTGGAAGTGGTACAAAAAAAACTCGCAAATTTTTGTTTAAGGTGGTAAGTTTAATTGTGTAAATTATATGGATAGCGCATTTGAGGTTAAATTCACCAGCCTGACCAAACTTGCAAGTTTTTAGTCGAAAAGCGAAAAAGATCAAAAATTGTTGTATTTTGCAAAGAGATCAAAAATGAAATATCTTTGAAAGTGGCATAAAAAAAACTTGCAAATTTTTCTTTCAGGTGGTAAGTTGAATTGTGTAAATTATATGGATAGTGCATTTGAGGTTAAATTCACCAGTCTGTCCAAACTTGCAAAATTTTCAGTCAAAAAGATCAAAAATTGTTGTATTTTGGAAAGAGATCAAAAATTAAATATCTTTGGAAGTGGCATAAAAAAAACTTGCAAATTTTTGTTTCAGGTGGTAAGTTGAATTGTGTAAATTATATGGATAGTGCATTTGAGGTTAAATTTACCAGTCTGTCCAAACTTGCAAATTTTTAGTCAAAAAGCCAAAAAGATCAAAAATTGTTGTATTTTGCAAAGAGATCAAAAATTAAATATCTTTGGAAGTGGAATAAAAAAAACTTGCAAATTTTTGTTTAAGGTGGTAAGTTGAATTGTGTAAATTATATGGATAGTGCATTTGAGGTTAATTAAATCCATTATCGCCTTGCATGGCTGATGGAAAGTCCACAAAACGATATCCGCGACCGTTAGTTGCTGAAACACACACAGGGAACGATGCATATCCAATTTATCGTCGGCGTTCAAAAGAAGATAATGGTCGAACTATCAAAGTTAAAGTTCAAAATCAAGAGATCGAAATCGGAAATGAATTCATTGTACGATATTGCCCGCTGCTATCACGAATTTTCAAAGCACATGTGAACGTTGAAAGTTGTCATTCGGCCAAATCAGTCAAATATTTGTGCAAGTACGTCACAAAAGACAGCGACATGGCTGTGTTTGGTATTGGGTCGGAATATGTGAATGACGAAATTAGCAACTTCCAAATGGGCATATACGTCAGTACTAATGAAGCATCATTTCAAATTCATGAAAGATATCCCACACTTGTACATTTAGCAGTGCATTTGGAAAATGGACAAAGAGTTTACTTCACTGAGGCTAATGCGCCACAACCAGCTGAGAGACCATCATCGACTAGCTTCTTTACAATGTGTGAAGCAGATCCATTCGCAGCGACGCTGATGTACGTTGGAATGCACAAGTATTACACAGGTGTTTGCCACTTATGCGCTAGGTCGCATGTATACTGTTCATCCTACAAATTATGAATGTTTTTATTTTCGACTGCTGTTGGTAAATGTATGTGAACCAAAATCATTTGCTCATTTGAAAACTGTGAATGGCCACCAATGCCAAGCATATCGTCAGCATGTCAACTATTGGGTTTGCTGGAGAACGATTCTCGTTGGGATTTAACACTTGCGGATTCAGTTGTTTCATCAAATGCGTACCAAATACGAACGCTGTTGGCAATAATCATCACCACATATTTCTCTTCACAACCAATTCAGTTATGGAACAAATACAAAGGCGACATATGTGAAGATAGCTTGCATCGCTTGCGCATTCAAACGAAAACCCCCGACATGCAAATAACCGATGAATGAAGGATTGATTCTGATTGAGGATCAATGCTTGAATATTGCAAACAAGCTACTGATTGAAGTGGGAATGATTGCGCCAAATCGATCGATGCACGATGGATTCAACCAAGAATTTAATCGAGAGCAGCAATACAATGTTGATACATTGCAGGAATTCGTTCGAAATAATGTGCCGTTGCTGAATGAACAGCAAAAACAAGTATATGAAACATTAATGCAAGCGGTGGATAATAATACTGGTGGTCTATTCTTCGTGGACGCACCCGAAGGAGCAGCGAAAACATTTGTACTTTCATTGATTTTGGCCACTGTTCGATCAAGATGTGACATAGCTTGGCTTTAGCATCATCTGGAATTGCGGCGACTCTTCTAGATGGCGGTCGTACTGCACATTCTGCGCTTAAGTTGCCACTCAATTTAAACATAGTTGATACTCCAGCATGCAATATTTTCCGATCCAGTGCAATCGGAAAATTGTTGATGCATTGCAAGCTCATTGTTTGGGATGAGTGCACAATGGCAAATAAGAAATCACTTGAAGCACTTAACTTTACACTGAAGGATCTTCGGCGAAATAACAACATCTTTGGCGGCTTGATGATATTGTTGGCAGGCGATTTCAGGCAGACGTTGCCAGTAATTCCTCGTGGAACGCCTGCAGATGAATTGAATGCTTGCCTGATGACATCACCTTTGTGGAATAACGTAAATACATTATCGTTAACCACTAATATGAGAGTTCAATATCAAAATTATCAAAGTGCTGCACAATTTTCAAAACAATTGTTAGCTGTTGGAAATGAAAAAGTTCTAGTTGATGCGACAACTGGATTAATTACTCTTACCAACGACTTTTGCCGATTTGTAGACTCTCAATCAGCTCTTATTGAAACTGTTTTCCCAAACATTAGTGAGAATTATCAGAATTATGCTTGGTTAAGTCAACGAGCAATTCTGTCCGCAAAGAATAATGATGTACACGCACTGAATTAAACCATTCAATCAAAAATCGCGGGCAATTTGGTGACATACAAATCCGTTGATTCCATAACAAATCCCGATGATGTAGTAAATTATCCAACGGAGTTTTTGAACTCTCTGGTGTTACCAGGATTTCCACCACACAACTTGCAACTCAAAGTTGGTTCAGTTATTATGATATTGCGTAATTTGAATCCACCGCGACTTTGCAACGGTACTCGACTGGCGGTGAAAAAACGCGAGTGAAAATGTATGTATTCCTCGAATACCAATGATTTCGACTGATCTTCGTTTTGACTTCAAACGATTTCAATTTCGGTTAACCTTGCGTTCGCAATGACAATCAACAAGTCGCAAGGCCAAGCGCTTAGTGTTTGCGGGATAAATTTAGAAAATCATTGTTTTTCACATAGTCAGCTATACGTTGCCTGTTCACGAGTTGGGAAGCCATCAGCTTTGTTTGTGTTAACGTCAGACAAAAAAACAAAAAATGTGCTTTACCAAAGAGCACTTCAATGAGACGGATAATTTGCGGACACGTATAACGCTTCGATTCAGTATTTACTTTGGATTCACTTTCATTTTTTTACTTATAGAAATTCAACTAAATTACACATCATTTTTGAAATCGATCTGAATTCATTACTGTCGTGAAATGAAATAAAATTTTTCCTTTTCAAATATAAAACAAACAAAAAATTGTCTTCATCTTTTAATCCCCAAACGAAATATAAAAAAAAACCCATCTGATGGCGAAACGCAGTTCGCCGGGTTTGCTAGTCTATATATAAAATGTCATTAACTTGAACCAAATAAACTACTAACTATACCGAGCTGCAGCTTTATATAACCTGGGGGCTTTTGCAAAAGCTTGTGCAGACTGTGTCGTGCCCAGCGAACTCCTGAACATATCGTGATTTTTCAAGAGCAAACCAAAACACAAAATATGTGGCGTGGCACCGCCTACTTTTGAAAAACTATGTAGATATTGACTAAGTGACACATATATCCGAATTTCATTTATTTAGACCAAAAAAGTTCTGAGTTATGACGAATTGAAACTTTATATAGCCTGGTGGCGTGGCTCCGCTTACTTTTCCAAAACTATATATTGTCTATGCTGTACCCAGTGAACCCAAGTATATATTGTGAAAATTTCATAAAGATCGGTTGAGTTCTTTGGCGCCTATAAAAGACACCCTTTTTATACCTAGTAGTGCTACGCACATAAGGTATATTAACTTTAGTCGCCTAACGGCAGTACGTAACGGCATAAACGTATCGAGATAGATATTGACTTACTCGTATATATATCAAAATGTTCAGGACGAAAAGAGAAATTGATTAAGCCATGTCCATCCGTCCGTCCGTCCGTCTGTGAACACGACAACTTGAGTAAATTTTGAGATATCTTAATGAAATTTGGTATGCGGGTTCCTTGGCACTCATCTCCGAGCGCTATTAAAAATGGGCGAAATCGGATGATAGCCACGCCGACTTTTTATGTATAGAATATTTTCGAAAACACAAAAAAAGTGATTACTCAGTTCATAATACACATATAAGGATAAAATTGGGGACTACATTGAGATTGAGGCATAAAATAAAGTTTTCAAGAAATTTTTGAAAATGGGCGCGGCACCGCCTATTTTTGATTAGGTCAAATTTAGAAACAGTATTAATCATAAATCAAAAACCGTTCAAGATATCCAAACGAAATTCAGCACGCAGGTTTGCAGGTATGCAAGGAATGTTCTAGGAAAAAATGGGCGGGATCGGGTAAGGCTACGCCCACTTTTATATGAAAGATTTTTAAGAGGATCGTAGATATATTAAATAGGCAATAACTTTGCCTTAAATAGGTTTACATCATTTATATTTCACTTTTAAAGTTTGCGTAAACAAAGAAACCCAAAATCTTTAAATATTCAAAAATGAAATGGGCGTGGCCCCGCCCCTTTCATAGTGGACTATTCCACAAAACTGTTTATGCCATAACTCCGCCAAAAATTGATTTGTCGAAACGAAATTTGGTGATAATGTTCTATATATAGAGGTAACTGTTTGATGTAAAAATTTGTGAAATCGGTTAAAGTTCACGCCCAGTTTTTGAGCATAGTTCTGAAATTTTTTTCTTTTAAATTTAAAAAGCGATATTTCTACAACTAAGCAAGTTATATCAATCGGATTTTGCACACATAATAAGCTGTTCAAGAAAAACTCGGCTGCAAAAAAATGTTGTCAGTTTTGAAGAAGTATGCGTGCCGTCGCCCACTTTTCAGCATAAAATTTCTGCTATTTTCAAAGGCAATCGCTTGTAATTCAATATTGATATTTCAATGAAAATTGGTCAGCTGCTTCTCAGTAGTATGTATTATACTCCTGCCAAAAATTAGCCAAATCGGGAAACACACAAGCAAAATATTCGGGCACGTAGTTAATATCCCACCGAAATAGGGAAGTTATATATCTTTTTTGATTTTCATACCTTTCATAAACATTAAACGTATGTAAGTATGAGAACAAGAAGAGAAAAGTTCACTAAAATGATGAGCACGATGAGCGGAGTCGATTGAGCTATGCCCGTCTCTTCGTCCGTCTGTCTGTCTGTCCGTCTGTCTATTTGAACGCAAACTAGTCTCTCAGTTTTACAAAAGAATGCTGAAATTCGTTGTCTGCTTTCTCCATTTTATAATATACTAGCACACCCGGTAGACGTTTTTGACGTTTTGATACATAGAACACATCTATATATAAAATGTCATTAACTTGAACCAAATAAACTCCTAACTATAGCGAACTGCAGCTTTATATAACCTGGAGGCTTTTGCAAAAGTTTATGCGGACTGTGTCGTGCCCAGCGAACTCCTGAAAATATCGTGAAATTTCAAGAGCAAACCAAAACACAAAATATGTGGGCGTGGCACCGCCCACGTTCGAAAAATTATGTAGATATTGACTAAGTGACACATATATCCAAATTTCATTAATTTAGACCAAAAAAGTTCGGAGTTATGACGAATTGAAACTTCATATCGCCTGGGGGCGTGGCTTCGCCTACTTTTCCAAAACTATATATTGTCTATGCTGTACCCAGTGAACCCAAGTATATATTGTGAAAATTTCATAAAGATCGGTTGAGTTCTTTGGCGCCTATGAAAGACACCCTTTTTTATATCTATTTTTGTTACGCACACAAGGTAAATTACTTCATTCGGCATAAAAGAATCGGGATATATATTTATTAATGTATATCAGAACGTTCAGGATGAAAAGAAAAATATCAGGGCAAGTAGTTAATACCCGTCCGTCTCTCGACACGTCTTTCTGTTTGTCCGTCTGTCTATTTGAACGCAAATACGAACTGAAAGTATTAAAATAGACCTGCGTAAATTGGGATGACATAATAGATCACTACTAGGTATATAATGTTCGGTTCCACCCGAACTTAGACTTCCTTACTTGTTATTTATAATATTGCCGCATGGTAGTAGAAAAAGTTTGAAACCTCTATAGGTCATAACTCCACAACAATTTACAAATTTACCACGACCACTTTTACACAGCTGGTTACTTAATGTTCGGTTCCACGTGAACATAGACTTGCTTACTTGTTTTCATTGCGTTATGCAGTTATCATATTTCTTCCCAGGCGTAAGTATGTCTTTATAATTCATTTCATCCATTTCCATTTGGTCTTCCTACTGACAACCTGGGTGATGAAAGCGATGAACACGGTGATCATTTCCACTACGAAATAAAAAAAAATAGAATTGCGATCCCAAGGACATTGGAATGAAGCTAAGATGGGCGATTTTTGCTGGTTTATTCTTCGAGCAGAACAAAATGTACCAAAACGGGGAAGCTTTCAAACACTTTTAATATACATAAAAATAAAAGAATTAAGTTAAGTACAAGATTGTGGTAAAAATAAACATAGGTTAGTTCACTAAATATCTTATTACATTGTAATTTTTCTTCTGAATATAATCCAGAAAGTGCCAAACTATTTACTAACCAATAGGATATTGACTCACATTGTAAAACCAAGAGGTTATTTAATATTTCGTTAAAAAAAATTACAAAAAAAGAAGATTAATTACGAAAACAATCTGAAAATTTTCATAAAAAAATTTTCTTGGCCATAACTCCGTCACTTTAACGGAAATGTTATTTCATTCTCTCAAAATGAAATAAAATTACATAAAAACCGAGACGGCAGAGCTATTGACAGGTTAGTAATCCTACTTTTTTTCCTTAACTCAAAAACTGAAATTTCAAAACATTTCGAAAACTGTTCTACTTTTAAACTATCTGATTACATATTTGGAATCAGCAGAAAATTATACATATGAATCATGCATCAAATGTCGATACTTTTTATTATATTTATGAGTGGAAAAATTTTAAAAGCTAATCGAAATATACAGTATTTTGTGAATTCTTATATTTTTGCTATTTCAGAAAATCTCACAGACAGTTCCGCCTTTCAATTTAGGCCAATTTCTTAAAGGCCAAGTGGAAGTTCGGTAAATGATAAAATATTTATAGCCTATTAAATGCACTCCACCTTTATATTTTCAAATCTCTACAATTCATTACAAATGGTATGATTAAAATTTGAAAATCAAAACTCACGGACACGATGTCTTGTTCAAAGACAAATTTGCTGCTACTTTTTAATGACATTCATATAACGAAGTCTTTGAAGTTTTTTAAATTATTTTTTATCGTCTATTTTTTAGCCTGCCTACAAAAAGGCAAACGCAATTGTGACTAGTAATTAAATTAATTTTCGATATCGGGATCTTAGTTTATAGTTGGATGGGCAACGCGCCAACCCAAATTTTTCTTTTTAACATTTTCCTTCTGAAATAATATTCATTGCGAAATCAATCAATTGTTATTTGAAACCAACAAATAACCAGTACCTTGGCCCTGCTTTTTTGGTTGTTAAAAAAAAAAAGATTTATAATATGCTTTTTTATGCATATTCTTGGTCTACTCCTAAAAACAAAAATCTCTGCCCTGATCGATACTAAACGTATAGCATTCGTTTGCGATCCATCGCGATCAATCTGTTGTGACGGACTTTTCCTTTATGCCGGGGTTAAGCTCAGTCCGTCCGGGGTTCCTGTGGGATAGAGAACGAATCCCTAACGTCTCCTTTTAAAGAGAAAACCCCTGTTTAATAAATTGTGTACAAATGTATGTTTTATTTGGGTAATTCAATGCTACTTTATCCAAAACTACTTCTCATACGGCGAGGCTAGGAAAACCCACCGCGGATACCTTAATAAAACCCTGCTTTACTAAAGGTCGCGGAGGTAGCAAACCACCACTAACCTTCCCGACAGCGGGGTTAGAAAAACCCCCACTGTATATAAATCTTCTAAAGGTTGCGGAGGTAGGAAACCACCACTAGCCTTCCAAACAGTAGAGTTAGAAAAACCCCTACTGTATATAAAATATAAAGTCCGTGAGTTAGGAAACCCCAGGAACTTCTTTCACCGCTGAGCAATGCGTCAGCAGGCTACTATGCATATCTAGCTTCTCCATCACTTAGCGAAATTGTCGCCCTTTTATACTTGTACGCGCTCAGGCGGACAGTTATTTTACAATAACAAATTCTAATCTTAGGTTATTACATTATTTACCGTAGCTCGATATATATCTACAATATAATTTACTTTCTAACTTTTTATGTGTGCGCTCTTTCCACCTGGAATGCCCCTTTCGCCCGCTATCATATGTTCGCGCATATTGGTGCTAGCGCTGCTTAGATCAGCTGGCCATATATTCCCCACTATGTGTGATGCTGCTAAATTTGCTTCATTCCCATCGTGTGCTAAGAATGCTTTTTTTCCTTTTCTTCTTTATGCTATGTCCGCTTGCATTGGGTTGCCCAAATATGTAGACGTGCACGTGAATGTAAACAAAGCACCGCTGCTTGAGTTGGCTGAGCCTTTGGCTTGCTGGAATGCCGGTTAATTTGTTTGTGCAATATTTGTTTATTGCAAACTAGAATTGTCGCTTGGTTAGTTGCTCCTATCTTGCCTAATTATTAAAATGTGTATTAGGGGGTTCGAGGAAAAAAACTGCATATTAGAGCATCCAGAAAAATATGTGTATTTGTACCAATTTATACTGCGGAATTCATTGTGGTATAATATAATAAATATTCAAATATATATAAATAGATATGTAACTATGTACACTAGGGTGTTCCAAAAATTTAGAAACTCGTGATTTCAAAATATTTATATAAAAATTAAAGAAGAGTGTGTTCATGTGTGGGACTCTAAAACCAGTGGTTTTGGGTCCTCACACTTGCCCCTCACCTGCTGCAACGAGGGTTACCGTTACGAAGCCCGTCCTCGTTATCCTAACCCTGTACCTCTTGGCATCTACGTTCCGGTGGAACGTCATCTTCCTTCGCCTCGTTCGATTCGATGTTTCTTTTCTCCATGGGATAATCTCTCGCTATCTGGGCCTTGTTCTAAAATGTTATATATATAATTTTGTGCTGCGTGCCACCCACTCCAGTCACCGTCTTCCTCCTGTTGATCGTTGCTTACCCCTTCGCTTTCTGTTCTTAAGCCATTTTGACTTGAATTAGCGAGTGCTGTTCTGTGTACTCCCCGACGGAGACCTCGGTGAAATGTCCGTTCGGGGTTCTACTACACGATGCTGATGATGGATCGCGTTGTGTTATTGCTATCGTCGTCAGCCGTCTGGTTTGTTCCCAGATGGGAACTTCGGTGAAGCCACCATTTGGTGCTTGGCGAGACGCGTTCGACTTACCACGCTCACGGGATGAACGTATTTGTCTTTCTGCTGCCGGAGTTGCTTCTTCTTCGACTGTCGCCTGATGGTACGCTTTTCACTCGCTAACATGTGCCGTTCTCCTTTTGCCGTTATACACCTTGTCTAGTTCGACGATCACCTGGGATACGAAGTTCGTGACACGATGAGGCCCACTGTATCTTGGTGCCAACTTTGCTGCGAAATTGTCCACTGCCTTGGACAGCTGGTGCTCTTTTACTAACACCAGATCGCCCACAGCCGGTTGCCACTGTCTCGTACGTAAAGTGTAATGCCTTGTCTGCTCCGCTGATGGTTGTTGTTGTCTACGTCGTACCATCTCATACACCTCCTTCATTTTCGCCATCTTTTCACTGAGAGTCACCTTCTTCTCGCCTGTGCCAAAAGTTTGCTCATCGTACAGGGCGTTGGGGATCCTCGGTTCCCTACCCTGTACTACGAATGCTGGGCTGAAGCCTGTTGACTCGCCTACGCTCGTATTCAGTGCAAGTGACATCTCTGGCAACAACTCATCCCATATCTTATGCTCCTTCCCGGTGAACTGTGCTATCATCCTCTTGATGTTACGATTTGCTCTCTCCGTCGGATTCTCTTGCGGTGCGTACGGTGCCGTTAGCTGGTGCTTTATGCCAGCTTCTTGTAGAAACTTCTTAAAATTCCGGCTCGTGAATTGTGCTCCATTGTCTGTGATGAGAATTTTTGACGCGCCAAATCTGCCCAAAATTCTCTCCGTCATTCCTCTGATCAGATTCTCCGTCGTCGCCTTCCGTATTGCCATCATTTCTACCCATTTTGAGAATTTATCCACAAAAACTAATGCCATCGTATTTCCATGCTTCGCGCGAGGAAGTGGTCCAACGAAATCCGCACAAACAGTAGGAAAAGGTTCATCAGAAATCTGCGTGAGCATCTTACCTGCAGCTTGTTGTTGGCTGGGCTTGTAGACTTGGCATGCGTGGCATTGTTGCACGTACTTTCGTACGTCTCTAAACATTCCAGGCCAGTAGTACCTCATCATTGCACGCGCGACCGATTTCCGTACTCCCATGTGTCCTGCGCTCGGCGTGTCGTGTATCTCGTTGAGAACTCTTCTCCTCTCTGATGTCGGCACGCATAACTTCCAGGGTACCGCATCCTCGCCATCCATTTGACTCCCTATTCGTTGATACAGTTGTCCTCCCTCCATCACCTAATCGGGGAATTTCTCCGGCTCTTTCGCTACTTCGGCCATTTTCGTTGTGTACCATTTACAGGTAATACCTACTTCATACTTCCCAATTGTTCTTCCAGCGGCTGCCTTGAGAGTGCGTCGGCGACCACACATTCATTTTGCCTTTAAGGTACTGTATGTCAAAGGAGTACTGCTGCAATTCAAGTGCCCATCTAGCGATCCGGCCCGATGGCCTATCGATCGCGTTCAACCATTTCAAAGCCAAGTGATCAGTGATTACCGTAAAATTGTACCCCTCCAAATGTGGCCTCATCTTCCTGGTACCCCAAACGATGTCTAGACACTCGTTCTCCGTTGTCGAGTAGTTGGTTTCGGCCTTATTCAGCCGACGGCTCGCATATGCTATTCCTCGTTCCTCGTCGTCCAACCCCTGGGTAAGAACTGCACCAAGGCCGTAATAGCTCGCATCAGTCTGTAACCGGAACCTGTTCGAAAAATCTGGGCACGCCAATGCTGGTGCTTGTATGAGCGCTTTCTTCAACGCTTCGAATGCCACCTGCTGTTCCTTGCACCATTTCCACTTCCTTCCTTTCTTCAGCATTGACGTTAGCGTGTGTGCAACTCGTGAAAATTCAGGTACGAACCTTCGGTACCACGAAACTACTCCTAGAAATCGCCTTAACTCTCGTGAGTTCTGTGGTGGCGTCAGTTCCTTGATGGCGGCGATTTTGTCAGGGTCCGTATGGATACCCTCTTCACTGACCACGTGACCTAGATATTTTAAACTTTTCTTAAAAAACTCACATTTCTCCGGATTTATCTTCAAGTTGGCTCGTCGTAATCTTTCAAAAACTTCTTTCAGGTGGGAGATATGCTCTTCCAATATCGTGCTAGTAATTATGATGTCGTCTAGGTAGGCGAACGCATGTGGTTCAAGCTCTGGGCCGATAACTCGATAGAGTGCTCTCTGAAATGTGGCAGGGGCAGAGTGTAACGCAAACGGCATCACTTTCCACTGGTACAATCCTCGGCCGGGTACCGTAAATGCTGTGAATTGCTTACTACTTTCTTCCATCGGGATTTGCCAATAACCATTTTTAAGATCCAGGCTGCTTATAAAACGCGCGGTACGTAGTCTATCCAAAATATGATGTATTCGGGGTAACGGGTAGGCATCTGGTAGCGAACGCGCGTTGAGTTGCCGATAATCGACGCAGAGTCTCCATTTGCCGTTTTTCTTCCGGGCCAGAACTATCGGCGCGCTATGGGATGGCTCGATACAACCTTTCTCTATTAGGTCGTCTATCTCCTTGTTTATTATCTCTTGCATCTTTGGGTTCTTTGGAAAATACCTTTGCTTTATTGGCCGGTCATCTCGCATTACTATCTTGTGGGTGGTTATGTTCCACACGCCGGACATTTCTTCAAAAATCTGTAACTCATGTTTGAGAAGGTTACTCACCGCATCGTCTGTACTGTTCTCCGCTAGTGGGACCTGGTGTTCACGCCTCGTGGTCTCCTCGGAACCTTTGCTCTCTCCTTGGTCTACCATCGTCGTACATGTTGCCTCTGACTGCCTCTGATCATCCACCTTCAATACTAACGTCTCATTGCCACATTTCAACTCCAGTTTAGCCTTTGCCAGATAGTCTGTTCCGATCACGACGCTGTCGAGTATCCCCGGTAAAACTAGCAACTCACTCGCATGCCTTTGCTCGCCCAACGTAATCTCCGCCTCTACCGCTTGAACTACCCTATATGCTCTGCCATCACCCATTATCACCCTTGTCTCTACCTGCTTGGATCTGCGCTTGTCCAACTTCGCGGCTACCTTCTCGTTAACAAAGCTCCTCGTCGCTCCCTTATCGATCGATGCCATCATTTCTTGTCGCTCCAGTGTGATTGCAGCCAAGATTCGCCCTTGGGTCTGCCTAAGTGTTTTTGTCTTGCAAGAGGATTCGTTGTTGGAGACACCACCCCTCGCGATTAATGGGGTCTCCGGCCATTTCCCGACTGTCTTCGACAGCAGTCACGCAGTAACACGCCCGGTTGGCCACAGTGCCAACAAAAGTCGCGTCGCTCGTTGCGGCACCCATAGGCAAAGTTTCCGCTCTCCCCGCATCGTCTGCACGCGCTTCGTGGGTCTATAGTCCCCTGCTGCTATCTGGTCGCATTACTCTGCCCTCCTGCGGCCTCCTGTCTCGGGTGTTCCTTCTCTCTCTCGCCCGCTTGCATGTACTGGTACCTCTCCTCTGGTCTTCTTGGTACGAATGGTCTCGCTGTTGGTTTTAGTGTGTCCTTCTCTGGCGTGATGATTTCATAATCCTCTACCAAGCCGACCAATCCCTCCAGGCTATTGAACTCGCTTCTTTTTACCTACAGCTGTAAGGATATCACGTAATCTTTAAACGCCTCACCTGGTCGCTGGACTCGCTGCCGGATTTCGTCATCCAAATTCTCAAAGTACCTCGAACTTAGGAAAAACTTTAGGAAGTCTTTCTTAAAGGCTTCCCATTATTGCCAGTGCCGATTGTTGTTGCGGTACCATACCAAAGCCTTATCTTTCAAAAGCTCCGGTAGCGCTAGTGGGATGGAGTTGCGACCAACCTCGTAGCTGTCGGCCAGCTCCTCCACCCGTTCCACTTACGTACTCGATCCATTATGTTCGTGTGGGATACTAAAACCGGTCCCTGCTCGGGCGCCATTTGTGACGGACTTTTCCTGTATGCCGGGGTTAAGCTCAGTCTGTCCGGGGTTCCTGTGGGATAGAGAACGAATCCCTAATGTCTCCTTTTAAAGAGAAACCCCCTGTTTAATAAATGGTATACAAATATATGTTTTATTTGGGTAATTCAATGCTACTTTATCCAAAACTACTTCTCATACGGCGAGGCTAGGAAAACCCACCGCGTATACCTTAATAATACCCTGCTCTACTAAAGGTCGCGGAGGTAGCAAACCACCACTAACCTTCCCGACAGTAAAGTTAGAAAAACCAACACTGTGTATAAATCTTCTGAAGGTTGCGGAGGTAGGAAACCACCACTAGCCTTCCAAACAGTAGAGTTAGAAAAACCCCTACTGTATATAAAATATAAAGTCCGTGAGTTAGGAAACCCCAGGTACTTCTTTCACCGCTGAGCAATGCGTCAGCAGGCTACTATGCATATCTAGCCTCTCCATCACTTAGCGAAATTGTCGCCCTTTTATACTTGTACGCGCGCAGGCAGACAGTTATTTTACAATAACAAATTCTAATCTTAGGTTATTACATTATTTACCGTAGCTCGATATATATCTACAATATAATTTACTTTCTAACTTTTTATGTGTGCGCTCTTTCCACCTGGAATGCCCCTTTCGCCCGCTATCATATGTTCGCGCATATTGGTGCTAGCGCTGCTTAGATCAGCTGGCCATATATTCCTCACTATGTGTGATGCTGCTAAATTTGCTTCATTCCCATCCATTTCCTTTTCTTCTTTATGCTATGTCCGCTTGCATTGGGTTGCCCAAATATGTAGACGTGCACGTGAATGTAAACAAAGCACCGCTGCTTGAGCTGGCTGAGCTTTTGGCTTGCTGGAATTCCGGTTAATTTGTTTGTGCAATATTTGTTTATTGCAAACTAGAATTGTCGCTTGGTTAGCTGCTGCTATCTTGCCTAATTATTAAAATGTGTATTAGGGGGTTCGGGGAAAAAAAGTGCATATTAGAGCATCCAGAAAAAGATGTGTATTTGTACCAATTTATACCACGGAATTCATTGTGGTATAATATAATAAATATTTAAATATATATAAATAGGTATGTAACTATGTACCCTAGGGTGTCCCAAAAATTTAGAAACTCAACTCAACTTCAATACATTCATATAAAAATTAAGGAAGAGTGTGTTCATGTGTGGGAACCCGGAGGTTTTGGGCTCTCACAATATCAACCCTTTACATTCATTCATTCGCCATTTTTTACAAACTTCACCGAACATGCGGCCGGAGTAATTCTTGATTTAAAACTAAATTATTTAATGCTTGCTTGGTGGCACGGAATACGCCAATTTACTGATTTTTTCAGTAAAAACTCACAATCGAATGTATAACAAGCGGCGCATTTGTTGGAGATCATACGAGGTGTGTTCAAAAAGTATCGCGAATTTTGAATTTTTTGTGGCGTTATATTGGTACTCATGTCTCTCACTAATGCCGACAAGCTCGGCCATTTTGAATGTTCAGTTAATTGTTGACAGCTGCTTTGCTTGCACGTGTTTTGGATCGTCTTCGATTTTTACGCGAAACTCGTACCAAAATTGCTCAATTGTGACCAAAAACAGCATCGCATGAACATTGCTAATGAGATGTTAAACTCTGTCATAACTGGTGACGAATCGTGGGTTTATGGTTATGACGTGGAAACCAAAGCTCAATCATCTCGATGGAAGCTGCCGCACGAACCAAGACCGAAAAAAGCGCGCCAAGTTCGGTCGAATGTGAAAGTTTTGCTGACAGTTTTCTTCGATTGCAGGGGCGTGGGGCATCATGAGTTCTTGCCACAGGGAAGAACGGTCAATAAGGAATATTACCTGCAAGTTATGCGCAATTTGCGCGAAGCAATCCGCCAGAAACGCCCGGATTTGTGGAAGAACAAAAATTGGCTTTTGCACCACGATAACGCCCCTGCTCACGCATCGTTGCTTGTGCGCGACTTTTTGGCCAAAAACAACACACTTATTATGCCGCAGCCACCGTATTCTACAGATCTGGCCCCCTGTGACTTTTTCTTATTCCCTAAACTGAAGAGGCACATGAAAGGACGACGTTACGCTTCTCTTGACGAGATAAAGACGGCATCGAAGGAGGAGCTGAACAAGATACAAAAAAATTATTTTTTGAAGTGCTTCGAAGATTGGAAAAACCGTTGGCACAAGTGTATAATATCTCATGGGGATTACTTTGAAGGGGACAAAATAGATATTCATGAATAAATAAATAATTTTTGAAAAAAAACAAAATTCGCGATACTTTTTGAACACACCTCGTATAGTTCTCAACATAACTATATGATCTCCAACAATTGAATGACATTAAGGATCAAAAGCGCACACAAAATGGTACGTATTCTCTTCCTTGGTCCCTACCATATCCGCTGGTATGAGTTCATCATTATTTTCACAGTACTCCTGTAGTTCCTTCATGCGATTAGGATGGTGTTGGTGAATTAAAACTACCGTCACTGCTATTGTTAGTGAGACCATGTTTCTCACTCTTGCTTGGCGCATCATCATCTGCACTATTCGCAGCAGAAGAGCACTCCAATTCAGCTACATTTATATTGCACAACATATCAGAGCTCTCGTGATGATGTAAGATTCGAAAAAGAAAATTTTCGTAATATGCGTGCACCATGTTACACCATAATCCACATCTACAGTATCGAATTCTTCCTTCTCTTTGCAGTAACTCCACGATACCATTATATATTTGGTTAGTTGAAGATAAGGAAACAAACCAAACAAAAAAAAATACCTCAAAACAATCTAAGTGCAACGTTGACACAGATTTGACCACTGATTCGGCTGATGAATCTGCTGATGCTATGGAAATGGATGATTGGGAAGATACTCAAACTTGTAAATCTGTTCGAAGCATCACGTGTTGCCGCTGAATTGACATCCCTCCAGACAATGAATAAGTTAAATAGCGAATTAATATTGCATAAAGTAAAAGACTTCAGCGTACCAACAATGCGCAACAAAGTGAGCAGTTGTGGTGACTGCAAATACGTCAGAATACATTTAAAAGAAATGCAAGTTCCTAGTCCGTTACTGTCGTAAAACATTCACTATGCTATATTTTAAAAACGGGTTAGTTTACAATCATTCAATGTCGTATCTCATTTTAATATTATAGATTTTTGCAATGATTATACATAAATAATAAGTCTATAATAAATCTGTGGCAACCGCTACTGATTTGAAGCATTCGAATCACTTTTTGATTTGTGATGAAGCAGGCAGTAAGCGGTAATCTTGTGTTGATTTCGTGCAAATTGCTTCAATGTGGTTGTGGAATTAATTTTTGTACATATTTGAAATCACTATTAATCCCGCTCATCAGTAAAATGTCACACTAGCACCTTTGTGTTTAATCTCAGGTGGCGGTGTATCATCATAAATCTTTCTCAACAACAAAAGATTCAAATTTACTTCCTCAGAGAAGCAGAGATTCTATTGCATTGATGCCGCCAGTCAGTGGAGTCGAATAATGACAATGGCACTGCCTGTGCTGACGAACGTAAAAATTGCTAATATCTTTCTTTCCAAGGTAGAGGAATGGCATATGTTTGTATGAAATCAACATTGGCGCCAGCTTGCTCTCCATCTCCAAATAAAACCACACCTTTATGGGTTCAGAATCAGTGGTGAATTTTGGCGAAAATACAAGCCGGATATCATTGCAACTCAATTTATAATTTATCCATGAAATCAACATCTCTCTCAGAGAAAATGGGACGTCTTCCTCCTTGCACACATGAAATTTGTAAATCATGTTCCTTTGTATACTCATTGGGATATGAAACGTGAGAATTTCGAACGTATTGCACACAATGCTGCGATAATGATGTGCTAGGATCAAGTGTGGGGTTGAATTGGAATTTGCGTGCTGGTATAAGGACCTGGTAGTTGGTCTCACCAGACTGCAGCCGATGCTGAAGTTTGATCATCTAACGGTCGTTAAAAAATTGCGGCTGTTGCTTCCTATCCGCGGCGGTCACAAATGTACATACTGGCAAAAGCAGTTTGTCGGAACCAGTAATTGCACTTATAGTAGTGGCCCAACTGAGACGATTGCAAGTAGTTCAACTGGATTTTTGTGTGAAAAGCAACTACAATAGTTTGTTGCAGCGCTACGTTACGCTAACGGTTAAGTCATTCAGGGTTGTATTTGGCCCCATAAATATATAGAGGTAGTCTTTAAAATTTGCTTATCATCTTTTTATTTTTAAATCAAGTTTGGCGAGTAAGGGCCATGTTCGGCCGAGTGCGTCCTAACCGGCAATATTTGCGCGCACCAATATCTCGATTTCGGACAGAAAGTGTTGGAAAAATAAAACAAGAAAGAAACTATTTTTCGTTATAAATCTGTGCGTTTGTTTAAGTGAATGTGTTAACACAAAGAATTAATTTACCTGAGAGTATATTCTTTACGGGGGTAATCGCTGGCAGGCTGACGGCTGGTTGACAAGAGAGCGTTTCAGTCATAGTTAACGACTGTTGCCTTTTAGCGAAATTATTTAAAAAGAGTAAAATTAAACAAACATTTTAAACAAGTTGGTTTTAAAAAAATTAATTAATTTAGCCCAACATAAATATTAATTGCTTTTAATATACACTATTGTTTAGATGGAAATTGAATTAGAGTGACTCAACATCTTAAGGTAGTGAATGAGTAACGATTCCGGCGCTTTCCAGTAGAGTCGACGAAAGTAGATACCGACTTTTTGGTAACGAATTTCTTGCATGTTGCCGAACCTAATCGTGGACCGTTATGTAGCAACGGCTATCTCAAAGTTTTGGCCTTGCGTACATACATACTTACTAAGGTCAACCGTCACTTCCAAGCTGTTTCATATGGCCCAGAATGAGCCGAAATGTACTCGATTATTAATCCTGAGTTCGAACACTGTAAAGTCAACTAAACACACGCACATATACTGTAAGGAATAGCTAGTTTTATTTACTAGTATAAACGCAATACAAATTCCCGAGTTTGGTAACTCCACAGTAGTTCACTGTACAATACTTGAATACAAACTGATCAACATGACGTGATTGGTCACTGTCTTCTATAGTCCAGGGTGCTAGCCTAGGCATCCAGAAGTTTCTTGGTTGTTCCTTCTTCGTGTTTTCGAAGTGTCGGTGTTATTTATTGACATCTCCCCTTTGCCTTGTATTCGCACACTTTCGCGCCATCTCTCTTCCTCTTCCTTGGAACACGCTTGCATGTATAAGCGTAGCATCATTATTTCTCTGTGGTTAAATAGTAGTGGGAGTGTTATTTAGTTAGGGATGGTACATGCTTGAGAATATTCGCCACAGTACTTCTGTTTCGTTCGCAAAATAAACCCATAAAAATTTTAGAAAATAGGAGTGTCAAAACTAAACGTCAGTTAGAGAGCTAACCTTTTTTGATTGAATCATGATTTGTAATCAGTTTAGGAGATTTGGAAATATAAAGGTGTAGTGCACTGAACCAAGGCAATCAATTTCTTAAAACCCAAGTTTAAGTTCGGCAATTTGGCAAATATTAATTACACTCCACCATTATATTTTCAAATTGATTACAAATGGTACTATCAAAATTTTAAAATCCAAACTCCAACACACATAGTCTTTGGTTAAGAACAAATTTACTGCTGATTTTGACGTACTAATGTAAATGCAATCCTGAAACTATTTTTATTACTTTCTTTCTGGTCGCTAGCTCGCCAGTAAGTTACTCAAAACCGATTCCCCCATTTTTTATAGATTTACAAATATGTGAGTCAGTGCGCCACCTAACGGACTTTTTTTCCACAAATTGCATTGTCAATGCCGACGACAAACAGAGCTTACGTGTAATGCAAAAATGCTTCATATTTTTTTATCGGTAACAAAATTTGAATACACATAATTAATCGTTGGTAACTGTTAAAAAAGGTTTTCCTATATTAACGACAAGTCTTTACAAAAACTTGTGCGGAATTGCATGGTTATAGGCTGTCGCTTATGATAAACTAATCGAAAAAAATAGGGTCACTTGGATATATTTGTCGGTTAGTGCCCGATATATCTTATTTTTTATTATATTATTACAAAGGTTTGTCACAATAAGTCTTACTCATTTACATAGACCTTCGGTTACATCTGTTACGCAGCAACATTAATGCAAATCTGAGATGTGCATTGCATTTAAAAATTTCGTTTTATTTCGTTATATACACTTTTAAGAGGTCATTTTTTTCTTAAATATCACCAATTTATAAATTTTTCAAATAACAATACTATTTTACTGTTTAACGTACACCAGTTAAATGTCAAAGTTTTATTTCCCCAATTTGAACACTGAGTGAACTTTTCACCTCAGAAAACATTGTTGATTTCTCAACACCAATGCATAGAGATGATTGCTACTAGACGACTGAGGTTGCTCCACTTAACTTCCCATGGCAACAGCTATCCTCTTGCAGTTAAGAGAAAATCTCAGGTGGCAGAAAAAAATGGCATCGATACTTAGAAATGTCTTTTAAATACGCAGGAAAATACCTTCCCTTTGATCTCATATTGGAATATTTGATTTCATTTAAGAAAAGTTTAGGTGTCAAAAAAGTGAAATGTTTTTTTTTTTTTAAATGCGCAGGAAAATGTATTTACTTTGATACCCATATTTGCATATTTCATTTCACTTAAGGAAAACTCAGATAGGTGCCAACACCAAGGTAAAAATTCTTAGAATGTAGTAGACGAAGTACATACCAAATTTCATCCACATCTTTTTCGAGTCAGTATGGATACACAAATGTACAATGACTGTGCCGAAGACTTTATACCTTTCATGAATACGCATCATGGTTTTAAGTGTCCGATCCTTACTCACAATTAGTAAAAACTGCAAAACTGATTATTTAAAGATCATAGCCCAAGCCCCTTTCATCGGAACAATCGATTGTATGGGAGCTATATGTTATGTAGGTCCGATCTCGCTGGCTTTCACTACATACATTACATACATAATAAGTACCAAAACTACAAAACTTTAAGTTCCTAGCTTTTTAATTGCAAAATTTATAGCCCAAAACCCATTTGTCGAAACTATCGATTGTATGGAAGCTATATGTTATGTTGATCCGATCTTGGTGATTTTCATTACACACATTACATATATAATAAGTACCAAACCTGAAAAATTTTACGTTCATAGCTTTTTAATTGTAAAATTTATAGCCCAAAACCCATTTATCGAAACTGTCGATTGTATGGGAGCTATGCGTTGTATTGCTCCGATCTTGCTGATTCCGACAAATGATTAATCTCATGCAAAATGGCGCCTCCGTACCACATTTCATAAAGATATCTCAAAAACTGAGAGACTAGTTTGCGTAGAAACAGACAGACCGGCAGACGGACAGACTGACAGACAGACATGGCTAAATTGACTCAGTTCTTCGCCCTGATCATTTCGGTATACTTATTGGTGGGTCTATCTCTTCTTCTTCTCATATGTACATGGGACCAAAGTAAGGTATAAAAAAGGAAAAAGCAAAGACAGATATGTCAAATATGCGTCGTTACCTGATTTTGATCAAATTCAACTACCACGTGTTCAGTTAGCAAGCATATTTGCTCAGAAGTGGTAAACTTTTTCAAGTGTCGGTATTTAACTAAGATTTTACTTACTTCACCTAAAACATTTTAAGAGTTTTCTTCTTACGACAGACTATATGATGTTCCCATTTGGAAACATAGGTCACTTATTGTTTCAAAATTGTGCAAATTTTCTTGTTTTCGTTCAAGGCTGAAATAATTTTATATAAACCATGTTAGCCCAACGAGCTCTAAAACTTCATGAAATTGAAGATATTTTGGAGGAACTTCTCGAAGGTACGGAACTAGACAAAGAAAGTGCGATTGACATAGTGCAACAGATTTCGAATATATCGATGAGGACAATATTTAGGAAGTTAGAGAACTATAGGATGTTAAAGATGAGCAGATGGTGCGATACTACGGAGACCACTTCCTAAAACAATTTATAAAAGGCAAACCCATTCGGTTTGGCTTACAACAAGGGGGCATGACTTGTGATAAAATTGGGTTTCGTTACAATATTGATCTCTATCAAGGCAAAAGGGACCCCATTGAACGAGGTTTGACAAATGTTGGAGAAAAGGTTATTACCTCAATGGTTAACCTGCTGCAACATCCCGAATACTTATTTCATCACTGAGTAACAATAAGCTACTGGTAAAGTTAGGTACAATCATTTGAAAAGATGCCCTATTAAAACTGATGAAGCTATGAAAAAACAACCTATAAGCACCATTTGTTATAGATTTGATGCAAATAATAAAGTATTAGTGGTTCCCTGGAATGATAACATATGTGTTAAACCAATGCAAAAGCGCAAAAGATATAACAAAAAGCAGAAAGGTGAGTCGAAGTTGCTAAGCCCCAAGTAATATGTCAGTACAATAAATACATGGGAGGAATGGATAAGTTAGAGTGGCATATTAACAAGTATCCAGTTTCCATAAAAGGAAAAAATTGGTATTTCTGGATTTTCACAAACAGTGTCGACATTTATATGTACAATGATCCCGTATCTGGACTTTATTGGTATGGTTGCACGAAGCTACTTGCATAAAAATTCTTGTCTCGCAGACCCGAAAGTACTTGGCCGCTTAGTCCGCACACTCAAGGAGAACAGGGCAATTACGAAATATGTTTTAGCCCGTATTCCAAATGAAAAACAAAAGCGATATGCTTTGTGCAAAAAAATTCAAGAAAGATGTTTATCAAATTTAGTCGCGGCATGCATGTTGATTGCTTTGTAGATTTTCACAATAGATTTAGTTCTTATATGTCCAATGTTCTCATTTGGGAACAAAATTTTAAATGAATAAAAATTTATATATAATTACTCAAAAATATAAGTTTTTGAATTTTGGTTTTATTTACAGAAAATGGGGTCGAAGTTGCAAAACAAAAGTTGGGCGCGAATGGGTTAAATTGGTAGGCAAAAGCAGAGGCATCGGGTAGAACAATCAATTATCACTCCAACCATCGATGGAAGCAAGAAGCATAAACTGCTAAAGATATCAATTTGATACTATGTACTACTTTCAGTGTAACTTACAACTCGAATGAGCTATTGATTTGGTTGAGTTGTCTCAGATAATTTTTATTTCATTCTGTAAGAAATTCTGTTACAATAAAGGATTTTATATAAGCTCTAGTCTTTTCTATTACCCGTACATACATAGCTGCAATAGGTTCTGGACCATTGCAATATAGAGTTTTTGAAAGGATATTTTGTGAAGCTGAATGCAGACAAGTATCATTAAGGGAAGCTAAAATGCAAGCTGATCTTGCGAGGGAAGGTGGAAGTGTATTGTGTAGGCAACGTCTGGAATCAGCTGAAAATGAGGCAACTGTAACCATTAGTTTAAGTATCGAGATAGTTACTGCTGATAAAGAAGGCACAGACGGCGCTAGTGTGAGAATAATGCGGAAGATTTGTGAAGTGAAGTTCTTAGCTGATATGAAAATGGATGGACATATCATGATGGTGAAAATCTTATTTGAGAAGCTTGAAGCATGAAGAGAAAAGTTTTCTGAACGGTGGTTGATGGCTATGCTGCTAAATAGCTTACCGTCATCGTATGATACTCTGGTAACTGATTTGGAGTCTCGAAAAATGAAGGAACTAACACTTAAAGTACCAAGAAGGATAGGTCAGGAGGCCGTGTCATTTTTGTCAAGCGAAAACTTTTGTTTGTCTTCAGCGAGTGATGAAAATACATATGTAATTGATTTTGGAGCTGCGTGTCACATCAGTTCAAGAGAAGCCGATTTCAAAACGTTGGGCATGTCGGTTAATAAGAAGGTAACAGTAGCGGAGAACAGCGTTTAGTTAAGTTCATACCCCCCTTTCACGGAAATTTGGAATCTGTTCATAAGTTATTGCAATAAGGGTTCAAAGTTATATAAAATAAGCCGTGGTGCAGCATTAAAACCTAGAATGGTAAGGAAATTGGAGATGAGTTTTTCGATTAAAGCATCAAGTTTAAGAAGTTTCAGCAGTTTCGCAGTGAAAGTTAAAGAGTTGTGAACACTACTCGCATAAGGTAAATATATATAAAATAAAGGTTATCGTAATATCGATACATTGAAATTCAGAAAAAATATATATTAAGTGATCTTAACCCAGTCACTTGCGAGGAAAAGAAAAACTGTAACTTTAGTTTGGAAGACAAAATAGAACATTTCCAAATTCGTTTATTAAATATAGTTTAGTACATACCGATGTCTGAGGACCAATGGAAACTGAAACGCCAGGAAAAAATAATAAAATAAATTTTTTGACAATTACCGGTCATTCTATACGTAACCGGTATTTTTGTACCTGGAAGATAACCGTAATTCTCGCGTACATGGAAACGATGTCACAAACGAAAAGCGCGCAATAGAGAACAAAATGGAAATGACAACGAAACTTGGTGTAAAATAATGCTTATACTATTTATAAATTCTTGCTAATTAGTATGGGTGCAAATTTTGTGTCCGCAAAAATATTTACAAAAAACTTCAATTATTCGGTCCTTCAAATCGTAAGGTTGAAGAGTGCAGTAAAAATATAAACCAAGTAGTAAGTGGCCAATCAGAAGTTGAAAACTCATTTCGAAGTTTAGCTGGAAATATATATTTCAGGAGTGAATAAGAAGACATAGTTGACATAACAGATCTGCAAAATGCTAATAGAAAGGAGATTAGCAATGTTTGGGGGAATGTCCAGGGAATGCCGGTACGAACTCACCAATAAGAAAAACAAAGAGGAAAGTTTCAATTCATTAGCTAACATTTTAATAAAGGTTTAGTCGCACAGATATGTATGTAAGAACATACAAATAAGTTCGAAAGGGGAGGAAGGGTATAAAGTAGCATATGCTATCGAAAATTTCTTAGAAAGTGATGATGCTGAAGTGCTGCTGCCGGAAGATATCCAAAGACTGCCCTTAGAACATGTGCGTCACTCACCTCCAGGTTTGCCACCGGGAGGGTCTGAATCTGAAGACGATCCACCAGTGACTTACATACTTTACTCGTCTGCGAGCAAGGGTCCAAGAGTGTCCGGGTCAAGAGCCTCCGTTGACCGACGTGCACGTAGACCGCGACGTTTGGCAGCATGGTCATGGTTCTTGATAGCTCCGTCAAAAGAGGAGATAACTGGCGACGAGGATGCAGACGACTGTTGGAATGCAGCAATGTGTGGTGCTTCTCGTTCCAATGAGCACACTTTCCATTGCTTCGGCAGGTTTTGGCCTCGTGGGAATGCGCTAGATATCGTGCACCACACCGCAATACGAGACGTAAGCGACCTTCGTAATTGACGTCAAGGAAGCGCTTGCAATACCGAAATGGGTGCGTGCGATGGAAAACTCTGCATTTGGAGTGGCCCTTCGATGATGCTGATAAGCGTGGTGAGCAAGCTTTCTTCGGAGGTTTTGGCGATGGTAAACGCTAGACGCAAGGCGAGGGAGATTCCGATGCGTTGATTGGGACCAGTTCCATGATATTGATATTAAAGGGGCGAGAAAGAAGATATACGTGTGGCTAAGACCACTTGCTTGAATATGGGAAGCTTTATCAATATTTTTTGGGTACGAATGTCGGCGACACGACACTTTGTTGGAGCTTAGTGATAGTGGCCGAGAGTTGAGGCAGGCCTTTATACGGCACCACAATGTTTGTAACACTTCGAAAGTGAATTTCTGAGAAGCGGCGACTTTTCGAAAATTAAATTTAAAGCTTTTGAACCCGGCTTCCCGGACGGATTTTTGCGATGCGAGAAGGAATTTTTTTGGATGGGGCCGTGTGCAGAAGTCCACGCAAGTGGGGAAAGTTTCTGACCGCCATTCACCTGGGAATGGCCAGAGCGATTCTTTTGCATGCGGTTCAAGCAGCTCACTACTTCCGGGCTTTGCGCCCAAGTATCCTCTGGGTAACCACCGAACACCCGTTTGGCTTGCTGGGGGGTTCAAACAGCAGCGTCTGATCACCATGTGGTGCGGCTGCAAGCGGGCGTCTGTCTTGGATCAACCGGCTCGCTATACAAACGTGTAATAGAATTCAACTTCCCGTGAAACGGGTTGTGCGTTGGGTTTGGGACCCACCACATAAAACAACGTTCCAATGAAATTCAACAACAGAGCCTCGGATATGAGAACCCCTTTTTTAGATGACAACACCCGCAAACGAAATAAGGATTATAAGATAAGGGCATGTACCTGGAATGTCCGGTCCCTTAATGGGGAAGGTGCCGCTGCCCGGCTGGTTGAGGTCCTGAGGAAAGCAAAAGCTGACATCACCGCCATACAAGAGATGCGATGGACGGGGCGAGGAAATACGATCCGAACACCTTGTAACATCTACTGGAGTAGGCATGAAGACAAGCGCAGATTCGGCGTAGGATTTGTGGTGGGAGAGAGACTCCGTCACCGAGTACTGTCGTTCACACCCGTGAACGAGCGTCTCGCTGCAATCCGCATAAAAGTACGATTTTTCACCATATCGTTTATCTGCGCTCATGCACCGACGGAAGAGAAGGACGACGTGGAAAAGGATGCATTTTACGAGCGCCTGGAAGAAGCATACGAGCGCTGCCCCCGTCATGATATCAAAGTCGTGCTTGGCGATTTTAACGCCAAGGTGGGTAAGGAGGGTGTATTCGGCCCACTGTCGGGAAGTTCAGTCTCCACGACCAGACTTCACCAAATGGATTCAGGCTGATCGACTTCGCCGGTGCTGGAAACATGGTCATATCCAGCACTAGGTTTATGCACAAGAAGATCCATCAAGCTACATGGCTGTCCCCAATCGAAAAACACGCAACCAGATCGACCACGTTGTGATAGACGGACGGCATGCTTCCAGCGTTTTAGATGTTTCCACAATACGAGGACCTAACATCGACTCTGATCACTACCTAGTAGCAGCCAAGATTCGTACCCGTCTCTGTACGACAAAACAGGTGCAAAAAAAACGCAGGGAAAGCTGGACGTCGAAAAGTTGCAATCGCAACAGACCGCCAATTATTTCGCAGATCGCCTCTCACACCTGCTCTCCGAGAGCATAATTCAACCTAGTGGAATGCATGAGCAGTGGGATCATATCTCAGGAGCACTCCGTACCGCAGCCGAAGAAGTAATTGGACTCCGGCGAACGCGAAGAAACAACTGGTATGATGATGAAGAGTGCCGCGCTGCAACGAAAAGAAAGGACGAAGCCTACGATCCAACGCTGAGATCGAATGCAACGAGTAATGTGTGTGAACACTACCGCGAGTTGAAGAGGGAAGCGAGGCGGCTTTTCCCGGCGAAAAAAAGAGAGGCAGAAAAGCGTGAAATAAAGGAGCTTGAGATGCTGGCCAACGGGAATAATGGCCGAAAATTCTATCAAAAAATTCGGCGAATGACAGAAGGTTTTAATCCCGGGGCAAACTCCTGTAAGAATGAGAACGGCGACTTGGTGGCCGATGTTCAGAGAGCACTCAGAATATGGAGGGATCACTTCTCTGCCCTTTTAAATGGAGAAACTGAGCAAGAAACCAGAGAAGATGCCGAACCCGAGCCCACAATCGAAGATGATGGAATTGACGTTCCACAACCCGACTATAATGAGGTGCGAATAGCAATATCCCGATTGAAAAGCAATAAAGCAGCTGGCGCTGATGGTTTGCCTGCTGAGCTATTCAACCACGGAGGTGAGGAGCTGGTAAGGCGCATGCATCAGCTTCTATGCAGAATATGGTCGGATGAGTGCATGCCTGAAGATTGGAATCTAAGTGTTCTCTGCCCAATCCAAAAGAAAGGCGATCCTGCAAACTGCGCCAACTATCGCGGAATCAGCCTTTTGAATATCGCATATAAGGTCCTATCAAGCCTATTGTGCGAAAGACTGAAGCCTGATGTGAACAGACTGATTGGACCTTATCAATGTGGCTTCAGACCTGGTAAATCTACCATCGACCAAATTTTTACAATACGCCAAATCTTTGAAAAAACCCGTGAAAAGAGAATGGACACACATCATCTCCTTGTTGATTTTAAAGCCGCTTTCGATAGCACGAAAAGGAGCTGCCTATATGCCGCTATGTCTGAATTTGGTTTCCCCGCAAAACTTATACGGCTATGCAAAATGACCTTGAGCAACACCGCCAGCTCGGTCAGAATTGGGAAGTACCTCTCCGAGCCGTTCGAAACTAAACGAGGTTTCAGACAGGGTGACCCCCTATCGTGCGATTTCTTTAATTTAATGCTGGAGAAAATAGTACAAGCTGCAGAACTTAACCGCGCTGGAACAATATTTTATAAAAGCGTGTAACTGTTTGCATATGCTGACGATATTTATATCATTGGCCTTAACAACCGCGCCGTAACCTCTGCTTACTCCAAATTAGAAAAAGAAGCGGAGAAAATGGGATTGGTGGTGAACGAGGGCAAAACGAAGTACCTTCTGTCATCATGCAAAGAGTCAGCGCATACGCGCCTTGGCAACCAAGCTACTGTTGGCAGCAATCATTTCGAAATAGTAAAGGACTTCGTTTACCTGGGAACCAGCATTAACACCAACAATAATGTTAGCCTATAAATCCGACGAAGAGTTACTCTGTCAAACAAATGCTACTTCGGACTGAGTAGGCAATTGAAAAGTAAAGTCCTCTCTCGACGAACGAAAATAACACTCTACAAGTCACTCATCGCACCCGTCCTGCTATATGGTGCAGAAGCGTGGACACTAACAACATCTGATGAGGCGGCTCTGGGAGTATTCGAGAGAAAGGTTCTTCGAAAGATTTGTGGACCTCTACGCGTTGGCGACGGCGAGTACCGAAGAAGATTTAATGATGAGCTGTATGAACTTTACGCAGATGCCGACATAGTTCAGCGAATTAAAACACAGCGGCTTCGCTGGCTAGGCCACGTAGTGCGAATGAGCGAAGATTCTCCAGCCCAGAAGGTATTCTTATCGGCACCCGCCGGTGGAAGCAGAGGAAGAGGGAGACCACCACTCCGATGGAAGGACCAAGTGGAGACCGATTTGCGATCCAGCGGTGTTTCCAATTGGCGCCAGTTGGCGCAACGAAGAAACGACTGGCGAGCTATGTTGGACGGTCAAAATCGCCCAGGCGGTTAGATGACCATTTAAAGAAGAAGAAGAAGAAGAGAAGGAATTTTTTAAAGTATTTCTTAAGACTAGATGATACGCCTCCAAATTTGTTTCGTTGTCGGAAAATATATTTTTTGGACAACTCCTTCTAGCAGTGAACCTGGAAAATGCGCTAAGAAATTTTTCCGTGAATAGATCGCTACAGGCTTCTAAGTGAATTATGCCGTACAATTCAGAAATCAAGTAACTCGAAAAAGGCTGATGTTGGGACTTTGCTTCTTCAGTTGTTTTGCGATTTCCAGCTGATATCTCCCTTATTTTGGCTATTTAAGTCTTGAAAATTTTACAACTGATCTGTTTTTAGGTGTCCTTTGCTTAGGTATGCATTTTGATTGCAAATTCAATCAGTAAACGATAATAACGCTATTTTTTCAGTTACTTGATTAAACTTTCTGATCAAATTTACAATTTAGATACCAAGTAAGTCGAGCTACTGTTGATGCGCCTTTCAAATAAACTGAGAAGAATAAGTAAGTAGACAAGCTTTACAGGCGTAATCAAATATTACCACGCAATAATAAAGTAAATCGATTTTTTTTTTAATAACCCACCGTTAAGCTATTTGAGATAAATATAAGATTATTCTTTACAAATAAAAAACTAAAGCAAAAATTCTTAGTCTACTAATTAGGTACAGGAAACTAGAAGAAAACGTCCAATATAATCATATTTCTGGAATCTCTTCCGTCATATCTTTAATGCTTTCTACTGCTGGTAATTCTTTCCAGAGCATTTAATAGTCTCGGTCGATCTCGACGTGCTTTTTTCTTGCTCCGTGTTATTTTGCTTATTTATTGTGCAAAATGTCTCTTTGCGCTAATTGTGTTGAAAGTTGTGGGTTTAAAGATAAAATCCTAAATGCGATCGCCGAACTTGATAAAAAAAAAGTGTTCTGATTGAGTTCGTTGACTCTGTTTCGCCAGTACTTGATGCTATTGAAACTCAAAATAAGCGTGTCACACGGCCAACAACAAAAGTTAATATTGCCAAATCAAATGACCGTGTTGTTGTCCAGCAAAGAAAAGTGCAAAAGCACTCCCGCGCGCCACCTTTACAAAAGGCTGGTGTTGTTGCTGCTGCTAAAACCAATGATAATGTGCCTAATAACAATAACAATAGTGACAATACTGGGGTTGCCTTTGTTAGTGCTACTATTGATAATTCTGCGAACTCTCTGTGTGACGACGCTAATACTGGTTTGACTAGTCCTGATGCTAATGATATTGTTGTTGACAACGTTGCGTATCCTCTTGCTGCTGCTGGTTCTTTAGTGGAAGTTATGTCAGCTGATCACGTAAACAATCACCAAGCTGATAATGATAATAATATTGATGTTGTTGACAACGCTTCGTGTCCTCTAGCTGCTTCTGGTTCTTCAGACCACGTTAACCATGAACATAGTGATAATGCAGACGACAATATGCAAACAAATAATGCACAGTGGCATACTGTTGCTAATAAACGTAATAATAAAGTTAATCGTAAACGGCGCATAATCGGCTCAAATGATGAAACTCAGCTAGGTGTAGTGGTGCGTAGGAAATGGATGCACCTGTCATTATTCTTGCCTACCGTCACCCCTGAAGATATTATTGCTTATGTGGCTAATCATTCTGGTACTAATTGCAGCTCTATCTTGTGCTCTAAACTAATTAAAACTGGCTATGATGAAAGTGCTATAAAGTTTTTAAATTTCAAGCTTGGTGTTCCTCAAGGGTACTATAACAAACTTTTAAGCTCGAAAATGTGGCCAGCTAATATTTCAATACGACCATTTTATTTTTTTCAAAAAGCTGCCCAGCCTCAGCCCAAGAAATAGGAAGCCCTTCTGCAACTGATGGCCGTAAGATAAAAATATTTTATGAAAATTCTTCGGGACTTAGAACCAAAACTGAGTCTGTTTATCTTTTGAGTTCAGATCTTAATTATGACTGCTTTGTTATAACTGAGACTTGGCTCAATGAAAACTTCTTTGATGCTGAGTTTTTCAATCCGAAACTTTTTGATGTCTTCTGTAAAGATAGAGACTATGCTAAAACTGGTCTTAGCAGGGGTGGTGGTGTACTTATTGCTGTACGCAAGTATCTTCGTGCCTCGTTTATTCAACTTCAAAATCCCGATTCCTTTCTGGATCAACTATGTATAAAACTGCACGGTGCTCGTAGATTTTTTTACATCTGTTTGTCCTACAGACCGCCTGATAGCTCTGGTGACCTATACAAGGCACATGTTGACAACATTTTAGCTGTTCAGGGCATAATTGGCGATAATGAAATCTGTGTCTTTGGCGACTTTAATTTGGGTCGCATTATCTGGAAATGTTTAGATGGTAATGCCTTTCTGACTCCATCTAATGCTACAACTTTTTCTGAATGCTACTTAACTGAAAGTTTGCTATGTATTGAACTACTACAAGTTAATACTCTTTTTAACGCTTTAAATAAACTGTTGATCTAGTTTTTGTAAGCTATACTACAAGTTATATGCTCTCACACGCAGATAGTTACATCTCACCTCCAAATCAGCATCATAAGCCATTGGTGTTGGAGGTGGAATTTTATCAATATTTTGAAGTATCAGATAGTCTGCAATCTGTCTCATTTAATTATTCATGCGGTAGTTTTTCTGATTTAGATACCTTGCTCGATTTGGATTGGCTCCAACTTTTTGGAAACGAGGATGTAACTGGCTGCTACGATATTTTTAAGGCAACAATATTTGATATTTGCTTAAGTCACATCCCAAGGCGAAGAAAAACCTCTAAACGGCCGTGGTTTTCTAAAGACCTCAAAAGATTGAGGAATTTAAAAAATAAGTTTTTTAAAATGTATAAGCGTTCTTTTTCGTAGGCGTTACATATTTTGTAGAGCTGAATTTAACAAGCTAAATAGATTTATGTACCTTTGGCATATGAAGTAAGCAAGTAAACTTGTACAATTTTTGAAAGGTAGGATAAATAAAAACAATTTGAAATTACAAATTTGACCAAGTAAGTCAATTTGCTATACTCGTATATACCAGACCTGGGTAATATCAAGTACCAGTACGACTTGTGACAAGTACATTTTAAAGGAATTGTACTGGTACTGGTACTGGCATTCCCAAAATTTTCAAGTACAAGTACAAATACAAGTAATTGCAAAATAATTGAAGTTTTAGCAAATACTTCAAAGTATTTGAAAATAATTGAAAGTACTTGAAAAGAATTGAAAAATGTACTTGAATCGATTTTTTAATTCTTTTCAAGTACTTTCAATTACTTACAATCTTGAAACCAGTATTTAAAAAAAAATTACAAAAATATACCATATTTTTATATTTTTTACATGTCGCTTGTAGTCCATATTATATTTTTTTAACAAAATGCAATTCATTGTTCACATTTAAAAATAAATATTGCATGAGCATATGAAATTTAACACAAATAAATAATTAAATTTAATTTACAACAACAAAACATAATTCAACATAAAAAATATATAAAATAGCAGGAATTCAACAAAAACCAAAATTATAAATTAACAATAATTCAACAAAAAACACTCAAACCCATTTGGAATTGGCTTTCATTAGAACAAACTTTTCAAAAGAAAAGTCTGTCAATGAACCTCTCCTTGGGCTATTTATTATACCCGCAAAAGAAAAGAGACGTTCAACCGGTGCCGATGATGGCAGTGGCGTATTGAATTTAACAAATGCCTCCTTTAGCAATGGATATCGGTCCCAGCTACTATCAGTCATCGATTGGTCATTTAAATAACTATAGTATTGGTTTGCTATCGCAGTTCTCACATCGACACTTTGTGGAGCTGACACAGTGGCATTTGTGTCTTGACCATCACCTAAAATAATAACGATATATGTAAAAAACAAGAAAAAAAGTAAATAGACACACTCTTACCGGCACGTTTGAAGTCGTACTTCGATCTTTTCCTTGGAGGGCATCCCAATGCTTTAGAAATAGCTCCTAAAGCATGGTTGTCCTTTGTAAGAGCCTCCTTAATGGTTTTAATCACCCTGATGTTTATGCTTTCTGCAGTCAATTCTGGAAGTGTGTCCTGCAACGCCTCGATCCAGTCGGTCTTCACATCTGGAGTCAATACAGTTGCAGCTATTGCAATATCTGCTGACGGGTGCAAATTAAAAAATGGTTCAAATCCTTTTCTCAGCTTTTGATCCAGCGTCATCGCAATAGAGTTGAGGTTTGGTATATCTTCAGATATACTTAATTTCTTCAACTTGTTACTCAGCGTTAAAAGACTGGGTAATAAACAACCATATTTTACATTAACCTCCTCCTGCAGGTTATCGAGAATATTTGCAATGGGCTCCAGTAGCAGCGTATATTGTTCCAGATATGAGAAATCTCCTGAGGTAAATTTTGCCAAGTCAAATTCTTGGCACAAATCATTCAACTTTGCTTTATACGCGAGTAACCGTTTGACTGCATCATACAATGAATTCCAACGAGTTACTGCGGGTACAACCAAAGCCGACCCTAGACTTTTCAGAATAACCTCACAAGACTTCGGCCACTTGCACTTCTTCCACAAAGCGTTGCATTTGCCAAATATCTGGGGGGAAAACAAAATATAATATTTTTGAACAAACCGGTTGTTCAAAACTATATTACCTGTGTATGTTGCAAATAAAGTGTCTGGTTTGATTGCAAAACTTTCGCTAAATCAGTTGTAGCAAGCAAACTTAATGTGTGACTTGCACATCGCTGGTGTTGGGGTAGCAGGCACTCATTGGAAAACGAAGGCAGATCTTCATCACTATCGTCGTTCTCTTCTCCGGGTTGAACTCCATGCTCCTTAAATGCCTTCACAAAGTTCGACCCATTGTCTGTGACAGTCATGACGACGCTGGAGTTATTAAGTCCAAAGGAACTGTTTATTTCGGTGATAACGCTCGTTAGTTTTTCCGCCGAGTGCACACCAGGAAGCCTTTTGCATGCTAAAGCAGCTGACTTTCGCTCCAGATTTTCTGTCAACCAGTGACATGTATATCCAAAGAAGCTTCGGTTAGTGCACGACCATATGTCAGCGGTTGTACAAAAACACTTATTGTTTGCCATCTCTGACTTTATTTTGTCAACCATTCTGACATACTCACCCTCCAATTTGGACATCAGGGTTTTCCTGGTCATTACTCTAAGGCCAGGCACATATGAAGTCACTGCCTTCACAAATTTCGGCCTGTCGAGTAATGAGGCAGGTAACCCCGCGTCGACAATCGCGTCTACTAAATTTTTGTCGAACACGTCCTGTAAAGTTTGATTTCCGGGACTACCCGTCTGTAATAATATCATTTATTTTTTCATTATGTAATTAAAGAAAACAATATATATCATATTTAAATGCAAATACCTTCAAAAATCGATACTCTTCGTATATTTTGCTATGACGAACTCGTAAATGTTTTACGAAATTAGAGGTAACTTCTCTGGATCCCTTTATGGCGCGACCACATTTGACACACTTAGCGGATAAGTTGACTTTCTTTGAACCGAACGTCTGTAATGATGACAAATATTTAGAAAAAATACCATAAAACTATTTACTTTTATACATAACATACAAACATACAAAAAACAAAACATGTAAACCAACTTCTTTCAGGTCCGAATAAAATTTTGGTCCAAGTATCACAGGAAGAACAAGTGATGGGCGAGCTTTCTTGGACGTTGTTGGTGTTTCCAATGCCAGTCTCCTCTTCCTGGACGGCCTTTCCGGTGAATACGTTGGGTCGGCCATTTCATCATCAGCAGAGAAATCATCTTCCAAACTTAAAGACATCACTAAATATTCTTACAATTAATATCACAATTCAATTGAATTAAAAAAAAAAATATCACACCTGGACTATGGTACTTGATTTTATATTTGTTTTCGCAAAAGCACGTATTACTTTGAAACCATACATATGTTTGCATACAAACATGTGTACGTAAATGCACATACATTGTTATTGCAAAAAAAAATTACTTCACTGCCAAGGTGTATTAATACAGATGATTTCGGTAAAAGTCCTGCTTCTTCTTAATGCTTCTTTTTAGCATGCTTGTGTCAAATTATTGGCTGTTTTGCTTTTGTTTGTTTACATATTCTCAAATAGGGTAAGCAAATCTGTGCTTTTTTGACAGAACCATGCTCATATCTGACCTGGTATTGTTGAATCATGCTTCACTGCGTACAATTTTGTTGTCAAAATTTAGCAAAGAAAGTTACCACTCTAACATTTACTTACTTGTACATATAAACATAATATGGACTACAAGCGACATGTAATTTTTTTTATTTTAAATATTGTTTTCAACTTGACGGTTCGTCGTCGATTGTAAGTAATTGAAAGTACTTGAAAATAATTAAAAAATCGATTCAAGTACATTTTTCAATTCTTTTCAAGTACTTTCAATTCTTTTCAAATACTTTGAAGTATTTGCTAAAACTTCAATTATTTTGCAATTCCTTGTACTTGTACTTGTACTTGTACTTGAATATTCTGAAAGTACTTAGTACGGACTAATTACTTCAAGATCAAAATATCAAGTATTTAAGTACGTAATAGTCCAATTACTACTCAGTATTACCCAGGTCTGGTATATACTAACATCAGCATATATACTTACTGAAATTTGGATGGATATATCCTTATAAATAAAGGATCAGAAAGAGGATCTGAAAGTACCTATATGTAGAGTAGATCAAGGAGAATCAAGAAATTCATAAAGATCAAAAACCAAGTAAGTCGAGTTACTTGATTTCTGAATTGTACGGCAGAATTGCCTTTGTCGAAAAGCATACAAAAACAAATGTACGGTAACAGACCGGGGTGTTTTTCATTCTACGAAGGAATCAAAGAGTCGCCCATACTATCGAATTATCCCATTACTATTTAAAAACGGATTTAAGGTAAGGATATTTCTTTTGGGGTGAAGTGAGGTTTTTGATGACAGAAATGGCTCATCCTTCAAGAGTTATCAGCCGAGTGCGGATTTTTAAATTTTCTCCCCCAGATGGCAAGCGAGGGATATGATTGTAGAACCCGAAGTGATCTGGGTAAAGACGCAAAAGTTCCTATGTGATCTTCATAGTTGCATATTCGCGATGTATATGCCTTTTTTGTATTGACTTCGATCGTGACGTCTTCGCTCTGGTGATCATACGGTGGCCACTCTCTTGCCTCGTTATCTAACCATGAGGACCCGTACCACCACGAGATTCGAATGTCTAAGACCTACCAATTCCTGAATCTTTGCCACTCGATTAGCGACAAAAGTAGTCCAGGTGCTAGGTCGCTTATTTAGCCACGCTAGAGCGATGGTTGAGTCGGTTCAGCAAGTCACATTTTGCACTTTGAAGGGGGATCGCTCAGAATAGACTTAAGCATATCGACCACAAAAAGAATCGAACGTATTCAAAAGCTGTTGCATGAATTTGCTTTACGAACGCTAAATTTTTACGATCCTATCCAATCATATGCATCTGGTTTCAGGTAAATTGACCTACAATCTTTGGAAATTCGTAGAACAGTTCTGTCATTGTCCTTTATGCTCAATATCAAACAAGGGGTTATAGATTGTCCTTATCTTCTGGAAAGGATTACTTTTAATGTCCCTAGCGGCAATCTTCGCCTCACTTACCAATTTTATTGCAAAAAGGTTAAAACAAAATTTTCCAGCAACACACCTCTTCCAAGATCCCTGCGAGAATTTAGTACTCTATCCCAAAGTGTTGTCACTGATGTTTCAATAACCAAAGAAGCTTTTTTGATTATTTTACGATCATATTTTATTGATATGTAGAGTACGAATATACAAACATAGTTTTATTAATTTTAGTACGTACTATATCTGTAATATTCACATGCAAAACTTATATATTGTTATTAGTCTGTAAAAAATGGGTTTTCTTAGACCGTATTGACTAAATAATTAAATAAATAAACTGCACCACATAAATCTAAACGGGTAGCGAAATAATTTTCACGGATGCATCCTTTGTTTTTAGTAATAACTAGCAGACACGGCAGGCGTTGCCCTGCCTAAAATTTGGCTCGCCTACATGTAATAAATTGTACTCTTTTCCCTCCCCACTTTTCGCTTCTTCTACATTTATCCTTATCTCATTGTTTTTCTTTCAACTTTTGCGTGGCACCGCCCACTTTTGCAAAAATTATGTAAATGTTTTCTAAAGGACCATATATCCAAATATCATTGATTTAGACCAAATAAGCTCAAAGCTATGACGAATTGTAATTTTATATAGCCTTGGGGGCGTGGCACCGCCTACTTTTCCGTATCCGTATATATACTTTTATATTACCGAGTCGTTGAAAGGCAGGGATTTGTTAAGAGGCGAGATCTGAACTACTCAACTACAGAGAAAAACTCATCAGCTACTATAATGAAGATTAAAAAATATATACTCGTATATAATTTGTTAAAAGCAGGAACAATCAGTTGGATTGTAAATAGCAGCCATACATTCATGAAGCTGTAATTGATTAAGTAAGGATAGTATTGATTTTATAATGCTGAAAAGCGAGTCAGAAATATCAAATGTGTTGCAAGGAGAGTTATAGTTATGGCATAAACATCGGAAGAGCTTATTTAATTATAAATTGGTTCTACATTGTTTCACGAATAGAGGTTTGAAATGTCTTGGTTTGGTGGCCGCGAGGGAACTTTGAAGTTCACTTCGCTTAGCAGAAATGAACGATAAATATGATTCCGACCACTTCCTAATACTAGAAAGGGTGGGAAGATAAACAAGTTAACAAGTTTGAAGCGATCAGTATAGGGTGCGAGGTTGTACAAGGAATCCCACGAAAGATCTCTTAACGCAAAAAGTAAGAATCGTTTTTGAACCGATTCAATACGGTCTACGTGAACATGGTACCAAAATATTCCAAATAATTGAGCCGTATTCTAGAATCGGGTTTTCCAATGTCGTGAAAAGGGCGTCAGTTACAAATGGGTCACTAAATTCTTTTGAGAATCGTTTAACGAAAGATGAAACACCGCTAGCTTTGTTAACAGCGGCATTAATGTGAAGATTGAAGCTAAGTTTACAATCCATCGTAATTCCAAAGCCCAGAAAATCATGCACTGGTTCAAGACTATGATTGGTGATTGTGTAGGAAGCTGGTTGCGATGTTCTGCATTAAAAACACACGTATTTACCCTAATTTTAGATTGAGGGGCAAGTAGTTTTTGTCGCACCAATACCTAGATTATCAAGGTATAATTGAAGTAAAGCTCTATCTTTGTTCAATGTGTAAGACATCGTCGTCAAATTTTTTAAAACTTTATATCACTACAGATATCACTAATGAACAGCAAAAACAGAATCAGGCCTTGAGAAGCTCCAAAAGATACATAAATGACCTTGGTTATCTTAAAAACTACTCTTTGTGTCATGAACAGAAGTTACGAAGAGATATTGGATGACTATTTTCTCAAAGCAAAATCTGCGCTACCTAACGCTGCGATAAGCTCATTGCGTGCTTTTAGAGCTGTGGGGATATCGTGAACTCTGCTAGAGCGTCATCAACATATTGAATTTCGAAAGATTTGAGCTGCTAGTGAAAGTCCTCTGCGTTACTCTGTCGGTCATCTCTTAAAAGAATTATTTGAAAAGGCTAAGATTTTGCTGAAATATTTTTTTAATATCGCTTTTATGAACGAATTTATACATTTGGCCATGAATTATCACGAGCGTTAAGTCAGATTGAAGAGCTGGGCCTACATGCAAAATATTATTAAGCGATTAGCTTTTAGATGTATTACTTGATGCATTAAAACCTATTCTTAATTTTGTCGAAGTGCTTTCTGCCTTCAAAATGGCGTGATGTGGAAGCTAAAAATGGCTAGGCGAATGCTCATAGTTTGGAGGTTCCGTTTTTTTCCATGTGCCCTAAGTACAGATATTTCTTCGTGATGTTGCCGTACTCTTCTTTTAATGACTTATCTTTCAATAGCCTGGATTCATTGCGATCAAATTGTCGTAGAGCAATGGGAAAATCCGCAGGATAAAAACTCCCTTCACAATTTTGTTTGTAGGTTTTTGCATAAAGTTCTTCGCAAAGCAAGTCCTTTGAAGGTTTCTTTTGGACCCTCATATGGTTCCCAGAATTTTGCGCAGTGTGCAATCTACCAAGATGTTCTCCCCATATGAGAATTTGGTAACAAAACAAGAGACGTGTGCAGTGGAAGATTCTCCAGTGATGATCCATCCGAACACGGTCTCTCTACAGACTGCGGTTTACCCCGCCAACATAACTTTGGGGTACAAGTCCCCTCCTACCAGAACATCTATCGGACCACTTTGACGGAAATTCGGATCTGTTAAAGGTACCTTAGGCAGTTGATTTAATATAGATTCATCTGTTGTAGTCGAGGGTAAATTGCAAGTGATTGTAGATAAGACGAGCATTGGATTCTATACAAAGGTTTGGATCACGGGGTGAGCCCAAAAGACCGAGCAACTTTTTGAAGTGTTGTTTGGAATTTTTTAATTTAGTCCCTTTTCCGCTTTAGCTTTTGACCAGTAGCTTTAGCAGTTTTCTAAATAGTTCCGAAGCGAACGAGACTTCTGTAGCTGAGTCAATCAATTTCCGAGCAACATATGTTGACCATAAGGTATTTGCCCCAACGCGGTTCCGAGAAATGCCGAGGGTCAATTTGATGATTTGAAATTTTTTCCATCTGAGGGCGGATGTAATCATTGTGTGAGAAACGTCCAACCAGTCGACGTTCTGTCTTATTTTCATATGAGCAACTATACAGATATCACGAAATATTAATTGCCAGCCTCTGCATCAGCATTATACCTTTTGGCGTACTAGTCAATATATACCCCAATATCATACCAGTTGACATACTAGTCAGCCTATGCACTAGTATCATACCAGCTACTGTATCATTTCACAATAGGTTAGTTCAATTGAAATATACACGAAAATAGCAAAATTAGATTGCAAATAACTTTCAGTCATCAGATATGAAATATGTATCTATCAATATATTACTTCACTATATTGAAAAATTTAAACAAGTTCTTAGTAACAAATTTTTTAAGAATTGCTATTTTTAACCACCTTGTTATTGTATGTGTCTCATTTTCGTTGTTGCAGCTTCATAACGATTCCATTGGAAATTCACTGTTATTTTATTTTTAAAAAATGCTTTTCCCAATCACAAGTAGTGAACCCCGAAAAATAACAACAATTTAATATTTCTGTTTGTTAATTGATATTAGAGGAAAAATTACAACGTTATGTACAGCGATGGTATGGGATGACATGTTTCGAAGCGCCCAACTTCTCATCAGACCCCTTTATGGACACTGAGATACGAACCCAAGTGTCTGCACTGTATATTTTATATGTCAACTCAAGGAAAGTGGAATATTTTTAGGCGCGTTCATAGAACAGTTTTACATACAGAAGGGCTTTTTTGCATATCAACACTTCCGTGTTATTTGTTATGCACCCGCACTGGAGTTGGAGCAAAGCTCGAAATTTTATGTTTGTTAATTGATATTAGAGGAAAAATTACAACGTTATGCACAGCGATGGTATGGGATGACATGTTTCTACACCAAAGCCGCTGTTAGAGTACTCTGTAGCGTCACGATGCATTTTTGCTCTAATGTGCCATTTGCTTATTCCTTTTATAATATTTCTTTTATGCATTTATTGAAAACTTTTTCTTCAGAAAAAGATTATATTGATTATCCGAAAAAGAAAGGAGCGTGAGATGCTGGCCAACGGGAATAATGCCCGAAAATTCTATCAAAAAATTCGGCGAATGACAGAAGGTTTCAAACCCGGGGCAAACTCCTGTAAGAATGAGAACGGCGACCTGGTGGCCGATGTTCAGAGAGCACTTAGAATATGGAGGGATCACTTCTCTGCCCTTTTAAATGGAGAAACTGAGCAAGAAACCAGAGAAGACGCCGAACCCGAGCCCACAATCGAAGATGATGGAATTGACGTTCCACAGCCCGACTATAATGAGGTGCGAATAGCAATATCCCGATTGAAAAACAATAAAGCAGCTGGCGCTGATGGTTTGCCTGCTGAGCTATTCAAACACGGAGGCGAGGAGCTGGTAAGGCGCATGCATCAGCTTCTATGCAGAATATGGTTGGATGAATGCATGCCTGAAGATTGGAATCTAAGTGTTCTCTGCCCAATCCAAAAGAAGGGCGATCCTGCAAACTGTGCCAACTATCGCGGAATCAGCCTTTTGAATATCGCATATAAGGTCCTATCAAGCGTATTGTGCGAAAGACTGAAGCCTGATGTGAACAGACTGATTGGACCTTATCAGTGTGGCTTCAGACCTGGTAAATCTACCATCGAAAAAAACCGTGAAAAAAGAATCGACACACATCGTCTCTTTGTAGATTTTAAAGCCGCTTTCGATAGCACGAAAAGGAGCTGCCTATATGCCGCTATGTCTGAATTTGGTTTCCCCGCAAAACTTATACGGCTATGCAAAATGACCTTGAGCAACACCGCCAGCTCGGTCAGAATTGGGAAGTACCTCTCCGAGCCGTTCGAAACTAAACGAGGTTTCAGACAGGGTGACCCCCCATTGTGCGATTTCTTTAATTTAATGCTGGAGAAAATAATACAAGCTGCAGAACTCAACCGCGCTGGAACAATATTTTATAAAAGCGTGCAACTGTTGGCATATCCTGGCGATATTGATATCATTGGCCTTAACAACCGCGCCGTAACTTCTGCTTACTCCAAACTAGAAAAAGAAGCGGAGAAAATGGGATTGGTGGTGAACGAGGGCAAAACGAAGTACCTTCTGTTATCATGCAAAGAGTCAGCGCATTCGCGCCTTGGCAACCAAGCCACTGTTGGCAGCAATAATTTCGAAATAGTAAAGGACCTGGGAACCAGCAGTAATACCAACAATAATGTTAGCCTAGAAATCCGACGAAGAAACACTCTTGCAAACAAATGCTACTTCGGACTGAGTAGGCAATTGAAAAGTAAAGTCCTCTCTCGACGAACTCATCGCACCCGTCCTGCTATATGGTGCAGAAGCGTGGACACTAACAACATCTGATAAGGCGGCTCTGGGAGTATTCGAGAGAAAGGTTCTTCGAAAGATTTGTGGACCTCTACGCGTTGGCGAAGGTCAGTACCAAAGAAGATTTAATGATGAGCTGTATGAACTTTACGCAGACGCCGACATAGTTCAGCGAATTAAAACACAGCGGCTTCGCTGGCTAGGCCACGTAGTGCGAATGAGCGAGGATGCTCCAGCCCAGAAGGTATTCTTATCGGCACCCGCCGGTAGAAGCAGAGGAAGAGGGAGACCACCACTCCGATGGAAGGACCAAGTGGAGACCGATTTGCGATCGCGCGGTGTTTCCAATTGGTGCCAGTTGGCGCAACGAAGAAACGAAGAAACGACTGGCAAGCTATGTTGGACGGTCAAAATCGCCCAGGCGGTTAGATGACCATTTAAAGAAGAAGAAGAAAAAGAAATGTTATTTACTTACATAATTTCCTTGGCAAGTAACCCTGCGAAAAATGCGATTAGTATAGGTTCAGTCCGGGACGAGTCGCAAAGGAGGATGCGACTAATAAATACCTATTCTGATCACTTTGTAATGTAAACAGTTCAACATTTGTGTGAGCATGTCCTATGGAGAGAATAATTGTACCCGTTTGTTCCTGAACGGGTATGTCCCCTTTGTAGACTTACGGGTATAAACAGTGAATAGCACCTTTTCTTATGAAAAAATGTACGATCTGAAACTAGTCCGTTTTCCATTAAAAATTTCTCGAATATAGACTATTTGTATTGCGCACCCACAGGTAGTGCAATGCTACTCACCGATTTAATACTTTTTAAATAAAAAATAATAGTTTCATTTTGAGCTTCAGATTTATTTATTTGATGTTATTGGAACGATTTTTCGTCATCCCTTGTCAATTTTTGTTTTGTTACAAACAGGTTTCGGCGATCCGCCATCTTCAGTGTATGCTTTAGTTCTGATCTGTGTCTATCCGTTGTTATGTATTTATAGTCTGGATGCTGTGCCAGGTACTGTTAATATGCGTGTATATGGTTCGTGTGTTAGGTTCATGTGTTGCCAATGCTCCCGAACGGATACCTGTAATAATGGTTGTTTTTAAAGCTCGTTAATTTGTTTGTGGATGTTAGGTCAGGTGATGTTAATCGTGTGTTTGAATAGTCTATATTGAAGGTTGTTTTTGTAGCTCGTTACTTAGGTAGAAGTCGGTGATTTTCGTCTATTGGTTTGTTTTCGGTGTTCGCTCGTTTATTGTTATTCGTTTGGTTATTGTACCTGCTGCGTTGTTTTGTTTTTTGTAATTTAGTTTTAGCGGCTCATATATTGCATCAAAATTGGTGCTTGTTTGTTCGTTTATTATATTCCCGTCAAAAGTCTTTAGTTTGTATATTTACATGTTTTCAAGCACATTTAAGCATCGACCTTTTCTTTGTACGTGAAGTGTTCTGGCTGTGTTTTTGATGTTTGCCGGGGTGCATTTGTTTTCGAACAGGTGATAAGCAAATTTCGATTCTGGTGTGATGGTGGGTTTTCGTGCTTTCTTGTTGTAGTCCTTGATGTGCTCCCGAAATCGTGTACTTATTTTTCGTTCTGTTTGTCCTATGTAGCTGTGCTGGCATTTGCAGGTCAGCTTGTATACCGCATATTCGCTAAACGGCTCCTCTGAGTTAGTGTTGGTTCTTAGTTTTTGTCCTACGTTGTTCGATGTTCTGAACGCTGTGTTGACGTTGTGTTTCTTGAAAAAGTTTGCCAAATTGTACGTCGTGTTTCCAGTGTATGTCATCGTGTACTGGATACACTCTGACACAACTGAACCCATCTCCACTAATAGCGCTACCGAAAATACATAAGCCCGATACGCCAATGCGGCCTATAATCAATTTCAAATCTGCGCCGGGTTATAAACTGTCAAAATATCTGAATGTCACACTTGAACTAGACCATGAACATACAATACGGAATACAACTGAACTAATAGAAAGACTTGAAACCGTTAAACTCGCAGAGAACAGCAGAATCGTATCCTTTGACATAGAGGACTTGTACCCGTCTATACAGATTCCAGAGACATTGCACATAATAAACAAAACACTACTTAACAAAACAAGGGATACGGTCAGAACAGCACACATTACAAATACACTAAGAACAACTCTACAGCAAAACTATTTCAAGTTCAACAATAAAATATATAGACAGACAAACGAACTGGGAATGGGCAACCCAACATCATCCATTCTCATGGAGGCATTCCTGCAGAAGTTGGAAATAATATATATATAAAAGAACTAAAAACCAAGATGGGAGTGACATTTTACGCAAGGTATGTCGACGACATCATCTGCGTATTGAATACGAACTATTGGCGACTAAGCTTCCAGCTAAATCAAAACTCATCGAATTGAATAAATTGATTGGAAAGAAACTTTATTTTGGGCAACGTTAAAAATTTTGCTGTTTTCTTTGCGTCTGTAATTTTGCGAGTGAAATCAAATTCAATGTCAATGCTCTTCGAAACAATCAAATTCAACGTTCGAAGTAACATGTACATAAGATTTTGTACAGAGCAAATATATATACGTATAATATAATAACACGTATCAAAAAATATTGTATGTAATCTGAACAAAAGGAAACATTGATAGCGTTATTTGTTAACGTAAGCGATTTGCACACATATTTTGGTGGTTATTACGTATGTAGTTGTTGCATGCTGAGCAAAGTGAGAGAATTCGAACATTGCATTCCCCTCTCGAAACTAATTAAAATACATAAATAATAAGCGAAGTGCGCATGAATACAAGAATATGTGTTACAAGTTGAGCGCGTTGAGAGGATTCGAACAACTAAATGAGAAATTTGAGAATATATGAAATTGACATTAGATAGACACAAAGTTGCATTTGTACATCAAGAACTTATTAATTAGGGTGATCCCTTTTATAATAATTTATACTTTATATCGTCGTTTACAATAACATTCCACCTCCAGGTGAATCATTAGGTGATTCACAAATATCCAAAGCGGCTAGCTTGCTGGCTGGTCGTCGTAGTAGGTACTCCCTGACTGGTTTGCACCAGCGCGGTTCTTACTTGGCCGTCTTTAGCTGCGATGACTTCTTTTATAATTCCTTTCATCCACTGACTACGGGATAAACTAGGATCGCATAAAATGACAACTTGATCAGGTTTCAAAGGCTCCACTTTCTCTCTCCATTTTGGGCGACGTAACAGTAAGGCTTGTGATATTCTATATTGCTTACGTAGGCACTTATTTCGTTTTCGATGTTTGGCGTTTGTGTCGAGTTGAGGCAACCCAGTAGGAAATGGTTTGGCGTTAGTGGCTCTGGGTCAGTTGGAGAAACCGGAACATCTGTTAATGGGCGACTGTTAATTTTGTTCCCAGCTTCAATGAGTGTACTTCTGAAGGTTTCCAAACGCGGCGCTTCTTCTTTTAGTACATGATAAGCCAGGCGTTTTACACACTGTACTAGTCTTTCCCAGCAACCACCGGCTGATGGGTTGGCCGGGCAATTGCAAACCCATTCAATCCCCTGCTTTGTACATTCCTGCTCGATCCGGGTAAAGTCAAAGAGATTTGTTGCTGATTTTAAAATTTTCTGGGCACCTACGAAATTGGTCCCGTTGTCACTGCGCATTCGGACCGGCGTGCCTCTTCTGTTGACAAAATTTCTTAGACAAACCAAAAATGCGTCCGTGGACAAATCTTCCGCCACCTCCAGATGTATGGCTCGCACGGTGAGACACGTAAATAAGGCGACCCACCGCTTTTCCCGTCGCCGCCCAATTGCGATTTGAAATGGACCGCAATAGTCGACCCCTGTGTAACTGAACGGACGAGTATATGGCGTCAAACGATCGACTGGCAATTGTCCCATCAGAGGTGTATTAGGCTTTGCGACGTTGATTTTACATGTGGTACATGACCTTTTCACGGACTTTAATACAGAGCGGATATGCGGCACCCAGTGTTTTTGTCTGACTTCGTTAATTGTCAAGTTGTCGTTTTGATGATGAAACCTTTGGTGAAAATGTGCGACTACCAAGCTCGTGAAATAGTGCTTTTGCGGCAATATGACTGGACGACGTGCTGATATTGGCAGGTAACATGCTGCATCTATTCTCCCGTTGACTTTTATTAACCCATCATCATCCAGAAATGGAGTTAGTGCGTATATGTTGCTCGACTTGGATACTTTCTGACTTGTTTGCAATTGGCTAAGTTCGGCGTCGAATTCTCCCTCCTGTATGTGACCACATATAGTGTTTTCTGCTTCGGTAATTTCAAGTGGTTTCAGTTCTCCGGTACGAGATATACTCATCATCTGGTGGACCTGATGCATAGCAGCACTGTTTTGGAATCGCCCCAATAGAAAATTTTATCAAAAATGAAATCGTGGCACTCTTGTATGGATTTGGATAAGCGACATCCCAAGACAGCTGCTTGCAGCTCCAACCGAGGCACTGTCATACTTTTTAATGGCGTGCATCGTGACTTAGCTGCGACGAACATAACATCGACCGTACTACCTTTGCATACGCGCAAATATGCAACAGCTGCGTATGCACTAGAGCTAGCATCGACGAAGACGTGCAATTGAATTTGATCGCCTGACATTAAAATCGTTGAGTAACACCTCGGTACGGAAAACGATGAAACTTTCTGGAAACTTTCCCACCATGACATCCAGTTGTGGTTGAGTTGTGGTGGCAATGGCTCATCCCACTCTGTTTGACGTCTCCAGAGCGATTGTAACAAGAGCTTCGTGTAAATCGTGATATTGGCTAAAAATCCAAATGGATCGTAAATTGCCATTACTATACCCAAAAGTTCACGTTTTGTCGGTGGACGTTTGAAGGTCAACACGTCTCGAGCAACCTTGTGAAATTTTATGTGGAATTCAAAAGAGTCGTTAGCAGTATTCCAAAACATGCCTAAGACCTTATCTACTGTAGCCTCGTGTTCCATATTCACGGCCGTCACCGGCGTTTTTTCTTCACCGCATAAAAAGTTTGCAGTGACTTGTCATTGGACAAAAAGTTTCTTAGTTTAAAACCAGCGGCTACACTTATAGCAACGGCTTCTTTAACGACTTGGTGAGCTTCAGTTGAATTGCTGAAACTAATTACTAAGTCGTCGACATACATGTTATGAACTACGGCTGTAGCACCTTGTGGCATGGTTGACATGAATTTTGCAGCGTTGATATTCTTCACATACTCCGCACAACATGGCGAGGAAATTGCTCCGAATATCATTGAAGTCATCACGTAGGTTTGTATCGGCTTAGCTGGATCTCCATCTCGCCACAAGAAACGCTGCGAACTTTGATCTGCATCCCTTATTCTCACCTGCGAAAACATCTCTTGGATGTCAGCTGCGACTGCCACAACACCCTGTCGGAATTTGTATACAAGGCGATGAGCGATTGTGCGTGCTCAGGGCCTTTTAGAAAAACTGAATATAATGATATGTTAGAGGTTGCGGCAGCGGCGTCGAAAACTATTCTCAGTTTATTGGGCTTGTGGGGATTTACTACACCGAAATGCGGCAAATACCACGTAGTAGGGCCTGAATTCCCCTCTTCTTCTGGTGTCAACAACCTGGCATATCTTTTGGCAATATATTTTTCCATTTCACGTCTTTAGCTGGCGGCAAAACTAACATCCTTGAGCATTCGTACTTCAAGGTTCATTAACCTGCGATAAGTGATTGAATCACTTCGCCATAGCAAACCCGTATTTATTACCCACATCTCTGGTAGTGCAGTGTGGCCCTGGCTCGGCGATCTTCATCTGACTCAAGCGTGACGTTTAAGCTACGTACCCCAAAACTTTCGACTGAATAATGTTTGTGTACTAACCTGTGTAACTCTTGTAATGACTGCGACTGACGTATATGTAGTACTCTTGGTGGCGAAATTTGATGCTGTTGACGAGGTCCATACGCTATCCATCCCAATTGTGTGCCTATAGCGATTGGTTGATTCGGCCCTGCATCAACCGTTCCATTGGCGATGCCCAGGTAGCTGTTGTCCAGACCTAACAACAAAACTGGCTTGACGTTGGTATAACTTTTAATTGGCAAGGACTGTAAGTGTGGAAACTGTTGTTTGTCGAATGACTGAATCAAGTGATTTGACGGTATGTACTTTCTTCAAATAGAACTCCGCAGCATTACCTTTAATAGCCAACGAAACTTCTCTGGATTTTTCTTCGACTTGACTTTCGCCATACCATTGCAAAGTGAATGCCGTATTACGACCACGAAGGCTTAATTTGTTGGCAATATTTTCTTCTAACAACGTAATAGATGACCCTTCGTCAAACATTGCGTAGACAGACAGGCATCCATTTGGACCATACAATGTAATGGGCACGATTTTAAAAAGTGTCCATTGCCCATCAGGTGTACAGTTCAAAACTCGTTCTACATCTTCAGCGCCAGGTGCGGACGATAGTGATGCGCTTTGATGGAGTGACTTGTGATGCATACGCTTACAACCTTCACTCTTTTCGTTGGCGGCAATTGCCTAAACTATGGCCTTTACGGAGGCAACCAAAACATAGCCTGTTATTTTTAACAAAACTCCATTTGGTGGGGAGATCTAATGACAAAAACTGACTACAATCACCCAACTTGTGGGGTTTACCACACTTTATACATAAAAATTTTGCTTCAGTCTGTACCTCATTGCTATGCAAGACACGACGTGCATTATTTGTACTAGCATTTGTTTGGCGAGTACTGCTTTTAGGCTGCGAAACCGACGCTGGCTGAACGACGTTGGCTTGGATGGAACGGAGTGACACTTCCGACACCCCTGGTAACAATGATATGACCTTCGGAATTTCGCTAAGCCATTCAGCAAAATTTTCCACTGTAGGGAAAGGCACAATATTTTCTGCGCGTTGACTCCCCTCATATTGTTTTGATGGCGGCAATTTTGACACCAAACACTCCAGCAACGTAGGGTTCATGAGTTGATGGGCGCACCTTGCCGACTTAAAAATGCAACCATATTTCGGGCGCGGTTAGAAAAATCTAAAATCTGATCTAATTGACTTTCACTAATACACGAAAACTTCTGAACCTTCTGTAATTGGGCTTTAATTAATAATTCAGGGCGACCGAAGTTAAACTCCAGCTCCTGAATAACCTGCGGCACATCATCAGGAAATATTAACAGTGACGTTACTGCTCTTTTCGCAGCACCCTGCAGGGCTTTATGCAGGCGCATTAAATTTTGCCTGTTACTGTATTGAAATTCGTTGGTTGTGTCATTATAATTGGCTAAAAAAAGTGGCCAGTCTTGCGGATTGCCGTCGAAATTGGGCAGTGGAAAAAGCTCGGCGGCAGATTTGTCCATAAAAGTCAACGTACCTGCATTGAGTGTTGGCGTTGGTAACATACGCGGCGGTAACTGCGTTGACGACAAAGGTTGGTGTGGCTGTGTTGACTGTAAAATCGGCCGTTGATGTATTGGTGACGATGACTGTTGCATTTGCTGTGGCGGCTGACCATTCCGTTGTTGCTCTGTTGACAATTGCGTTTGCGTTTGTAGTGACTGTGGAGCGCTGACGGCGTGAACAGCGTTGGCAGAGCTGTCTCCGACTGCATACTTACTACGAGCGGCGTCACTTCGCAGCTCTTGAACACACTCACGCAGCGACGTTATGCTAGACACCAATAATGCGATTTGGTCAACGGGTATGGTCACTGGGTGACTTCCAGAAGCACCTTGCTGGTCATCTATGCCTAGCTGTTCATCCATATCTGACTCTAACGTGTCGTTGTTGGTAGACCCGTACTCTGACTTGTCGCTTATGGAGTCTGTACTACCGGCTGCTTTTCTTGCCAAACCTCTTGTTATTATCGGCATTTACTTCAAGGACTCCAAGAAAAGAAATTTTTAAACAATATGGGCGACTAAGCTTCCAGCTAAATCAAAACTCATCGAATTGAATAAATTGATTGGAAAGAAACTTTATTTTAGGCAACGTTAAAAATTTGCTGTTTTCTTTGCGTCTGTAATTTTGCGAGTGAAATCAAATTCAATGTCAAAGCTCTTCGAAACAATCAAATTCAACGTTGAAGTAACATGTACATAAGATTTTGTACAGAGCAAATATGTATACGTATAATATAATAACACGTATCAAAAAATATTGTATGTAATCTGAACAAAAGGAAACATTGATAGCGTTATTTGTTAACATAAGCGATTTGCACACATATTTTGGTGGTTATTACGTATGTAGTTGTTGCATACTGAGCAACGTGAGAGAATTCGAACATTGCATTCCCCTCTCGAAACTAATTAAAATACATAAATAATAAGCGAAGTGCGCATGAATACAAGAATATGTGTTACAAGTTGAGCGCGTTGAGAGGATTCGAACAACTAAATGATGAAATTGACATTAGATAGACACAAAGTTGCATTTGTACATCAAGAACTTATTAATTAGGGTGATCCCTTTTATAATAATTTATACTTTATATCGTCGTTTACAATAACACCAACAATGAGGATAGAATACTAGAACTCCGAAACAAGCAGCATGAGCACATAAAATTCACTATGGAAACTTAGAAAGATGGAGAACTGAACTACATGGGCCTATCAATAAGAATTGACAAACTCACAAACAGGTTTATCTACGACATCTATAAAAAACCAACAACCACGGATACCATAATTCATTCTACATCAAACCATCCGCAACATCACAAGAATGCAGCATGAGTAGACAGACTCCAGTAGACAGAATCCAAAGAACGACACTCACTCAGGAATCGTACAAGAAGGAGCTCAACGCCATACACAGCATAGCTACGAGCAACGGATACAAAAAAACCCTCGTGGATAAACTCCGAAGGAACCATGGGGTGCAGAAAAGATAAAACGCAGAGGAGAAATCCAAAATTTGGACGACGATGACATACACTGGAAACACGACGTACAAGTTGGAAAACTTTTTCAAGAAACACAACATCAACACAGCGTTCAGAACATCGAACAACGTAGGACAAAAACTAAGAACCAACACTAGCTCAGAGGAGCCGTTTAGCGAATATGGGGTATACAAGCTTTCCTGCAAATACCAGCACAGCTACATACATAGAACAAACAGAACGAAAAATAAGTACACGATTTCGGGAGCACATCAGGGACTACAACAAGAAAGCACGGAAACCCACCATCACACCAGAATCGAACTTTGCTAATCACTTGTTCGAAAACAAATGCACCCCGGCAAACATCAAAAACACAGCCAGAACACTTCACGTACAAAGAAAAGGCCGATGCTTAAATGTGCTTGAAAACATGGAAATATACAAACGAAGGACTTTTGACGGGAAAATAATAAACGAACAAACAAGCACCAATTCTGATGCAATATTTGAGCCGCTAAAACTAATTTACAAAAAAACAGAACAACGCAGGAGGTACAATAACCAAACGAATAACAATAAACGAGCGAACAGAGAAAACAAACCAAAAGACGAAAATCACCGACTTCTACTTAAGTAACGAGCTACAAAAACAACCTTCAATATAGACTATTCAAACACACGATTAACATTACCTGACCTAACATCCACAAACTAATGAACGAGCGTTAAAAACAACCATTATTACAGGTACCCGTTCGGGAGCATTCGTAACACATGAACCTAACCCACGACCCATATACACGCATATTAACCTGGCACAGCATTCAGACTATAAATACATAACAACGGTTAGACACAGATCAGAACTAAAACATACACTGAAGATGGCGGATCGCCGAAACCGGTTTGTAACAAAACAAAAACTGACACGGAATGACGAAAAATCGTTCCAATATACATCTAATATCCACCCTGTCGGAAAAAAAGGAAATCAACTCATTTATTTATTTTATTTAACAATAAAACCTATAGTTACAATATTTTTATGTTGTTTACATTTTATATTTGGATAAATGACTTAGTATTGTCGATTGCTTACTTTGCTTTATTTATGCAAGTTCATTATATAAACTGATTTTACATAATTTTAATGTTAAATGCAATGTATATTTTTGCTTTATTTTATTTTGATATTTAATATAAGAGTATTTTAAATAATTATACTTTATCTTAATTTTAATATTGTTTCGCCTCTTTCAGATATAAGCTTCTATTTTGAATAGTATTGACTTTTTCGTCATAATGTTTTAATTTGCTATATTTTATTTTATTTCCATATTTTATTCTCTTGTTTTATCATTTTTTTTAATGTCTTCCAGGTATACCATTTTATTTTAAATCGTATTGACCACCTAGTTATAATATTTTAAATTGTTCTCTTTTATTTTAATTTTAATATTTCTTATTATTTTTGTTGAATCTATCTTTTAGATATATGCTTCCATTTGAATCGTATTAGCTGTTTTGTTTGAAAACATTTTCTTTTTTTAATTAATTTCTTTCTTTGGTTTTTTAATCAAATTTCATTTTGTTTTATTTTATACCGTTTTATTATAAATAATATTTTTTAGTTATATGTTCTTTTTTTCATTTTATAAATTATAATTTTTCATACTATATTTTTTCATTGTTCCAAATATAATATGTCCATATAACATTATATAGTTCTTAAAAGTTTTAAACTTCAATTTGGAAGTGATTATACTTTTTTATATAACTGGTTTCTAATACCATTTATAATGTTGACAAAAAGGTAGATACTTAGTTTACAGCAATTGCATTACATTAAAGAAAAATTCAAATATTTATGTGTATCTAATACGACTTATCACTTCGACAAAAACGCCGATACTTTTAGAATGATGTGTTCACAGTTTGCAACATTTGCATTAAATAAAAGAAAAAAGAAAATATTTATGTATATCTAATACAATATATCACTTCGAAAAAAAGCCGATACTTTTTTGAACTTTAGAATGATATGCTCACAGTTTACAACATTTGCATTAAGTAAATGAAAAATTTAAATAGTTCCAAAAATACATCTAATGCTTATTAGTACAAAAGAAATGTAAAATAATAACTCTACTAGTTAGTATAGATACATATATGTACTCGTATGTACATAAGCATATATGAATAATTTTAATTTTACCCTAATACTGTAGAAAAACGTAAAAAAATTTATTTTTTGCCAACCCTTGTTTACAGTTAATAATGTTAAATTTTGTTGTCAAACATTGTTATAAATAAATATAGGGCAAGAATTTCTGAAACGGATCACTTAAAGTATATACACATTAGAGGGGGTAAAATTTTTTTTCCATCAGGGGTATAGCAAACACGTAATCTACAGATGATTCTAAAAAGAATCGCTGAAGACACCATAGCTCTAAGTGTCGAATACCCCACTTTTGCAAACTAGATATTTTGCCATATGAATGTAGGGTTTGGCCAAAAAATCTTCATAGCTTCTGATAGAATTATAGGAAAAATATCATATTGGGCTTACTAAAATGAACTTTTAACTACTATATTATCATGTTTAACAAATTTCTTATGGAAATTCTGTTTCTTTACAGCTAAAATAAGTTCAGAGCATTTCCAACAACTTTCATTCAGACAGCAAAATTTTAATTTTTAAATTTAAAATGGATGAACCAAATCCTTCTACATCATCTGAATTCACTTTATCACATATACTTGAACACGATATTATTGCATTTGGTTTATCAAGTGAATTAAATAATCTGAATTTACCGTCTAGTCGTGACATTTTAAGATTTTTTTTTTAAGTGATCATGCTAAAATTCAAAGTAAAATATTTTCACATAAAAATTTAACTCCTCATGTAATTGATAATTTGGTTGAAATTTGGAATAAATTGAATATTCAACTAATTGATAGACGTAGTATTCTAATTGATTGAAAAACAATAAAGCAGCTGGCGCGGATTGTTTGCCTGCTGAGCTATCCAAACACGGAGGCGAGGAGCTGGTAAGGCGCATGCATCAGCTTCTATGCAGAATATGGTTGGATGAATGCATGCCTGAAGATTGGAATCTAAGTGTTCTCTGCCCAATCCAGAAGAAGGGCGATCCTGCAAACTGTGCCAACTATCGCGGAATCAGCCTTTTGAATATCGCATATAAGGTCCTATCAATCGTATTGTGCGAAAGACTGATGCCCGATATGAACAGACTTATTGGACCTTATCAGTGTGGCTTCGGACCTGGTAAATCTACCATGGACCACATTTTTACAATACGCCAAATCTTGGAAAAAACCCGTGAGAAACGAATCGACACACATCATCTCTTTGTTGATTTTAAAGCCGCTTTCGATAGCACGAAAGGAGATGCCTATATACCGCTATGTCTGAATTTGGTTTCGCCGCAAAACTTATACGGCTATGCAAAATGACCTGGAGCAACACCGCCAGCTCGGCCAGAATTGGGAAGCACCTCTCCGTGCGAATTCTTTAAATTAACGCTGGAGAAAATAATACAAGCTGCATAACTTTACCGCGCTGGAACAATATTTTATAAAAGCGTGCAACTGTTGGCATATGCTGACGATATTGATATCATTGGCCTTAACAACCGCGCCGTAACTTCTGCTTACTCAAAATTAGAAAAAGAAGGGGAGAAAATGGGATTCGTGGTGAACGAGGGCATTCGCGCCTTGGCAACCAAGCCACTGTTGGCAGCAATAATTTCGAAATAGTAAAGGACTTCATTTACCTGGGAACCAGCACTAACAGCAACAATAATGTAATAATCCGACGAAGAATTACTCTTGCAAACAAATGCTACTTCGGACTGAATAGTTAGGCAATTGAAAAGTAAAGTCCTCTCTCGACGAACGAAAATAACACTCTACAAGTCACTCATCGCACCCGTCCTGCTATATGGTGCAGAAGCGTGGACACTAACCACATTTGATGAGGCGGCTCTGGGAGTATTCGAGAGAAAGGTTCTTCGAAAGATTTGTGGACCTCTACGCGTTGGCGAAGGCCAGTACCAAAGAAGATTTAATGATGAGCTGTATGAACTTTACGCAGACGCCGACATAGTTCAGCGAATTAAAACACAGCGGCTTCGCTGGGTAGGCCACGTAGTGCGAATGAGCGAAGATGCTCCATCCCAGAAGGTATTCTTATCGGCACCCGTTGGTGGAAGCAGAGGAAGAGGGAGACCACCACGATGGAAGGACCAAGTGGAGACCGATTTGCTATCCCGCGGTGTTTCCAACTGGCGCCTGTTGGGGCAACGAAGAAACGACTGGCGAGCTATGTTGGACGGTCAAAATCGCCCGGGCGGTTAGATGACCATTTAAAGAAAGAAAGTATTCTAAGAAAAATAAATGTTTTAATTAAAAAATATCACGAAAGCATTAAACACAGAAAAAAAGTTCAGGAATTTACAGCATTCGTACAATCAACCTGTTTAGGCCACAAGCCTAAATATTAAAGCACACCCTAATTCCCAAAACTTTTCTTATAATTTATCTCGGTGAAACCCGATAACCGTTTACCCCGCCGGATAATAGCGAGAGCCATGATTCGGCGGTGGGTACGACCTAATTTATTAATTTTCACTTTCTCACTTCCTTCTCGAACGTCGAAGAAACAGCCAGCAGCCAAGTCACCGAAGGTAAGCCCTTTTCCGATACATATATATTTGCGTTTTAATTCTATGCCAATTTTTATATAATTTCCCTAATTGTTTAATTCGCATATATCTGAACTAACGAGTTCTTTATTTATTTCTTTAAGCATTAATCATACTTTTCCATTAAAATACCCGCGCCAATCTAATTAAATTTCATCGCGATCAAGAAGTAAATAACGATACATATATACAAAAAGCCATAATAGCGAGTGGCAGCAACAAGCAGACAGAGACAGTCATATCACACATCACATCATCAGCAACACATCGCATACAGCACATCATACAGTCCATTCAAATAACACATCGCATACAGCACATCATACAGTCCATTCAAATAACATATCGCATACATCACATCATACAGTCCATTTAAATCATCACACGTCAAATTATTCGCACATATTAAACCTCTAAATTTCATCAAGGTAGGTGGTTGATTTTAGTGCACAATTTTTTAAAGTACGCATTAACGTACCACGAGTGAAAGTATGATAGAGATTTGTAGATCAGAGCAAGTGGAAGTTCGTTGTGTTTAAAAAACACACTTAGCGCCTTTTGACTATCGAGAAGTTCCCCCCTCCAGTGGTAAGGGCTCCTCGACACAGCTCAAGGCAGACAGACAGTGGCTCAACGTCTTTTTTGTTTTTTATTTTTTAGCACATTACCATAGCACTGTACAGTCTCTATTCTTTATAATATAAATTTCCTTTGTTTGTTGATTTTCAACAACAATTTACACTTCCACTTGGTTGATGCTTTTGCAAATAAATACCACAATATTCACTCACTAAATTACTGTCGTAAACCGTACATAATACGTGCCACTACAAAATTATCACTTGCGTTGGGTGGCTAGTGGTCATTAATTCACTTATTTCGAAAGATATATCTATATACTTTGTTTATAAGTAAATCATTTTAATAAATAATCCACTTAAGGTATTTACACTGTATTTATTGCGTTCATTAGATTTTAAACACGTTGGTTTTGGCTATTCGGCGTTTGACACTTTCATTTTCACTTTAATAAAAGACACATTAAATCGCTGTCCACATTTCTATCTGTGTCACATACGAGGTGTGTTCAAAACGTATCGCGAATTTTGAATTTTCGCTGGTTACGTATATTCGAATTTCGTATTTTTTGTGGCGTTATGTTGGTACTCATGTCTCTCACTTATGCCGACAAGCTCGGCCATTTTGAATGTTCAGTTAATTGTTGACAGCTGCTTTGCTTGCACGTGTTTTGGATCGTCTTCGATTTTTACCTATTCAAAAAAATGGATCAAAGAACCTGTATCAAATTTTGTGTGAAAAACGAAATTAAGTGCGCGGATGCATTCCGAATGTTGACTGTGGCATACGGAGAAGCTACCTTGGACCGAAGCCACGTTTATCGGTGGTACAAAATGTTCTCAGAAGGCCGAGAAGATGTGCAAAGAAGAACAAAAATTGGCTTTTGCACCACGATAACGCCCTTGCTCACGCATCGTTGCTTGTGCGCGACTTTTTGGCCAAAAAACAACACACTAATGATGCCGCAGCCACCGTATTCCCCAGATCTGGCCCCCTGTGACTTTTTCTTGTTCCCTAAACTGAAGAGGCCCATGAAAGGACGACGTTACGCTTCTCTTGACGAGATAAAGACGGCATCGAAGGAGGAGCTGAACAAGATACAAAAAAATTATTTTTTGAAGTGCTTCGAAGATTGGAAAAACCGTTGGCACAAGTGTATAATATCTCATGGGGATTACTTTGAAGGGGACAAAATAGATATTCATGAATAAATAACTGATTTTTGAAAAAACACAAAATTCGCGATACTTTTTGAACACACCTCGTATACCATTCCACGATACATTAAATCTTCAGAAGAATTTCTATCTGTGTCACTTTTCGGTAATTTCGCTTATATTCAAAGCATTTTACATCTGCGAGTCATTACAGTCGGCTATTGTTTCATTGTAAAGAATCAAAATTTTTTAAATCATCAAAAAAATGGAAACATATACGAGGTGTGTTCTAAAAGTATCGCGAATTTTGTGTTTTTTTCAAAAATTATTTACTTATTCATGAATATCTATTTTGTCCCCTTCAAAGTAATCCCCATGAGATATTATACACTTGTGCCAACGGTTTTTCCAATCTTCGAAGCACTTCAAAAAATCATTTTATTGTATCTTGTTCAGCTCCTCCTTCGATGCCGTCTTTATCTCGTCAAGAGAAGCGTAACGTCGTCCTTTCATGGGCCTCTTCAGTTTAGGGAACAAGAAAAAGTCACAGGGGGCCAGATCTGGGGAATACGGTGGCTGAGGCATGAGTACCAACATAACGCCATAAAAAATTCGAAATTCGAATATACGTAACCAGCGAAAATTCAAAATTCGCGATACGTTTTGAACACACCTCGTAGACGACTCTCAGATTGTATAATAGAGTTTGATCAAGACTTCGGCCCTCAAGACCAAGATAAGCACACCCTTGCGATACAGCAAGAGGAGCTAAAATCATTGTGGAAGAAGACAAAAGCTGCCTATGAAAGTCTTCTGAACTCACCAGACCTGTCCAAGGAAAATCTGCTGTCCTTGAGACAGAAAAATAAGACTTGCTTCGCGTGTTACGCGAAAGGCGTGGCTGCAATTAATGCTGAAATTGAAAAGCTAACAGTGCAAGCAACACCAACAGCTACAGCCTCTGCAACTTCCAGCCGTGAACAAAACATTCGACTTCCACCTTGTGACACCGATGTGTTTAAGGGCGACTACCTGTCCTGGCCAACCTTTAGGGACATGTTCACGGCCATATACATATTAAATAAACGCCTTACCCCGGTTGAAAAAATATACCACCTCAATCAGAAAACACAAGGGGAAGCGAAGGAAATTGTGCGAAGGTGCCCCCTAACCAACGAAGGTTTTACCACAGCCTGGAAAAATTTAAGCGACAGGTATGAGAATAAGCGTATCCTTGTTAATACGCAATTGAAATCCCTATTTAGTTTGACGTCAGTCGAACATGAATGCGGAACAGCAATCAAAAAGCTTCAACGCGACATAAATAATTGCATCTCGGCACTTCAGTGTCATCAAATTGACATATCCAACTGGGATGCAATTACCACGTATCTATGTTCTACAAAACTTCCCGAATGTACTCTGGCCTTATGGGAACAAGCCATAGAAAACAAAACAGAAATACCGAAATGGGAAGACATGGACAAGTTCCTTTCAAACCTTTTCCAAACGTTGGAAACTGTTTCTGACCTCAGGGGTAGCAAAGCATTTAAGGCAACCAAGAGTCAAAACAACACAAGGGAAACGCCTGCGAAACTTGGAGCATACCAAGCCAGCGTCCCAAAAGCATCATGTAAAATGTGCAGCAGTAAAGAGCACAAAAATTCCGAGGGCTAACCATTGCAGACAAAATAGCTTTCATCAAGAACAACAGTTGTTGCTTGAACTGCCTGTCGGCTGGACATACTGTGACACGATGCACTAGTTCATTTAACTGTAGCTCGTGTCACGCAAGGCACAACACCTTGCTCCACCTGACAACAGCTCAGCCAAAAGCAACGACCCAGAGGTGGTGTCAAAACACCACCGATGACAGAACTTCAACCTCGCAGCAGGCTAGGGAAAGGCTGGAATCTGCAAACAGAAAAGAAAATGTAAGTAATATCTCATCTTGTCACGCAAATACAACTGAGGGGGTATTATTAGTAACGGCACGGGTCAACATTAACCATAACGGAGTCAATTTCTCGGCCAGAGCTCTGATTGACTCCGGCTCGGAGTGCTCTTTCATAACAGAAAGACTAAAGAAAAGAATAAACCTGCAATCGAAACGCATACATGTCCAAGTTTCGGGCATCAGTAATACGCCATCAGCGCAGGTTAAAGAGTCGTGTCACATCAAATTAGGTTCCCTCACAGACCCCTTAGTGCGTATTGACACAGTTGTCCTTGTCCTACCACAACTTACAGGGGATCTTCCGACTTGTCAGGTAAGCGCAAATACCCGTCAAGCATTCCCTGACTTAATAACGGCGGATAAAAGATTCTTCTTTAATGAACCAGTTGACCTCATCCTAGGAGGCGACATTTATCCCGAAATTGTTCTGAACGGTATACGGAAGAATGTTCTAAATACGCTTCTCGCCCAAGAAACCGTCTTCGGTTGGATTATAACCGGTCGTGTGGACGCACATCACCCAACCAATACGCGGGTATAATTTTTCAACGAGATAGCCCTTAACAGACAGTTAACTTCCGTCTGGGAATTGGAATATGTGCCAAAGAAAAGGGCATTTAACGAAGATAATGCCTATTGCGAGGCACTCTTCAAGGCCACAACGACCAGAAACAAACAGGATTTTCCTAACAACATCTGCTTAGGGGCTTCTCTAAAAGGCGTTTGCTCTCAATTCTACCGGAATGATACGCGCTTGTCAAAGGCACCGGCCCTACAGACAGAGTATAATAGGGTAGTATCGGAATACGAGACATTAGGACACATGTCAAAAGCTCCTACGCTCATACCACCCCAATCTACTGAGTGCTACTTCTTGCCCCACCATGCAGTTATGAAGGAAGAAACTACCACCACCAAAGTCCGAGTGGTATTTAACGAGTCGTGTCCTACCTCCAATGGCACAAGCTTGAACGACGTGCTACATACAGGCACCGTTCTCCAGGGCGATTTAACAATTCTACTACTGCGCTGGCGTTTCTTCTTCTTTAAATGGTCATCTAACCGCCTGGGCGATTTTGACCGTCCAACATAGCTCGCCAGTCGTTTCTTCGTTGCGCCAACTGGCGCCAATTGGAAACACCACGGGATCGCAAATCGGCCTCCACTTGGTCCTTCCATCGGAGTGGTGGTCTCCCTCTTTCTCTGCTTCCACCGGCGGGTGCCGATAAGAATACCTTCTGGGCTGGAGCATCTTCGCTCATTCGCACTACGTGGCCTAGCCAGCGAAGCCGCTGTGTTTTAATTCGCTGAACTATGTCGGCGTCTGCGTAAAGTTCATACAGCTCATCATTAAATCTTCTTCGGTACTCGCCGTCGCCAACGCGTAGAGGTCCACAAATCTTTCGAAGAACCTTTCGAATACTCCCAGAGCAGCCGCATCAGATGTTGTTAGTGTCCTCGCTTCTGCACCATATAGCAGGACGGGTGCGATGAGTGACTTGTAGAGTGTTATTTTCGTTCGTCGAGAGAGGACTTTACTTTTCAATTGCCTACTCAGTCCGAAGTAGCATTCGTTTGCAAGAATAATTCTTCGTCAGATTTCTAGGCTAACATTATTGTTGGTATTAATGCTGGTTCCCAGGTAAACGAAGTCCTTTACTATTTCGAAATTATTGCTGCCAACAGTGGCTTGGTTGCCAAGGCGCGAATGCGCTGACTCTTTGCATGATGACAGAAGGTACTTCGTTTTGCCCTCGTTCACCACCAATCCCATTTTCTTCACTTTTTTTTCTAATTTGGAGTAAGCAGAAGTTACGGCGCGGTTGTTAAGGCAAATGATATCAATATCGTCAGCATATGCCAACAGTTGCACGCTTTCTACAAATATGTTTTCAACAGCGACATAGAAAAGATGTACCTACAGATATGGGTAGAGTCTAATCATACAAGATACCAAAGGATCGTTTTTCGTACCAATCCGAAGGATCCGATCAGCGACTACGAGCTGAAGACGGTAACCATTGGTGTGAATTGTGCCCCATATCTGGCGATAAGGACACTGCACGAACTAGCAGATGACGTGGAGCCATCGTTACCAATAGCTGCAAATATTCTGCGGACCAGTATGTACGTCGACGACGTCTTGGCAGGAGGTTACAGCATCGATTCTGCGATTAAAGCCCGAGATGAAATCACACAAGCACTGCAGTCAGCAGGATTTCCCCTTCGAAAATGGACTTCGAATTGCAGTAAAATACTCAAGGGATTTCCCAAACAACATCTGCTAAATGAAGATTTTCTGGAGTTCAAAGACTCCAGTACTGTAAAAACCCTAGGCATACGTTGGAACGCCCCTTCTGACTGTTTCTACTTCATAGCGAAACCAATCGAGCATCAAGATATTTTAACAAAAAGGGCAATACTTTCAGCTATCGCCAAACTTTTCGACCCTCTAGGTTGGCCCCAATCATCATCGTAGCAAAAATCATAATGCAAAACATATGGCTGGCGGGGATGGACTGGGACGAGCCGGTATCGGCAACTACCTTGGAACGAGGGCAAACCTTTATGCGGGATTACCCCGCAATTTATCACATACGAATACCACGGTTGGTATATTTTACGCCAACTAACGACGTGGAAATACATGGGGTTTGCGACGCTTCAGAGAAGGCTTATGGAGCTACAGTCTACCTACGAGCAAAGGTAAAGGATCAGATACACGTCAATCTTTTAATGGCGAAAACAAGAGTAGCGCCCGTGAAAACAATTTCATTACCACGACTTGGGCTATGCGGGGCTGTCTTGTTGGCCGAAACAATAGAATCCGTACGCGAAACCCTGAACTTAGGAAATTTCAACACGAATCTGTGGACAGACTCAACGATTGTTCTAGCATGAATCACAAAACCCACCTGCGCCTGGTCGACCTTCGTCGCTCACCGGGTAGCGAAAATCGTAGAGAAAGTTGCAAACAAAGCTTGGCACCATGTCGAGTCCGCATACAATCCAGCAGATTTGGCCAGCAGAGGACTTTCAGCGAAGGATTTAATCGACAACGCTCTGTGGTGCAGGGACCTTCTTGGTTACAAGAAGACAAGACACAATGGCCTACCCAAGAAAAGGAATATGGGACAAAAATCGAAGGGAAAAGGATACACATTCACGCAACTACGCAAGTAAAGGATACAGAGGACATCCTCGATAGATTTTCCGATTTTGCAAGGGCTTTGAGAGTTATATCGTATGTTATGAGGTTCTCTCAAAGAACTAATCCCAGAACCAAGTCTTCGTTCAAAGCGCAGTCGTACCCCATTTCGCCAGACGAAATTAAGGCAACGACTCGACGTCTAATATAAATGTATCAAAGGAAACATTACCCTGAAGAATTGGTAAACATAAAATCCGGGAAACCCATCGGGACAAAAAGTGACGTCCTTACCCTCGACCTCTTCGTCGACAACCATAACATTTTGAGGGTGGCATCTTGCCGCATCCCATGACCTCGCCTACAACGAACGCCACCCGATCATCCTCCCCTACGCTTGTCGGCTCACTCGTCTTATCGTCCAGTTTGTCCACCAGGTAGCCCTTCACGGCGAAAACCAGCTCATGTTGCGTCTCATACGCACGCAGTACTGGATCCCGAGGGTAAAAAATCTTATCCGTTCCATCATCCACAATTGCAAGGTGTGCACTATTTACCGGAAGCGCTCCTAAACCCAACTTATGGGGAACCTTCCGCGGGAACGGACCACTTTTTCGTGAGCATTTACGAATAGCGGCATGGATTTTGCCGGTCCTTTCGACATTTAATCCTACAGCGGTAGAGGATGTCGACTTTCAAAGGGCTACGTTTGCTTCTTTTTGTGTTTTTCTACCAAGGCTATTCATTTAGAGGCCACCAGTGACCTGGGTACTGCCTCCTTTCTGGCAGCGTTCGATAGGGTCGTTGCTAGACGGGGATGTCCGAAGAATATCTACTCCGACAACGGAACTAACTTTGTGGGAGCATCCAGGGCGCTCCGTTCAGAGCTTAAAGCCTTTCTAGCGGACACCCGCAAGATAACCCTATCCAAATACAGCCAGCGAAACCCTGGCATGGCATTTCATCCCAGCAGACGCTCCTCACATGGGCGGATTATGGGAAGCAGGGGTCAAAAGTTTCAAGCATCACTTCAAGAGGATCGCGTTGGATCACAAATTTACTCTTGAAGAGTTCAGCACCCTACTTTGTCGAATTGAGTCGTGCCTCAACTCTCGACCATTAAGCCCCTCCTCCAATGATCCGTCTAACTTGGAGCCACTCACTAGAGGACATTTCCTCATTGGCGGGCATTTATTCGCCCCACCAGAGATCGACGTCAGCGAGGATCGTGCCTCACTCGTCAACCGCTGGGAAAAGTTGAAAGCCTTGCATGAGGCGTTTTAAAAGCGGTGGAAAGCCGAATATCTCACCGAACTTCAGAAACGTGTCAAGTGGAAACATCCACAGTCGAACTTGAAACAAGAGGACCTAGTCGTCATCAAGGAAGACAACTTTCCTCCCAACGAATGGAGACTACATCCTGGTACCGATAATCGAGTTCGAGTCGTCGAACTCGACACAGCCAGAGGCCGAACGACCAGACCAATTACGAAATTGGTTCTGTTGCCCCCCAGCGGGGAAGACGTAGCGAATTAGTAGTTTCTACTCCTCCCGCTCCTCACTTCCACGTCGAATTCCATCGAGTGCTATTTTAATGAAGTAGGCGGTTCTTTATACCCGAAAGTGAATCCCCCAAACGGCAGCACACAATCGGGTATTATCCAAACAGAAAGCAAAATACCCTATCAAATCGTTTTGTTTTAGTCAGCAATGTTTAATTAGTTTGTTCTCTCCCTTTATGTCCCTTTTATGTTTGTTTTAAATCGTTTTACTAAGCCCTAGGTTTATAATCTCGTTAGCGTTCAAACATTGATCAAATTCATTACCGGGCACAGAACATACACCCGATTTGCCAAAATGGCTATTTTGTTAGTCAGGAATTTTGGAAAAATTTGTTACGTATAATTTGGACGCATAATTTTTTCAAGTATATGTCACAGAAAAGCTAACGAGTTCTCAGCGAAGTAGTAAATTTTGATGGTAGCGGAATTATCGGTGTACTATTCCCCAATAAGACTAACCCTTTATACATATTTTCATAGAGCTTTTACAAAGTCATAGCGATAGTTAAAGCATTTTCTACATCCTGAGTTAAGCCCTCAACATCTTCTAAGCCAACAGATAGGCGAATAAGTGAAGCATTAACGCCAATCCCTTTACGTTCTCTTCTGGGAGTGACGCAGAGCCATAACATAAGGAAGGTCGGCCTAACCTTTATAACCATCCAAGCTAACAGCGAAAGCACACCCTTTAAGATTTCGAAGAAATGCTTTCGATTGTTCAAAGCCGCCCTTAATGTAGAATGAGAAAATTCCACTATGGCCATATGTTTGCGGGTGAGCAATGTGATGCTGTGGGGGGGATGGTAGTGCTGGATGCACTAACAAAGGGATGACCTTCCAAGAACTTTGCAACAGCTATTGATTTTTGATGTCATTCCATGCGAATATGATAACAATCAAATGGCGATATACTGGTAAAATCCCCATAGAATTTAGCAAAGAACTTCAAACGGTTGAATAAATTATCAGAGCTCGATGCTATAGAACCCATTACAGCATCATAATGGCCATTCATATATTTTGTTAGAGAATAGCATACCAGAGCTAATCCATATTCTGTCCCATCTAAAGCTGGCACGCGTTTCTCCAACACGGTACGTGCCGGGGTTTCCACTCCAAGAGTAATCAGAGCTCTCGTACTCGCCCGGTCCATGTTGTTTACAAATTGTACTTAAATAGATAGGCGGAACAACGCATTTACTACATATGGGGTTTTAATGAGACGCAGATTGGATTCCAAAGCAAAACTAAAAAGTGCAGGTTCGGCAATACATGCTACAGGGGAAAGTGTGGATATTTAATGGAGTTCACGCACCTAGGTCAAGTTGATAACAGCCCATAAGAAAACCTAGCTTGGGCTTCAGGACAAATGCATTGGTATCGCAAAACCAGCTATAATGTTAATAAAGGCGATACAGTCAACGAATTGACGGAACTGGTGGGCACAACAGAATTGGATGCTGCACCACAAACTGGGGGTGACCTTATAATCGCAACGAATCTCACGATATTATTCTGCGATTTAACATCTCTTACATTTGCTTCGAGTTTGCAATCATCTCTTATGATACGAAGTCAACCAGCCAAAATGTAAAATTTTTTCCTTTGAACAAACTCGATTAACGTCGCGACGGCGAAGTACTATTTGATATACTAAGTGCCGGTGGTCTCTTAGTTCCTGGAGGATCAATCTCTCAGGATGGCAAAAAGCCACGATCAAGTTATTGTATATGTGAGGCAAACGAAGACATTGAGATGATGCGCAGCTATGAGCAGGAATTCGTCAAGCTTATGCGTAGAACTAAGTACTTGGAGAAGATGTTTGAAGAGAAATTGAAGAAGGTATATGTCTTCATCAAAGGGTAACACCGAGTGAACGAACCAAACCGTAGCATATTTGGTCATATCAAATCGCTACCACGACAGTCGGGCAGAAAGGTAAAAGCCATCGCAGATCAACCAAATCGGTGCGAGATGAAGGTGTTATATGCTATGGAATAGGTACATATACTCACATATATTTTTTACATGGCATAACATACTTGATGTATAATACGAATGTGTTCCCAATGGGTTCTTCGGATTCTACATTCCGTACCCTACCAGAAGTTTAGATTTGTGATAATCTATTGCTAAACCACTTGCAATACTAGCCAAATCCAACGAATTTGCCGCAGAATTGTCACTTAAATCACCACCCACCTGGTTCGTATTGCTTTATAATTTTTGTTTTTGTACTTTGATATTGTCTCCGACAATTTGATTATGGTAAAGAGTTATTTATTTAACTCTAAACACTAGGTTATTATTCCTTAAATCGGTCTGGGTTCTCGTATTGCTTTAAGAAATGCATTTTATCTTGCAAGCACGCGGTAGTGGAAAAAAACCAAATGAATCCTTTAATCGTCTTCCACTACCTCTCCACTCTACGATCGTGCCATTGAAATGTCAAAATAAGGAGAAATGGCGTGATTTTGTGTATGGATAGCAGGAACTGCATTAACGACTCCACATCGCACTATACTAGTGGTGGCGATTTGGACATGAACGAGTACCGAAGACCCGACCTGGTATGGGCTACCCATTAGAAGTCCCCCTAGAATAATTAGTCGTTTCCAATGCGTAACTGAGTTGGCACGGGCGACACGACTTACAAATGATATGCGCGGCAATTTCCGCTTGATGAGAGCAATGATGAATTTACACGTCTACCATCAGAACGCCGTATTGAACCTTTATTAACATTCAACAAGCCCCTGAACGTGTACAACTTTTCGAATCTTGGGATATGTGTTTGGATACAAAGTTGCTTGTAACCCCAGCTCGTATTGTACCATCATGTAATATGGTGTTAGATTTATATCATTCTACGGTATACTAAATATATATAATATATATATGCCGACGTCAAGGCTCCATGCTTCTTTATAAGTACATTGGCAGCCTTCATATCAAGGGGCTATGCATGCAATAAAGGCCAATTAGAAACTGCTGCATAACCGTCTTGATTTCACCGAGGTTAATTTTCCCACGTAAAGATAATGCCAAAATTCCTGAACTGAAAACTTTAATCTCAATAAAATTATTTTTTTTTTGGGTGGCAGGCCTAGTTGGTTTTTTCAACAACAACAAGCATATCAAAGTCTCATTTTTCCGGTAAAGACAAATTAAATCCAAGAATCCGAATACAGAGCTATGAGTACTCTCTTGAAAATTCAGTTTTTTGTACAGTGCTAACACCTGTTGCGACGAGTTCTACTCGGTGTTGAGATCCGAATACTGTGATATGAGTACTTTCAGAAAAATAAAGTTTTGTACAGCACTAGTACCCGTCCGCGACGAAACAGTGTTGTATTTGAACTTAGGCATAATGCTATGAGCAGATACCCGGCCACACTGCCGTGCCGTATGCCACGTTAGACTGGCGACAAAGATGTCCGGTTGAACATGTTGACTAACGAATATGCGTGCAGCGACTAAGATAAATAGCTAAAATACCGGAAAATACACAGCGGTCACTGTGTGAACTGAATTTATGCACGAATAAGCCAAAACCAAATGTATATTTATGTAAATGACCCATAGGCCACCCGCCATACGGAAATCCCCATCCGTAACAAATTAATACACCACAACTTAATATTCTAGACTGACTGCTTTCAGCGTCAAACGCAACAAGGCTGAGACACGTGGCACCACGTTCACCATTCCGTGCCGCCCGTGTCAGAAGTCGCACAGCATTCGGCTGTGGGTAGTCATCAACGCGCGGTACTGCACTAACTGCTTGTCACCCTTTCATCAGAGGAGGTCATGCCCCAGCGAAGATCGTTGCCACCAGTGCCACGAACAGCACCATACTACAGCATACACAGACGAGGTACCACCAACCATCACCGAGGACGACGACGATGAAGCAAGCTCGGATGGAGGGCTATCCATCCACACTGCGGAGAAGACGATGATATGGGCAGAAGAAGTAGCTGACGAAGAAGCGAATAGAAGGGAGGACATTACCGCACTACCGTCAAGTGTTCAGCAGGTTGCGTTGGGACCTCGCCGTTTTCGACCACTCCTAAACCACGAGAAGCCCTCAAACTCTCCACGCGGGGATGGCGCGGAGACACGTCCTTTCCGCCCATCGCACCGTCCTACCGGAGGGCGCCGTGGTGACGTAGTCAAGGCGCAGCTCTCGCGCTACACGAGAGGACTCCATCCGGCTTTAGAACAGGGCGCCTAGGGGAGGCGCCTTTAACGATCACACGAGCCTCCGCAGCCATCGCTCCAACGGCCATGGTCCGAATCGCGGCGGGGGGTGAGCTCCACATAGTGCGCGCCCTCATCGATCCGTGCGCGGCAAATTCCATTATCGACGCTAACCTCGCCAAGGACCTACATTTAGAACGTACCGGCACGCACTACCATACTAGGTGCACTCTCGTCCTTCGCGGGAAATATGGCGTAGTCGGAGAAGTGACGACCCAGGCCACAGTAGTGGCTCGTTATGCGCGGCTCAGTCCGACCACCTCACTTGATCCGTCAGCAGCAACGCCGTTCCAATTCATGAAGCTGGCGGATCCTACTTTCCACCGGCCCTCACCAGTCCGGCGCACATTGGGCGCCGATCTCTACGCCAACATTATGGTCAGCGGCGCACCGTCATCGACTGTGGGGGGGCTGCTAAGGCAACCATATTTGGCTTGGTGGTTTCCGGTCCCACCAGCAATAAACTTGTACATAAGCTAAAATAAGTAAAGTGCACTAAAGTTAACCCACGTTCATAACTACTAACCGTTTCTTTTCACCCACAGGACCGGGAACAAGAGGGCAGCGCAGGGGTGACGATCGGAAATAGGAATCCACGTAGTTTCAAGTCCTATTTGTAAATTCTTGCCTTTACGGGACTTGGCCGCTGAGAGCGTTTGGAGATTGCTTGCCGCAAGGGGCCGGCATGTTTAGGCCACAGGCCTAAATATTAAAGCTTTTCTTATAATTTATCTCGGTTAAAACCGATAACCGTTTACCCCGCCGGATAATAGCGAGAGCCAGGATTCGGCGGTGGGTACGCCCTAATTTATTAATTTTCACTTTCTCACTTCCTTTTCGAACGTCGAAGAAACAGCCAGCAGCCAAGTCACCGAAGGTAAGCCCTTTTCCGATACATATATATTTGCGTTTTAATTCTATGCCAATTTTTAAATAATTTCCCTAATCGCTTAATTCCTGCACTTTCACTATAATAAACATTGTTAACACATATCTGAACTAACGAGTTCTTTATTTCTTTCTTTCTTGCACCTTATTACTAGCACTTACAACTTGGTATCGCCATATCAAGTATCAAGTCACCGTAACAAACCAATGAATTATTTTACATTGGAAAATGTAAATGCAAGTTAAAAACAACAGAATGCTCATGTGGTTTTATACCATATCATGTAAAAGAATTTATAATGGACCAATATAATGATAGAAAATTCACAATACCTGAATATATGGATGACATTGTAGAAGAAACACCTACAACAATACCAACAATGCCAAGAGTTAGTGATGATCCAACATACGAACCACTTGGAACAGATATGGAAACAGGTGAAACACAGATTGCAAATGAAGCAGTTGCAGAAGTATCTGTTACAATGAAACGAGGGCATTATACTCAACGATACGATGCTATAAATTTTTCTATGATGTGTGACAGATTCGGTGTTTCAGATAGAGTTGCTTTAGCAACAGCTCAGATATACTTTTCGAGATGTTCGCGGTGAACTTGTCATAATGGATAAATCTAAAGTTGCAAAAGAAAAAATTAAAGCTGGCAACGAAGTGCTCCGTAAACGATACATAGATTCCAACATAACTGCATTTTCTTTTGATGGCAAAAAAAATTATTCATTAACTAGAGAGAAAATTAATGAGAAATTTCATACAAATATGGTAAAACTGAGAGACTAGTTTGCGTTCAAATAGACAGACGGACTCACAGACAGACGGGTGGAGAGACGGACAGGGCTAAATCGACTCCGCTCATCGTGATGATCATTTTAGTGAACTTTTCTCTTTTTGTTCTCATACTTACATACATTTAATGTTTATGAAAGGTATGAAAACCAAAAAAGCTATATAACTTCACTATTGCAGGGGGCTATTAACTACGTGCCCGAATATTTTGCTTGTGTGTTTCCCGATTTTGCTAATTTAGGAGTATAATACATACTACTGAGAAGCAGATGACCAATTTTCATTGAAATATCAATATTGAATATCAAGCGATTGCCTTTGAAAATAGCAGAAATTTTATGCTGAAAAGTGGGCGACGGCACGCCTACTTCTTCAAAAATGACAACAATTTTTTGCAGCCGAGTTTTTCTTGAAAATCTTATTATGTGTGCAAAATCTGATTGATATAACTTGCTTAGTTATAGAAATATCGCTTTTTAAATAAAAAAAAAATTTCAGAACTATGTTAAAAAGGTGGGCGTGGACAGTAACCGATTTCGCCCATTTTTACAGCAAACAGTTACCTTTATATATAGAACATTGTCACCAAATTTCGTTTCGATAAATAAAGTTTTGGCGGAGTTATGGCACAAAAAGTTTTGTGGAATAGTCTACTAAAAAGGGGCGGGGTCACGCCAATTTTCGAAAGTTTTTGGATTTCTTAGTTTACGGAAACTTTAAAAGTGAAATATGAATGATGTAAAGCTATTTTACGCAAAGTTATTGCCTATTTAATATATCTACGATCCTCTTCAAAATCTTTTATATAAAAGTTGACATAGAGCTTGACCGATCGCGCCGATTTTTCCCTGGAACATTCCTTGCATACCTGGAAACCTGCGTGCTGAATTTAGTTTCGATATGAACGGTTTTTGATTTATGGATAATATTATTTCTAAATTTGACTTAATCAAAAGTGGACGGTCCCACTCCCATTCAAAACATTGTTGAAAAATTTATTTTATGCCTCAACCTCAATGTATTCGCCAAATTTTATCCGTATAGGTGTATTACGTACTGGGTGATCACTTTTTTTGCGTTTTCGAAAATATTCTATATATAAAAAGTGGGCGTGGCTATTATCCGATTTCGCCCATTTTAGATAGCAGCAAGGGACCTGCTCACCAAATTTCATTAAGATGTCTCAAAGATTACTCAAGTTATCGTGTTCACAGACGGACGGACGGACATGGCTTTAGCAATTTCTCTTTTCGTCCTGAACATTTTGATACATATAAGTCAATATCTATCTCGATCCGTCTATGCTGTTACATACTACCGTTAGGCGACTAAAGTTAATATCACTTGTACTAGGTATAATAAATTACATTAAAATTATAAAAATTGTGTTTTTTTTGCTTATTACTTCAAAATATACGTTTTTTTTTGGAAATCTTTTTGCTACTAAAACGAATTCGAAAAAAGAAAAACTGTCTTAATGTAAGTTGCTGGAATTGTTCAGAACTTATTTTAGCTGTAAAGAAAAAAAATGTTCCATAAGAAATTTGATAATATAGTAGTTAAAAGTTCATTTTAGGCTAATTTCTCATAATTTAAGCCGGATATCTCTACTAAAATTCAAAAACACTATAGATGTTAATAGAGATTCGGAAATGTACGTAAAATACCTTTAAAGCAAGGCCAATATGATATTTTTCCTATAATTCTATCAGAAGCTATGAGATTTTTTGGCCAAACCCTACATTTATATGGAAAAATATCTATTTTGCAAAAGTGGGGAACTCGAAATCGGACCATCCATACAATATGACCCGCTCTAATGAATATATATGTATACATACTGGTATTTATATACATATTAGACTGGGTCGATTTATTAACCGATAACGCGCCATCGATTTTTCGATAGGTTTTGGGATCAGGAAAAAAAGTTGCACTAGGCATATCCAAAGAAAATTTTGTTTCGAGCCTGCGAAGTTTAATTTTTTTGACTTTTTTCGACTTTGATTTTGAAGGTTTTTTTCATGACCCAAAAATGTCCGCTAAAAACGTTGCCGATAACAGTTTTTTGCAAAAAAAAAATATTTGTTGGGTTTTGGGGAGTGTTTTCGTAAAAAATTTACCCTTTCGCCATTTTTTTAAGGGTTTTTTTCGGAATAAGTTCCTAACGGTCCCTATCGATTGTACGGAAATGTAAAGAGGCTAAAGAAAAAAATAACAAACAACCACAACTTGAATAATATGTAAAAATAATAAAACAGGTGGCAAATTAGACAGTAATCATCTATATACAACAGCGCATTTTATACCAACAGCATTAAGACTCGAGGAAAGGCCGTTTACCGGTTCCAGGTGTGCGATAGGTCCATATTAATTATATGTTAAACTTTGCCTACGTACCAGGCACCAGGATTTGGTCTACCATTCTAGCTATGACCAAGCATAATTAGCATAATTGTTGCGAAAGCTACCGGCGGGTTTTATAAGGTAGCGACTTAACATACATGTATACATAAAATTTGTTTGCATTTCATTTTGTGTGAAAATTCGCTTGATCGATGCAAGTTGTAGTTGACTAGGGTGATTTCACTTTTTTAAAAATTCTTTTGTTTACTAATAAAACTTGCCTGCATGTAATAAAACTAGCATGCCATAAGTCAGTCTCGCCTTGATAAAAATTTTCCACTTTTGTTCGCTGATCACAATAATTCAGTCGTTGTAGGTAAAATAGTTAAACGGTATAGATAAATATAAAACAAGTTAAAGTTGAACCTCAATACATACTAAGCAAATGCCATGTCACGAAATTATTGTACTTACATTAAGGAATACATGCATTTTAAATGAACTAAAAACATTTACAACATGAAATTGTAGGTATGGTTGTTATTCCAGGACGTAATGTGGTAAGACAGATCATAGCTTGTTAAGGATTTTGGGTAGAGATGGTGCCCCAAAATCATAGGTAGGGAGGGTTATGCTTACAGCACCGGGTATCCCACTCCCCCTGGAGATACCAACATTTTCGACTTTCCAATGACAACTGGGTATATTTAATATTCCATCCAATTCCGTCCTTCTAGTGTCATTTTAATAACTTCCTTGTTGTTTTTTTCTTTGTAAAGGGTAACTTAGGGGCTCTAAAAATAATGTTGTAATGGGGATTGGTAGAAAGAAGGTCAAGAACTCCCCCTGCGGGCTGAATGCCAGTTTAGTAAAGTGTCCCGCTCGAATTTATCTTTCGCAATAATGTGGGCGACAAATTATATTCGTCCGTATATTTTCTGTACAAAATTTTCTATTAAGACAGACCACCGATCATTATTCTGGCTTAGTAATATAAAAGAGCCTAATTCCAAGTTCCAGAGGTGGAAGATAAAATTAAATGAGTTCGACATCGATATAAGTTATATAAAAGGAAAGGAAAACGTCATTACAGATGGCTTAGGCCAGTTAAACCTTGAAACCTTAGAAAATGAAATTGAAAAAAATCTTAATGAGTTATTTGAAGAGGATTTAGATACTGTTCATAGCGCAGAAAGCGATGATACAGATTACATTAAGATAATCGAACAGCCTCTTAACATTTTTAAAATGCAAATATTAATCTATCCCTATTGTAGGAGTTCATGACAAACCGAAATAATTTTTAGAAATAAAATTCGATATAGCTTAGAAATAAAAGATAAAACTAATACAATAGATTTTATGATGGAAAAACTTCCTACTAAAGGATTAGCGGTTGTTTATTGTCCAAATATAGAACTGTTTAATAATTTTCAATTAAGCTACAGGGTGGCTGATGAATTTTGCTACATTAAGAAACTCAAATAATTTTTTTTTCAGTGTATGGAATTCATCTTTCTTTTATTCATGTTAAAGCTCATTAAATTTTATTAAATATAGCTTAATTAGTTTTAAAATAATGGAATTTAAATGCCCCCCCTGCTCGTCGATGCCTGTGCGGCATCTTACCAAAAAGTTGTTCATTACTGCTTGGAGAGTTGAGACAGGAATAGCCACAATTGTTTCTCGAATGGATTGCCTTAGTTCATTCAAATTTGTTGGTTTTGCTTTGAAGACTTCCTGTTTGCAATAACTCCACAAGAAAAAGTCAGGTGCAGTAAGGTCAGGCGACCTGGGTGGCCAACGGAATGTTTAGTTTCTGGATATCAGCTTATTGGGAAATTTTCGTCGCAATTCTGTCATAGCAGGTTGGGCTATATGAGGAGCTGCACCATCTTGCTGAAACCACACAGAGTTGAAAGAAATTCTCATTCGGCGTAATTCTGGATAGAAAAACTCTCTCAACATGCTCAAGTAACGGTCTCCAGTAACCGTAACGGTGTGACCGTTTTCTTCGAAGAAGTAGGGCCCGACAATGCAGCGTGATGAAACTGCACACCACACTGTGACACGAAGTGGATGCAATTCCGTCTCATGGAGTATCTGTGGGTTGGAAGCACTCCATATTCGACAATTTTGTTTGTTTATGTTGCCGTTTAAATCGAAATGGGCCTCGTCAGACATGAAAAGACAGTTCAACATGTTTCCATCCTCTTCCACCATTTGAAGCATTTTCTGGCAAAATTCCAAGCGAATCGGCAAGTCTGCAGCGTTCAGTTTGTTGGCCATTTGAATTTTATATGGGAATAAGTCCAAATCTTTGTGCATAATTGACTGTAATGACTGTCTGCTTACACCCATTTGAGCAGATAAGCTTCTTGTCGAAACACGTGGATTGTTTTGTATGGCAGCAGCTACAGCAGCGATTGTTTCCTCCGTTCGAACTGAAGGGTTTCGATGGTAAGGTCTTCTGTTGACTGTCCCATGCTCGGCAAAATTGTTTACAAGTCTTATTATGGTCCATCTGCTCGGAGGATTGCCGCCAAACGTGCGCCTATACTCTCTTTGAACCGAAACTACGGACTCCAGTGCGTGATAGCGGCGGACAATCCAAATTCTTGTTTCAGTGTCCCAGTTATCCATTTTTGTTAAACGTAAAAGTCAATCTGCAAAATAAAAAAAAAATTAACCAGATTCATTAAATAGAAAAAAAGTTATTTAATTTTTTTTTGGTAGCGGCTTTCATTAGCCAACCTGTATGTTAATTATTTTGCGAAAAATAAAACCCTTAAAGTTCTTAAGTCTAACTTATTAACTGAAGACGTAACTGATAGGCAAAAGCTTTTGCAAATAATAGAGGCATAACGGAACTGTTTGTAGAACTAACAAGTAAAAAAGGGCTGTCTTTATACCTTTCGTGAATACGCATCACGGTTTTAAGTGTCCGATCCTTACTTACGATCAGTACAAACTCTGAAAAACTATTTATTTAAAGATACATAGCCCAAACCAAATTTATCGAAACAATGAATTGTATGGGAACTATATCCCCAATCTGACTGATTTTCATTTGTCATATGGCACATATAATAAGTACCAAACATGCTTCCTAGCTCTTTAATTGCAAGATTTATAGGTCAAAACCCGTTTATCGAAACAATCGATTGTATGGGACTCATGCGTTGTATTGGTTTGATCTTGCTGGTTCCGAAAAATGATTGATGTTTCACAAAATGGGGGTCTCTCATCAAATTTCAGCGTGATATCTCAAAAACTGAGAGACTAGTTTGCGTTCAAACAGACAGACGGGCATGGCTAAATCGACTCAGCTCATCGTCCTGATCATTTCGGTATACTTATTGGTGGGCCTATCTCTTCTTCTTCTCATACTTACAAACATCGGACCAAAGTTATAAAATCCTTTCATGTTCATGAAAGGTATAAAAAGGTACCTTCAGAAAGAAACTGAAATATATATAAATAATTGTGAAATTTGTAAACTAGTAAAATACGATAGATCTCCTATAAAGCATCGTCTAAATGTAACCCATACTCCAGAAATACATAATGAAGTTGTTCATGTAGATATATGGTTTCCCCAGCGAGGCGTGATGTAGCTAGAAAGTATAAATCTAAAGTTGCAAAAGAAAAAATTAAAGCTGGCGACGAAGTGCTCCGTAAACGATACATAGATTCCAACATAACTGCATTTTCTTTCGATGGCAAAAAAAATTATTCATTAACTAGAGAGAAAATTAATAAGAAATTTCATACAAATATGGTAAAACTGAGAGACTAGTTTGCGTTCAAATAGACAGACGGACTCACAGACAGACGGGCGGAGAGACGGACAGGGCTAAATCGACTCCGCTCATCGTGATGATCATTTTAGTGAACTTTTCTCTTTTTGTTCTCATACTTACATACATTTAATGTTTATGAAAGGTATGAAAACCAAAAAAGCTATATAACTTCACTATTGCAGTGGGCTATTCACTACGTGCCCGAATATTTTGCTTGTGTGTTTCCCGATTTTGCTAATTTTTTGCAGGAGTATAATACATACTACTGAGAAGCAGATGACCAATTTTCATTGAAATATCAATATTGAATATCAAGCGATTGCCTTTGAAAATAGCAGAAATTTTATGCTGAAAAGTGGGCGACGGCACGCCTACTTCTTCAAAAATGACAACAATTTTTTGCAGCCGAGTTTTTCTTGAAAATCTTATTATGTGTGCAAAATCTGATTGATATAACTTGCTTAGTTATAGAAATATCGCTTTTTAAATTAAAAAAAAATTTCAGAACTATGTTAAAAAGGTGGGCGTGGACAGTAACCGATTTCGCCCATTTTTACAGCAAACAGTTACCTTTATATATAGAACATTGTCACCAAATTTCGTTTCGATAAATAAAGTTTTGGCGGAGTTATGGCATAAAAAGCTTTGTGGAATAGTCTACTAAAAAGGGGCGGGGTCACGCCAATTTTCGAAAGTTTTTAGATTTCTTAGTTTACGGAAACTTTAAAAGTGAAATATGAATGATGTAAAGCTATTTTACGCAAAGTTATTGCCTATTTAATATATCTACGATCCTCTTCAAAATCTTTTATATAAAAGTTGACATAGAGCTTGACCGATCGCGCCGATTTTTCCCTGGAACATTCCTTGCATACCTGGAAACCTGCGTGCTGAATTTCGTTTCGATATGAACGGGTTTTGATTTATGGATAATATTATTTCTAAATTTGACTTAATCAAAAGTGGACGGTGCCACTCCCATTCAAAACATTGTTGAAAAATTTATTTTATGCCTCAACCTCAATGTATTCGCCAAATTTTATCCGTATAGGTGTATTACGTACTTAGTGATCACTTTTTTTGCGTTTTCGAAAATATTCTATATATAAAAAGTGGGCGTGGCTATTATCCGATTTCGCCCATTTTAGATAGCAGCAAGGTACCTGCTAACCAAATTTCATTAAGATGTCTCAAAGATTACTCAAGTTATCGTGTTCACAGACGGACGGACGGACATGGCTTTAGCAATTTCTCTTTTCGTCCTGAACATTTTGATACATATAAGTCAATATCTATCTCGATCCGTCTATGCTGTTACATACTACCGTTAGGCGACTAAAGTTAATATCACTTGTACTAGGTATAATAAATTACATTAAAATTATAAAAATTGTGTTTTTTTTTTGCTTATTACTTCAAAATGTACGTTTTTTTTTGGAAACCTTTTTGCTACTAAAACGAATTCGAAAAAAGAAAAACTGTCTTAATGTAAGTTGCTGGAATTGTTCAGAACTTATTTTAGCTGTAAAGAAAAAAAATGTTCCATAAGAAATTTGTTAAAAATGATAATATAGTAGTTAAAAGTTCATTTTAGGCTAATTTCTCATAATTTAAGCCGGATATCTCTACTAAAATTCAAAAACACTATAGATGTTAATAGAGATTCAAAAATGTACGTAAAATACCTTTAAAGCAAGGCCAATATGATATTTTTCCTATAATTCTATCAGAAGCTATGAGATTTTTTGGCCAAACCCTACATTCATATGGAAAAATATCTATTTTGCAAAAGTGGGGAACTCGAAATCGGACCATCCATACAATATGACCCGCTCTAATGAATATATATGTATACATACTGGTATTTATATACATATTAGACTGGGTCGATTTATTAACCGATAACGCGCCATCGATTTTTCGATAGGTTTTGGGATCAGGAAAAAAAGTTGCACTAGGCATATCCAAAGAAAATTTTGTTTCGAGCCTGCGAAGTTTAATTTTTTTGACTTTTTTCGACTTTGATTTTGAAGGTTTTTTTCATGACCCAAAAATGTCCGCTAAAAACGTTGCCGATAAGCGTTTTTTGCAAAAAAAAAATATTTGTTGGGTTTTGGGGAGTGTTTTGGTAAAAAATTTACCCTTTCGCCATTTTTTTAAGGGTTTTTTTCGGAATAAGTTCCTAACGGTCCCTATCGATTGTACGGAAATGTAAAGAGGCTAAAGAAAAAAATAACAAACAACAACAACTTGAATAATATGTAAAAATAATAAAACAGGTGGCAAATTAGACAGTAATCATCTATATACAACAGCGCATTTTATACCAACAGCATTAAGACTCGAGGAAAGGCCGTTTACCGGTTCCAGGTGTGCGATAGGTCCATATTAATTATATGTTAAACTTTGCCTACGTACCAGGCACCAGGATTTGGTCTACCATTCTAGCTATGACCAAGCATAATTAGCATAATTGTTGCGAAAGCTACCGGCGGGTTTTATAAGGTAGCGACTTAACATACATGTATACATAAAATTTGTTTGCATTTCATTTTGTGTGAAAATTCGCTTGATCGATGCAAGTTGTAGTTGACTAGGGTGATTTCACTTTTTTAAAAATTCTTTTGTTTACTAATCAAACTTGCCTGCATGTAATAAAACTAGCATGCCATAAGTCAGTCTCGCCTTGATAAAAATTTTCCACTTTTGTTCGCTGATCACAATAATTCAGTCGTTGTAGGTAAAATAGTTAAACGGTATAGATAAATATAAAACAAGTTAAAGTTGAACCTCAATACATACTAAGCAAATGCCATGTCACGAAATTATTGTACTTACATTAAGGAATACATGCATTTTAAATGAACTAAAAACATTTACAACATGAAATTGTAGGTATGGTTGTTATTCCAGGACGTAATGTGGTAAGACAGATCATAGCTTGTTAAGGATTTTGGGTAGAGATGGTGCCCCAAAATCATAGGTAGGGAGGGTTATGCTTACAGCACCGGGTATCCCACTCCCCCTGGAGATACCAACATTTTCGACTTTCCAATGACAACTGGGTATATTTAATATTCCATCCAATTCCGTCCTTCTAGTGTCATTTTAATAACTTCCTTGTTGTTTTTTTCTTTGTAAAGGGTAACTTAGGGGCTCTAAAAATAATGTTGTAATGGGGATTGGTAGAAAGAAGGTCAAGAACTCCCCCTGCGGGCTGATTGCCAGTTTAGTAAAGTGTCCCGCTCGAATTTATCTTTCGCAATAATGTGGGCGACAAATTATATTCGTCCGTATATTTTCTGTACAAAATTTTCTATTAAGACAGACCACCGATCATTATTCTGGCTTAGTAATATAAAAGAGCCTAATTCCAAGTTCCAGAGGTGGAAGATAAAATTAAATGAGTTCGACATCGATATAAGTTATATAAACGGAAAGGAAAACGTCATTACAGATGGCTTAGGCCAGTTAAACCTTGAAACCTTAGAAAATGAAATTGAAAAAAATCTTAATGAGTTATTTGAAGAGGATTTAGATACTGTTCATAGCGCAGAAAGCGATGATACAGATTACATTAAGATAATCGAACAGCCTCTTAACATTTTTAAAATGCAAATATTAATCTATCCTTATTGTAGGAGTTCATGACAAACCGAAATAATTTTTAGAAATAAAATTCGATATAGCTTAGAAATAAAAGATAAAACTAATACAATAGATTTTATGATGGAAAAACTTCCTACTAAAGGATTAGCGGTTGTTTATTGTCCAAATATAGAACTGTTTAATAATTTTCAATTAAGCTACAGGGTGGCTGATGAATTTTGCTACATTAAGAAACTCAAATAATTTTTTTTTCAGTGTATGGAATTCATCTTTCTTTTATTCATGTTAAAGCTCATTAAATTTTATTAAATATAGCTTAATTAGTTTTAAAAATAATGGAATTTAAATGCCCCCCCTGCTCGTCGATGCATGTGCGGCATCTTACCAAAAAGTTGTTCATTACTGCTTGGAGAGTTGAGACAGGAATAGCCGCAATTGTTTCTCGAATGGATTGCCTTAGTTCATTCAAATTTGTTGGTTTTGCTTTGAAGACTTCCTGTTTGCAATAACCCCACAAGAAAAAGTCAGGTGCAGTAAGGTCAGGCGACCTGGGTGGCCAACGGAATGTTGAGTTTCTGGATATCAGCTTATTGGGAAATTTTCGTCGCAATTCTGTCATAACAGGTTGGGCTATATGAGGAGCTACACCATCTTGCTGAAACCACACAGAGTTGAAAGAAATTCTCATTCGGCGTAATTCTGGATAGAAAAACTCTCTCAACATGCTCAAGTAACGGTCTCCAGTAACCGTAACGGTGTGACCGTTTTCTTCGAAGAAGTAGGGCCCGACAATGCAGCGTGATGAAACTGCACACCACACTGTGACACGAAGTGGATGCAATTCCGTCTCATGGAGTATCTGTGGGTTGGAAGCACTCCATATTCGACAATTTTGTTTGTTTATGTTGCCGTTTAAATCGAAATGGGCCTCGTCAGACATGAAAAGACAGTTCAACATGTTTCCATCCTCTTCCACCATTTGAAGCATTTTCTGGCAAAATTCCAAGCGAATCGGCAAGTCTGCAGCGTTCAGTTTGTTGGCCATTTGAATTTTATATGGGAATAAGTCCAAATCTTTGTGCATAATTGACTGTAATGACTGTCTGCTTGCACCCATTTGAGCAGATAAGCTTCTTGTCGAAACACGTGGATTGTTTTGTATGGCAGCAGCTACAGCAGCGATTGTTTCCTCCGTTCGAACTGAAGGGTTTCGATGGTAAGGTCTTCTGTTGACTGTCCCATGCTCGGCAAAATTGTTTACAAGTCTTATTATGGTCCATCTGCTCGGAGGATTGCCGCCAAACGTGCGCCTATACTCTCTTTGAACCGAAACTACGGACTCCAGTGCGTGATAGCGGCGGACAATCCAAATTCTTGTTTTAGTGTCCCAGTTATCCATTTTTGTTAAATGTAAAAGTCAGTCTGCAAAATAAAAAAAAAATTAACCAGATTCATTAAATAGAAAAAAAGTTATTTAATTTTTTTTTGGTAGTGGCTTTCATTAGCCAACCTGTATGTTAATTATTTTGCGAAAAATAAAACCCTTAAAGTTCTTAAGTCTAACTTATTAACTGAAGACGTAACTGATAGGCAAAAGCTTTTGCAAATAATAGAGGCATAACGGAACTGTTTGTAGAACTAACAAGTAAAAAAGGGCTGTCTTTATACCTTTCGTGAATACGCATCACGGTTTTAAGTGTCCGATCCTTACTTACGATCAGTACAAACTCTGAAAAACTATTTATTTAAAGATACATAGCCCAAACCAAATTTATCGGAGCAATGAATTGTATGGGAACTATATCCCCAATCTGACTGATTTTCATTTGTCATATGGCACATATAATAAGTACCAAACATGCTTCCTAGCTCTTTAATTGCAAGATTTATAGGTCAAAACCCGTTTATCGAAACAATCGATTGTATGGGACTCATGCGTTGTATTGGTTTGATCTTGCTGGTTCCGAAAAATGATTGATGTTTCACAAAATGGGGGTCCCTCATCAAATTTCAGCGTGATATCTCAAAAACTGAGAGACTAGTTTGCGTTCAAACAGACAGACGGGCATGGCTAAATCGACTCAGCTCATCGTCCTGATCATTTCGGTATACTTATTGGTGGGCCTATCTCTTCTTCTTCTCATACTTACAAACATCGGACCAAAGTTATAAAACCCTTTCATGTTCATGAAAGGTATAAAAAGGTACCTTCAGAAAGAAACTCAAATATATATAAATAATTGTGAAATTTGTAAACTAGTAAAATACGATAGATCTCCTATAAAGCATCGTCTAAATGTAACTCATACTCCAGAAATACATAATGAAGTTGTTCATGTAGATATATGGTTTCCCCAGCGAGGCGTGATGTAGCTAGAAAGTATTGATAAGCTTACAAAGTATGCCACAGCTCATCATTTACAAGACAGGACTTGGATTTCTATAATCAAAGCACTGAAGGATAGAATTCTATATTTAGGAAAACCAAAACCAAAACAGCTGGATAATGAACTTGATACGGTTGCCGTCCGAGAGTTTTTGAAAGAGCAACAAAATCTACAACTGCGTAGTAAACAAGTAATTCAGATGTAGAAAGATTGCATGGTGCTCTTAATGAACACTTTCGATTATTTAATGCTGATACAGATAAACAAAAAAATTGGTTTGATAATACATGACTTTGTATGGAAATATGTATTTCCATTCAGGAGAGACCGCTTAATCTGGTAGTTGTAGTCAATGTTGTATTAGTCTTAAGTTATGTTAATATTCACATAATGTTATATTATATTGAACATCGTTTACTTTACACATACACACTCAATATACTTTATTGGATAAATAATGTTAATAGAAAATAAGATTTGAATTGTTAGCTATGAATGTATTGTCAGAGAATAATAAAAAATACTTTTTTTTTTTAATTAAAATTAGAGAAGAATGTTCAGCTTTAATTCTTGACTTTATGATCAACTGCGGTGTGGCGATGGTGGGGGCTAAATAAACAGAAATAATCCAACCCAGCACTGGATTTTTATGAAAGCAGCACCAGGTATTTGTTAGTAAAGTGGTTACGATGAGGAAGTGGGTCTCTCGCGGTTATCTTCGCCAGGGTGTACGTTGGTGACTCAACCGAGCCTCCGTTCGTTTAGAGAATATGATGAAGTGCTTTAAGCTTCTGCCACCTATTGACAATGCAGGCAGGATTCTCATTTACGTCCGGTTCTGGTGGAGAAATGAGATGACTTACCGTAAGGAAGTGCACAGGCGTCAGTGACTCGACGTCCACGGACTGACTGGAGGTCGGACTCAATGGTCGCAAATTGAGGCATGCTTCAATCCGGCAAGTATCGTATGGAATTTTTCATGCGCGAATTTATGAGGCTAGGCTATCTTCTTGAAGTGGCTTGTGAAGCTCTTCATTCCCACCTCTCAGAGTCCTCCTATATGCAGGGCACCACCCGGAATAAAATGCCATGACATAGCTTCATGTCTGTATTTCTATACGGTTTTATCTCGGGATTTCTCTTCTAGTTTAAAAAGGCAAAAATACTGCTAGAAAGGATGGGGTACTAAGATCACTGGTCACTTCCAGACGTATCGCTTTCGTAGTGAAACAAAACAAAAGGCAAACATAGCCTTAGCGGTAAAGTAACCGTGCGGGTAAACGTTGTCCGTTCGCAAGAAAGGGTGCACGTAAGTTGTATTCGCTCCCGTTTTTTATAAATGGTACAGACTTTGCATTTACGGATGGTGCTCCTAATCATGTTCATGTATTGGGTGCGGATAAGACGGAGCATTATTTCGTTTACCCCATTAAGGAAGATTTGATGTACCATTAGCTCAGTCAAATGAGTTAACCTACAATTATAGGGCAGTACGATTGGATGGCGCTCGTTGTAAGCGAGTTCTTACGACGCTCCGATACGACCCCCGGCCCTGATAACGGGTTGAGTGGCAATATTTTGCTTTTCTTGTCGATGCTCTTTTTCTTCTTCAAATTTACATATTCCTTGCCATAATATTGCATCTGATACAGTTTAATTAAAAGTTGAGTCTTTGCCCTGATCTCAGCGGATGAGATGTGGCACGTCTTTTCCTGAAAGTAGGCTTTTGTTTTGGGATGAATTCTTTGAAAAATCTCATAATGTACGATATTTCCCTCAAAGCGCTCGGTAAATGCGAAAAACGGTCAAGAATATCGATGAATTGTCCCTTAGTTTATGGGTAAGTCTGCGCTCTCTTTTTCTCCACGGATGTATGACAGTCGTTTTCTTGTATTGGTAATTGTCAGTTATCTTCTTGTAGCCAAGAAGATCTCTGCAATCACAAGAATTGTTGACCAAATCCGGTGTCGATTCCGAGTTGACGTGAAGCCAGTCCTTATTACCGACCAGGTCGACGATCTTAGTTATCCTGCGTGCGTATGAAAGGTATTTTAGACCGTATACCAACCAAAGTACTTTTGAGTAGGGTTGCCACCTGACCGCATTTTATTTATTCCTTCAGATATCGACCACTATCTCGGGAACGGCTAAACCGATTTCGATGAAATTTGGTAGATGGATAGTATGCTTCCTTTTAAGATTTTTTACTTGCATGTTGCGACTAAAGGAAGCTTAGAGAGTTGCCACCTTTCCCAATTTTTTAAAAATATTAAGCAATATATGGCAATATGGGTATCCAACGGAAGGTATTTGAGGCCGCATACCAACCACAATATTTTAACGTAGGATTGACACCTAGGGTTGCCACCGAGCAAGGCTCGGTCAGCTAGGTACTTTATTATTTAACACAGTTATTTGTACTTCAGCTGCTTGGCCGAATGGACGAGGGCATTGGTTCGATGAGTAGCCACGCCTTACAATTCACATAGAAATGGTGCTTTACTTTTGTTGCATGCATTCTTTAAAAAGTTCTATTTATATCAGAGCCGCCCAAAATAATGCGCAATTTTTCATGCCTATACTCGGAGTATAGGCAAGCAAATGCAGTCGAAACATGTACGCTATGACGCTAATTCTGCCAGCGTCAAAAAAAAAGATCGTCAAAAACGACTAAGCTTAGATTTCTGACTTCGGCACATGCGAAGCAATGCTTTTGCTATTCAGCAGTTGAGCAAAGAAGAAATGTTCAATAAAGAATGGCTGTACAATTTCTTTTTCCTTGAAAATAGAGATGGCGAAGCGCAATGCGTTATTTGCTATAAAATAATGCAAACAAAACTGAAATTTAATTCAGAAAGACATTATATGAATTGTCACACTCGATTTCACCTTATTTCAGGTGACGAACGGACACGTATTCTGTATGAATTAAAAGCCCTGTTTTACTTAAAATTTTATTTTGATGATGTTTCCGTTGTTGATAATGTTGCTGTTGTTGATAATGTTGCTGTTGTTGATGATGTTGCTGTTGTTGATAATGTTGCTGTTGTTGATGATGATCATTATAATAAAACGGTTCAATTAAAAAAAGCTTCAAACATTGCAGATATGTATTTAGCAAAAAAAGGGTGTCCATTTGATGATGGGGTCTTCTTTAAAGATATGGGCATTGAATTTTTTAGCTGTTTTGGCGAAACTGGGAAGGAGGTCTGTAAAATTTTAGAGGCCACTCCATTATCTCGCCAAACCATAACTCGGCGAACTGAAAAAATAAGTTCGTACATATTTGCCTGTACCCGAGAAAGACTCCAAAATTGCATTTATTTTTCTATTTCTTTAGATGAAACAACGGACATTAAAAACATAAATCAACTAATTATTTGCGTCAAATCGGTAAACGAAAATTTAGAAATATTTGAAGAAATGCTTTCTCTTGTTCCCTTTCATGGTAATGTAACTGGAAAACTTATTTTCGATGCTGTTACAGAACATGCTCTTTCTATTGTTGATTCAAAGAAGCTGAGTTCAGTCTGCACTGATGGTGCGGGAGTCATGGTTGGGCAAAATATTGGTCTAGTAGGATTTCTTCGAAAAAATAATATTAATGTTGCCACATTTCACTGCATTATACATCAGCAGGCTCTGTTTGCAAAACAATTAAATATGGTAAATGCAATGGAGACGGCTGTCAATATTATAAATAAAATTAGAGGGGGACACCAAGCCCTTCGTCATAGAAAATTTAAAAAATTGTTGGAAGAATTGTCTGCAGGTTATGGCGATTTGCTAATGTACACAGAGGTTCGATGGCTAAGTCGTGGAAAAAGCATAGAAAGACTCCTAAATTTAAAGGATGAAGTCAAGATTTTTCTTCAGGACGGCAATAACCCTGAGTTATTGGAATTGGGGAATAAAATGGGGGATAAAGATTTTTTATCAGATTTAGCCTTTCTTTGCGATGTAACGACAATTGTTAATGAGTTAAATCTCCATTTGCAAGGCAAAAATAAGAATATTTTTGACTTAATTGCATATGTTCGCCAATTTGAAAGGAAAATTTAAATAATAATAGAGCAATTAAAAAATGAAAATATGCTAAGCTTACCAAGAACCTGTGAGATAATAATGGATTATCAAAATCAAAAGAAACTACCTGAATATGTAGTAGTGTTAGAATCGATTTTAACAAATTTTAATACAAAGTTTCAAGATTTCAATAAAATTCAGCAACTCATTTCTCTCCATAATGATCCTATAAATTGCATTATCGAAGAACAAGATGATAATTTTCATGAAGAAATACTTAGAATGCGAAATGATTCTAACTTACCTCTAGGCGCGGGTAAGGAATTTTGGAGGAAAATTAATTCACAGTGGTATCCGAAAATTAAAAATGAAGTATACAAGTTATACTCAATGTTTGGATCGACTTATTATTGCGAAGCTGCGTTTTCTTCGCTTAAATATCTTCACTCGAAATACAGCAATTCAGTTTCGAATAAGCATATAGAGGACTTAATGAGAATCAAAACTTACGATCTTGAAGTCGATATGGAAAAAATCATGGAAAGTTAAAAAAAATTAACAAACGTATTTGCTGTTTTTGTTGTTATTATTGTTCTTAATGCCTTTTTTAATCAAAAACCACAATTTTTTATTTTTTTCTAAATTTTTAATAACAAAATAAACAAATAGCACGATTTCACTCAGTGTACTAAGCAAACGCGCGCACACAATCATACGCTAGCAGATATCAAATGTGTGATTGTATGCGTTCGTAAATAAATTGCGCATTATTTTGGGCGGCTCTGATTTATATGTTAAGAGCAAAGGAATAAATCCAAAATTTGTGTGAGCGAATACTTCTCGTTTTCCATGCTCGTTTTGTATAAACACCTGCAAAAGAAAACGATGAATATTTGCATAGTGTTGAAGACATGGAAGAAAATTAGTACAATTTTAAATATTAATATACATATTCTCTGATTTTTTACATCATATACATATCTACTTACCTTTGAACTTAAATTTCATATTTATTTTTACCTATCAACTCATACTTACCTGTAAATTTATACTTAACTTTGAACTCATACTTACCTTTGAACTCATACTTACCTTAAACTCATATATATTTTTTATTTATTAAAAAAAAAAAAAAAAAAATTCGAACATCCCTAATGTAAGTCTGCCATGAAAAATGGAAAAGTACCGGTCCTTTGTATATAGCTTAAGAATGTACATATGTATATACATTAAAAAACCAAAGGCTCAGCGGCAGCACTAAGCAAAAGAAGTTAGTTAGTTGTCGTTGAGCGCGCGGTCAATTATCTACCCTTTTTTCTTGAAAATCATAAATAAAAAATTGTGCAATTAAATCAGTTCGGTGCAAAACTAATTAAAATTTATTATTCTAAAGAAAAAAATTTGAAATAATAAATAACGTGAAATTAAAGTGAGGGTGCCTTTTATTTCTAAAGGAAAAGATCCATTAATGGACACCAAATAATAGTGGAACGCTGAGTGCAGAAATATCGTGTACATATTTTTCATAAGGGTGCTCCAAAAAACCTGAAAAGAGAAATAAATAAAACCTGAAAAGAAAAGAAATATTTTTATTTCATATTGATAGTGCTGAAAAAGATTATACATATTGAAAGTGGTGCTCAGGAAAAAAGTAAGTGAGAAAAAACCTGGAAAAAAAATATTCTTAAAAAATCAAGAGGTGAAAGAAAAGTTAAAGTTGGAAAATTGTTGGGTTATCCTGATAAATAAAAGAAGAAAAATTAAATTAACCTGAAAAGGAAGAAAATATTATATGAAAATATTTAGTGAAAACCAGAATCCTGAAAAGAAAGAAAACATTATGTTAAATTATTGTTGAAAAACGCCTGAAAAAGAAATTTTAAGTACCGGTGAACAAAAAACTGAGAAAAATTTAAAGAGAAAAGATTTTAAAAAGGGGTCTAACGTGAAAAGTGACATACAACAAAAACAAATTATAATAACAAGAGGTACTGTCCCGCAAGACTGCTATATACATCAGCGGTAAAATCCAGTATCAGAAGTTAGCGTTCGCAAGCCGTTACATAAAGAGAGGTTACAAACATCAACAAACACCCGTTGCAGTTTTCAAAGGTATTCACCCGACCAAAGTAAGTGCCGGTACATAAGTTTCCTACATACATATATATAAATTGATTTATATAACTAAGCGGATCTCTAAGGCATTCATGGGAAACCCCTTATGTCTCATTGGCCACCATTAAATCCAATACGAATTCCACATTTTTATACTCCTCTCCCTCTAATCTGCTAAGGTATATAAATTTGATTTTAAATACATCAAACACGTATATATACTCCCCTTCGCGATCCCATATACGTCGCACTTACCCACGGCAGTTAGCTGCTCCATTTTTTGTGCAATTGTACAGGCACTCCCCTCTAAGAACGGGTGTTTGAGCGGTACTCATAATTATATACAAAATCAACCACAAACTTTCTGTTTCCCCTACTTAAATTTTTCACAATTTGCACTTACAAACATACATAAATACACTTGTACTCAGAAGCGCTGAGACAAGTACATAATATCACCCCTCAAAAAGCACAGCAAGTGTGTACATATACATATATTTAGTGGGTTTGGTTGGCTATCTTACCTTACGCGAGATGTTCCAAAATAATTAAATAGCGAACAACCAATTTCAATATTAAATACAATGAAACTTTAATTATTTAGCATTAAATGTAATTTAAGGAAAGATCAACCGGTTGCGATGAGATGTTAGAAGAAAAAGAAAGATTACAAAAGTTGTAAGATCGTATGACAATGAAGTTGATGATAAAAATGAAATTTCAGGTATGGTACAGGGTACCACAGTACTCCCCCTCTAGATGTATCATCGGTACCGGAGCGGGATACTAATGTGTCTACCAGTGCGGGTGGTGCTCGTTGATGGTGGTTGAGGTGCCTCTTGTTGAATAACTTGTCTCGGTGCCTGACGATCATACTCGACGTTGGCAATAAACGCTGGCTTCAACCTATCGACGCTTATGTTGGTGGTTCGTCCGCGTATAACAAGCTTGAAAAATTTTGGTCTTCGTTTTACGACAAGGTATGGACCGTCATACGGATGTGTTAGCGAGGGGCGTACTGAATCGTTTCGAACGAATACGTGCGTTGCCGTCTGCACAGCTGGAGTTAAAAATGGTTGTGGCTGCGAATGGTGGGCAGTTTGTGTTGAGCGTAGCTTTTCCATTGAAGATCGAAATTGTGCAATGGCTTCGCTGGTTACTTCTTTCGACTTGGCCTCTTGAAAAAATTCACCTGGAATGCGTAGTGTTGAACCATATACAAGCATTGCAGGGGAAGCATTTATGTCTGGTTTGAACGCGACTCGTAGTCCTAGTAAAATAGCAGGTAAATGATGAACCCAGTTGACTGGCTCGTGGCACAAGATAGCTGCTTTGAAACATCTGTGCCATCGCTCGATGATGCCGTTTGACTGAGGATGATACGGCGTTGTTCTCAAGTGACTTGCGCCAATAGCAGTGATTAATTCGGCGAATACAGCTGACTCGAACTGTCTACCGCGGTCGGATGTTATGCGTGCTGGAACGCCAAAGCGTGAAATCCATTGTGAAAGCAGAGCCTTGGCGACTGATTCTGCACAAATATCTGTCATGGGTACTGCTTCTGGCCATCGAGTGTATCGGTCGATGATGGTAAGGCAATAACGTTGTCCCTCACAAAGTGGGAAAGGGCCAACGATATCGATGTTGATGTGGGAAAATCGTTCGTGTGGTGGCTCATACTTTGCTGGTGCTGTCCTGGTGTGACGATGTATTTTGGACCGTTGACACGCTTGGCAGCAGCGCACAAAGGTTGTGACATCTTTGCGTATGCCTGGCCACACGAATTTCGATGTGCACAGTTTCGTTGTTGCACGCACTCCTGGGTGCGATAAGCCATGGACCTTTGTAAGAATTGAATTTCGAAACTCCTTTGGTATATAGGGTCGCACTGTGGTGGTTGATGTGTCACATAAAGAGCTAGTTCGGCGTCTGGTACTGGATGTGCAAGCAGAGTTGCATTTGCTAGTTCTGTCTTGCATCGGATGAATGCGTCTTCGGCGTCTTTAGTCCAAATTAACGGAGTGCGATCGTTTTTCGTGTTTGCGGTGATAAGACCCTGTAGGTGGTGCTGATAGGCGACGGCGTTCGGAAGAAATTTTCTGTAGAAGTTCAGCATGGCGAGGAAACTCTTCAATTGCTTAGCGACGGACGGTTTTGGGAACTCACGAATAGCAACGACCCGTTCAGGCAACGGATGAATTCCTTGCGCGTTGACTAAATGTCCCAAGAATTTTAGTTCCGTTTTGCCGAATTCACATTTGGCTGTGTTGATCGCGAGATTATTATCTCGAATACGTTGAAGAACCGTGCGTATGTCGTGGCGATGTTGTTCGATGGATGATGAGGCGATGCATATATCGTCGATGTATGGGAAAGCGCAATCGACACCACGTAGGACCTCGTTGATAAGGCGTTGAAAGGTCTGGGCGGCATTGCAGAGCCCAAATGTCATAAATTTAAACTCGAATAATCCGAAGGGCGTTGTGATGGCAGTCTTAGCGATGTCATCTTCGTGTATGGGTACCTGGTGAAAAGCGCGCTGGAGGTCAATTTTTGAAAATATTGACTTACCTCGTAATTTGCTCGTAAAATCGGTAAGGTATGGTAATGGGTAACGGTCTGGCACTGTCTGTGCATTAAGTGCCCTGTAATCGCCACATGGTCTCCACGTACCGTCGCTTTTCTTAACCATGTGCAGTGGACTCGCCCAGTTACTGCTAGATGGGCGGCAAACACCTACTTTCATCAGAAACTCGAACTCTTTACGTGCTGCATCCAGTTTCTCAGGGGGAAGTCGTCGTGGCCGGGCGAAGACGGGCTGGCCTGTCGTTATTATCCGGTGAGAGATCGTAGACTTTGTCCTAGCGCCATGAGGGGCTAATTTTGTTGTATCGGAAAATTCGGCTAGCAATGCAGCAAACGGGCCTGTTGAATCGTACGTTTTGATTTCAGTAGTTTTCAGAGCCGTTGTTGCCGTCACTGGAGAGTGTAGTTTTGTAATGTTGTCGGTTAGTCTATTGCGGCGCAGGTCTATTAACAGGTCGTAGTAGCGTATGAAATCCGCACCAATGATAGGCGCTGTTACGTCGGCAATTATGAACGACCACTGAAAATCTCGCCGTAGACCTAAATCGAGGTGTACTCTCTTCTCCCCTATGACTTTGATGGCTGAGCCATTTGCAGCGTACAGCTTCGTTGCTGTTGGTCGGACATCATATGTTTTCGCTGTGAGTGGCAGTACGGATACATCGGCGCCTGTGTCTACCAAAAAGGCTTTATTTGAACGTTGATCGTGCACTTGTAAGCGGAGTACCTTTCGCTGTACGACAGACGTTTTGCTATTGTCTGCACCACGATTTGGTAGCTGTCAGGCTGTAGTAGATGATGAGGCGACTGATTGAACAGAGCGATTCTTGTGGCTGCAAGGGCTACGGCACTTGCGGGCATTGCGACCGTACTTTTGGTGGTACCAGCAGTCCTGTGTAGATGCAGTGGCTGAGCCTTGTGTAGTGGTTTGTGAAAATCCCCGGCTGTTTGACCTCTGCTGAAACCGGTTTCGCTTTCGGCTGCGCGACCGAGAGCGGGGGCGCGTTGTAAATTGTTCAAATTTTTTACCTAATTCAAGTATAGCTGTGCGTAGTTCTCCGATGTCGTTGGGTTGGTTTGCTTTAATCCGGTTGATATGGTTGGGAGCAATAGCATCGACTATTGAGTCCGCAATTTTAGTGAAATCGGCGGCGGCTCCGGAAAAGGCAGCTACGACAGGCTGTGCAATGTCGGGCAAGCGTTTGGTCCACAGACTTTTGAGTGCTGTTTCGCTGACGGAGTTACCTGCGACACGTTTCATTTCGTAAAAAAGCTCGGATGGTTTTTTGTCACCAAGAGGTAAATCTGATAGCAGTCGGTTAAGGCGTCGTTGCTCGCTGTCTGCAAAATGCGCGATAATTTTTTGTTTGATGAAATCGAAGCGGTCATTTGATGGTAGCGCTGCGATAGCTTCACTCAATTGGCTAATCACATTAGGATCGAGTGCTGCAAGCACTGTTTCGGTTTTTTGCTTGTCGGTCGTGATGCCTGATGCGGTGAACCAGAAGTCCATGGTGGTGAACCAGGCCTCTATGTTGGAGCTATTCATCGGTGGAACGGGCAGTCTGGCGTACACAACTGCGACTGTATTTTCAGGTGTAGCTGGAACAGGTGCGGGTGGCGACATAACCTCAATCTCAGATGGGGGGGAACCGCTGTCCGTCATTTTGTTTAATGCTGCTAACCTCAAACTCGCTTGAATACGCGTGTGTGATAATGTTCTTCACGGGGTCACCAATTTTAGTGGGTTTGGTTGGCTATCTTACCTTACGCGAGATGTTCCAAAATAATTAAATAGCGAACAACCAATTTCAATATTAAATACAATGAAACTTTAATTATTTAGCATTAAATGTAATTTAAGGAAAGATCAACCGGTTGCGATGAGATGTTAGAAGAAAAAGAAAGATTACAAAAGTTGTAAGATCGTATGACAATGAAGTTGATGATAAAAATGAAATTTCAGGTATGGTACAGGGTACCACATATATATATACGCATTCCAATAAGTGCAGCAACAAAAACCCGCACAGTGAGCCTGGATAACAAAAAGGTTCCATAAAATACAGTGGGCACGAACTACAAAAAAAACCGGTCGAATCTTATTTATAATTCGAAATCATTTACCCCTAAAAATAAACTGGATTAACCAAAGGAAGTTAATACCCCTTACACATTTTATAATTTATTGTATACTCCTTATACACATTCTCGAAATATACTCCCGTGTACTCCTTATACACAGTATATTAAAAATCTTCTCGTGTTCTCCTAAAATACATTTTCTCTGTGTACTCCTATTCCACACTCCCATAAAATTCCGCTCATAAGAATGGCTGAAGATAAGGTAGAAAAACCATTGAACCTCCCAGCTCCCTAAGGACCAAGAACACGGTCAAGATTCCAAGCTGAAGAGGAAGAATTGTTCCTAATAATGAAAAAATCCTTGTTCGAATTTGCAAAATTGGAAAAGTTCTGCGAAAAATGGTGGAAGATCTGTGAAACAGATCACACAAAATCCAGGTTGCAAACTTATTTGGAGGAACTCAACAGACACATAGCAGCAGTAGAACGGGCATATGAAGCAACGCACTTGAACCTCACGGAGGAACAGTACCTGGCGGCAATAAACGAAAGGTACGACAACGCAATGGAGACAAATATGCACACCAGGACTAGGATAAATGAGCTGCTCGCAAATCCGGAGCCGAATTCTATCACCCCAGGTCAACGACCGATGCCAGCACCCATGTCTAGCTCCCAACCCTACCTCGAAGTCCCCGTATACGACACTGAAGTTTTTCACGGAGGTTACGATACGTGGCCGTCCTTCAGAAATATGTTTGCGGCAGTATACATAAATAACCCCAGACTGTCTCAAGCACAACAACTCTACCACTTGAGACAAAAAACCCGCGGAAAGCCGCATTAATTATTCAAAAATACGCCCTCAACGACCAAACCTTCGAACTCGCCTGAGGTGCACTCAAGTCCAGATACGAGAATCGTAGAATTCTCGTGGATAACCAACTTAAACCGCTTTTTAATATGCAACCCGAATTCTATAAAAGTGGGGAAAGAATTAAAGAAGTTCGAACAACAATAAATAACTGCATCTCTACCCTAAACTCCAACAACGTACCCACCAGTAATTGGGACCCCATACTCATCTATTTATGCTCTTCTAAGCTCCCCGATGAGACTCTGGCGTTATGGGAACAGTCGCTTCAATCCAGGAAGGAATTACCCCTATGGTCCGAAATGGACAAATTCCTCACTACCCGATACGAAGTAGTGGAACGTCTAGGTACGTGCATTCCAAGCAAACCTCGGAACTCAAACCCGAGCTTCACTTCTCGATTGTCGACACCTCAAAGTCAGACGAATTATTTCAAACATAAATCTCACTCCTTTCACAGCGAACAACACCGACAAACTTCTTGCAAGCCCTGCAATTCAAACCACTCCATGATGAATAGTACAAAATTCCAGAATCTCAGTGTGCAGGAGCGAAGCAAGTTTATAAGAGACAATAAATATTGCAAAAATTGTGTGTCTTTCTTCCACTTAGAGTCAGAGTGCTGAAGCAGTTTGAAATGCGTAAATTGTCAAAAGCTCCATCACTCTCTGCTGCACTATCAACCACCCCCGCCAGCAACATCCAACACTTCCCGTCAGCCGCGGAGAAGTAATCAATCAAAGGTCACACATCAAATAACGAATGACCAGGAAAACTCCTCTACATCAAAACAAGCAATGCAATCTCAGGAATTGCGGACTCAAACCTCCTCAACAAAGCGAGATACAGCGCATAAAGTGCTGTCTCATTTCTCCTCCAACACCGCGTTACACACATTCTGTCCTATGAACCAAATATACTTTTTCGGAAAGGGGAGCAAAATAAAAATACACGTGTTTCGGCGATTTTCACGTCAGAATTTTTTTTATGTATAAAGTATTAAGCTCGTAGTGTCCGACTGTCCGCCTGTGTGAAAGACTTTGGATCGATTTTTAACCCTTTTTCCGTGATCCAATCTACATGAATTTTTGCAGGCAGATTAGTGGAAATGTCTGTATCACGTCAAATTTTTTAAAAATCACATCACAGATGAAGAGACTTTCTGCGAAGAACTCTACAAAAAGACCACCATTAGAAGAGAAGGTGGTCGCTACATGGTAAAGCTCCCCTCTAAGCAAAACTTTCCAGAAACGCTAGCCCTCGGACCCTTACGACTCGCTGCTCAGCAGCAGTATATAAGCATAGAAAGAACGCTCGAAAATAAACACGAGTTAAAAGAAAAATATTCTGAAGTGTTGGAAGAATATTTAATCATGAATCACATGGAACCCACCTCACCCCTCGAAATTATATTCCTTCTATTTACCCCATTACGCTGTTATAAAACCAGACAGCAAAACAACGAAGGTACGAATGGTTTTCAATGCCTCCAAACTCTCCCACTCAGGTAGTTCATTGAATGACGCACTATATACTGGCCCAACTCTACAAACCGCCAAATACTCATGCACGCAGAAGATCAAGACTATCAAAGAATGTTCTTCGCAGTTCTCCCACCTCACCTCTCGAGGATTTCAAACAAAAACAGTTACCTCTAGTGTTAATTGGTCCCTCCAACCAAGCTATTCGCACCCTCCATCAGGTAGCAGCACACCAAAGACCAATTCGCGACCTCCAAGAACGTTCTTCTGCATGAGACGTATGTAGACGACATCGTATCTCATCAGTACACACTCATCTCCAGAAATGAAGTTATCGAAGCATTAAAGCCAGCCGGCTTCCCTCTGAAGAATATAACGGCCAATAACCCAGACATACTGAAGTCTATCCCAAAATCTGACCTCCTTGATGCAGATTTTCTTAAGTTCCATGATGCAAGTTCGACAAAGACACTTGGAATAAAATGGAATGCCCAAAGCGACTCCTTTTCATACTCACATGACCCAAACTCAATCACAAAGCGGCAAATATGATCGTCAATTGCGAAATTGTTCGACCCGGTAGGATGGCTACCGCCAATAAAGATTTTAGCCAAAGCCCTCCTCCCACAACTGTGGTTGGAAGGAACAGACTGGGACGAACATGTCAAACCCTCCCTCGATAGATCGGATTTTCTTCCGACAAACCCTATCAAATTCACGGATTTTCTGACGCTTCAGAAAAAGCATTTTGCGCGTGTGTATATTTACGCATGCAGAATGGTGAAAAGGATGTCACCACTCACCTATTAGCTGCACAAAGCAAGGTAGCTCCCTTAAAGATAGTAAGCCTTCCCCGACTTGAACTGTGTGGAGCAGTACTACTCCCCAAACTAGTCAAACAGATTTGCTCTCACCTCCATCTGTCCTCAAATGAGCTCATTCTTTGGTCAGACTCCTCCATAGTCCTACCATGGCTAGAAAAACCACCCCACACATTGGAAGACCTATGTAGCGAACCGCACTGCCGAAATTCTCCAAAGGGTCACGTGGCAAGTGGTGATAATCCAGCAGATCTGGGAAGCCCCAAGAATTAGCAGAATCCTCCCTGTGGTGGAAAGGTCCCGAGTGGTTCTATAAAACTTCCACTTTATGGCCAAAACCGATGCCTCAAAACCTCAGTCCGCCAGAACAGAAGCGGATTCGCGTCAGTTCGTACGTCTATCGCTTCATCCACAAGGCGAAAAAAGTACCGATTTCCTCAACTCGTTCTCTATCTTTTTAGAGGAGATTACATATTCGAAAGAGCGCCTTACAAAATGTATTATGCGGAACAATTTCACTGCTTAAAGCCTCGAAGCCAATAAGTAAAAAGTGCTCACTGCTACCACTAAGTCCGATGTTAGACAAAAAGGGGATATTACGTGTCAACGGTCGCCTCAGTTACGCCGCCCTCAGCTACAACGAACTTCACCCGATTATAATTCCCGAAGCCTCAAGATTCTGCTCGCTTTTCTGGAGTCTACCCACACTCTCTTACTGCATGCCGATAAGCACCTCATGATCAGGATGATACACCAAAAGTATTATATCCCCCGCTGGAAGCAGAAAATAAAGGCTTGCATTTTTCATTGCAAGCCTTGCACGATCCACAAACAAAGGATGAACTCGCATATCATGGCCGCATTACCCGCCGAAAGGTCGACGTATACCCTTCCATTTCACACCCCAGGAGTCGAACTCGCGGGCCCATTTCTCGTAAAGACGTCAACTCTACGTCTATGCCTGCATATTTGTTTGCTTCTCCACAAAATCCATTCACCTTGAAGTCTGCTCGAACTTGACTACAGAAGCTTTTAGAGCCGCATTTGCGCGTTTTGCGGGCTGCCGCGGCATCCCTCATAAAATTATGTCCGACATAAAATTATGTCGGAAAAACGTTTACCGGCGCACATAGAGCCATGCAAAAGGAAATATCCCTTTTTCTCAAGGAAGCGGGCCAAGATATTGCCAAAAAGTATGCTCCGCCGGACCTCTCGTGGCAATTCATGCTCCTCACTTGGGTGGACTTTGGGAAGCTGGAGTTAGAAGTTTCAAAACCCATTTGACTAAAGTCGCCGGTAAGCATAAGTTCTCATTTGAAGAATTCACAACCCTAATCGTTCGCATCGAGGCAGTCTTCAACTTGAGGCCTATTTCTCCCATGTCCTAAGACCCGACAGAATTACTTGTGTTAACCCAGGACACTTCCTGCGCGGGGCGTAACTGCTCTCTCTGCCTGAACCTAATGCAGAAAGTCTCAGCATCATGAACACATGTCAAATGCTGAAAGTCTTCCACCATCAGTTCAGCACCCGCTGGAAGAATGAGTACCTCCAAGAACTACATAAACGTCAAAAATGGAAAACCCGACAAAGCAACTGTATATTTTTCACCTTTGCACTAAGGGGGGAGCTTCACAAAAAATTAAACGCACGACCGTTCGAGTTAAACAATTAATTTCTTTATTCACGACGAGAGCGGTTGGAGCTTTAGCGAACTACTAATTGTAAGCGGCCCATTACATAGCATTGGACCGCTTACTTCTTTTCTTATGTACTATGCGTTTGGTTGTATATATCAATATTCCAATATAACTGTATATAAATTCATGGGTATAGAGGATACGTGAAAAATGTAAGTAATTTATAAATTTTAAAGGGTAAGTATTTAGGAGGTAAGTATTTAGCATATATTCATGTATTATAAAGGGTAAGTATTTAGCATATGTTCATGTATTGTAAAGGGTAAGTATTTAGGAGGTAAGTATTTAGCATATATGTTCTTGAATTATGTACTTATTTAAGACAACAATCCTCGAACTCAATGAGGTTTTCGCTGCTCATGTCCTCAACGTACAGGCGCCCTTGCGGGGCCGAGAGTCCTATAAGTCTTGCAACCTTTGTATGCTGAGTGCCGCCTGATCAAATAGGTTTCGGATGCGGCGTTGTAGCCCGGCATCGTTCGGTGTCCTCCTGTGAATAACCCGATGATGAGTTGGTCGATTCTGCGTTCGGCGCTGGGAGTTAGTCGACTGACTTCGCTGCAGTTGGCGAGTTTCGCGTTGGCCGCCGGACCTTGTGGTGTGGTAAACGGTAGGTCGTGAGGCTCAAAACGACGGTCTATGCAATAGGGTGTGGTGCGCTAACCCACACTTCCGACAAAAATCTGGTGAATCGCAATTGCCCGTAGTGTGTGATGTGGCGAGGCAGTTGATGCAGTACCGATGTGCCCGCACCGACTAGTACCTTTCATCAGGTGTCATCGCCAAAAACGCTCGGCAATACCTCAGCGAGTGCATCTGGCAGCACAAGCGGCATGTGCGGTAAGTTCTGGCTCCGTTAGTACTATAACGAGAGAGAGAAGAAAAAGAGAGAAAACGAAACCATTATTAGGCATGGGTAGCGATAGAGAGGATATTGGGAGTCGAGATGAAGAGAGACTTGGAAGTCGGGATATTTTGACTAAGCAGGCGTCAGTAAACAAAGTTTTGTTATGTTGCGTGTGGTGATACCGGCTTGATTGCGGATATCCACCACGCGAACGTTGTTGTCTGGACCGGGATGAAGTTTAATGACTCGCCCTAGTCGGCACTCGCTCGGCGGCAAGAGATCGTCTTTGATGACGACTAGGTCTCCTTCGCGGACGTTGGGTTCAGGGGTTTTCCATTTGCAGCGTTTATGGAGTTCCTTTAAATATTCAGTTTTCCAACGCTTGCTGAACTGATGATGGAGTCGTTGCCACTTATTCGTGAGGGGCAGGTCATCGGCCTTCGGCTCGGGAGTTGCGAGAAGGGGGCCCCCGCGAAGAAAATGACCTGGTGTTAGAGCTTGCAGATCATCGGGGTCTTGAGACATTCGGGAAAGCGGTCTGGAATTTAAGACTGCTTCGATGCGAATAAGGAGAGTGTTGAACTCCTCGAAGGTGAATTTTTGTGTTCCGGGCACTTTTGTGAAGTGAATTTTGAAGCTTTTCACTGCTGCTTCCCAGAGACCTCCCATATGCGGAGCATATGGAGGGATGAACTGCCATGAGAGACCGTGGATGGCGTATTTATTTGCGATGTCTTCGGCGGTTTCCTTGAGAAAGGTGGACAATTCTCTTTGAAGGCTTCGTTGGGCCCCTACGAACGTCTTTCCATTGTCAGACATAATTTTTGAGGGTATGCCTCGGCGACCTGCGAAACGAGCAAAGGCTGCTTTAAATGCTTCCGTGGTAAGATCTGAGCAGACTTCTAAATGTATGGCTTTGGTGGAAAAGCAAACGAAAACGCACACATATGCTTTGGCGTACGATGCGCGTCGGAGAGTGGATGTTTTTACGAGGAAAGGTCCCGCAAAATCTACTCCAGTAGTGTGAAAGGGTAACGAGTAAGTTCCACGTTCGGGGGGAAGCGCTGCCATAATTTGCGATCTCATTTGATGCTTGTAGACGGTGCATTTCTTGCAGTGGAATATACATTTCTTCACCTTTTGCTTAAGCCGGGGGATATAATATTCCTGCTGTACCATGCGGATCATCAGCTGTTTTTCAGCGTGTAAGAGTGTGGAGTGGAGGAAATCCAAGAGAAGAGTACAATACCGGGATTCATCTGGGATAATGATAGGGTGACGCTCATTGTAGGTAAGGGTTGCGTAAGAGAGACGTCCATTGACCCGTAGTATACCCATTTTATCCAAGGACGGATTGATAGAGAGTAACGAGCTTCTTTTATCTATTGGTTTTGAAGCTTCTAGTGCTGCGATCTCTTCTCCGAAATATTTTCGTTGAGCACCTGCAATGAGTTGTGCTTTCGCTTGGTGCATCTCTTCGTGAGTGAGAGTACGAGTGGAGGGGATAGGGAGTTTCCTTGCGTTGGAGATGAATCGACGAATATACGAGAGGACTCTAAGTGCTTTAGAAAATGAAGAGAAACGATCCAAGAAATCACCGGTTTCCAGAGTGTGGAGGGCTTCTAGGCGCCTTTGTTCCGGGGGTGAGTTGTTGGGAGGCCTATGTTTTGGCCAATATGTAGAAGAGTTTGAAAGCCACGTGGGGCCGTTCCACCAGAGAGGGCAATCAACTAAGTCTTGTGGCCGGCATCCACGAGTGCCCATATCAGCAGGATTTTCTGCGCTGGGTACATGTCGCCAAGTTGCGGTACTGACATTGTCGAGTATCTGGGTTAAGCGGTTTGCTACATATGTTTTCCAAGTATGTGGTGGCTTTTCGAGCCACGCCAACACTATGGAAGAGTCTGTCCACAGAGTTAAGTTGCTTTCTGTGAGGTACAGTGAGGTTCGTATGTGTTTCACCAATTTGGAGAGGAGTACTGCCCGCAGAGCTCTAATCGGGGAAAACTTACTGTTTGTAATTGTGCGACCTTACTCTTTGCCACGAGCAAATGCGATGAAATTGAATTATTGCTGTGCTGAACTCTTAAGTAGACACACGCACAATATGCCTTTTCAGAGGCGTCGGAGAAACCATGCAACTGGGTGGGTTCATTGAGCGTGAATTGGACCCAACGTGGGATTTTTATCTTTCCAATTGCAGAGAGATTATCCATAAAGGATTTCCATTTAAGAAGTGAACCTGGTTTGACATGCTCATCCCAATCCGTCCCTTCCATCCAGAGCTGTTGAAGGAGAGTCTTCGCTACTATCATTATAGGCGATAGCCAGCCTGCCGGGTCGAAAAGTTTCGCGACGGAAGACAGAATATATCGCTTAGTTGCTGAGGTTGCGTACGGTATGGGGTCGTACGAATACGAGAAGGAGTCATCGAGAGCGTTCCACCGTACACCAAGAGTGGTTGTGGAACTAGAGTCGTGGAATTTTAGAAAATCCGCATCGAGAAGGTCAGACTTTGGGATTGATTACAATATTTTTGAGTGGTTCGCTGTAATTTTTTTGAGTGGAAAGCCTGCTGACTTTAGTGCTTCAATCAGCTGAGTCATGGTATCGCAAGTGGACTGTATGTTGTGTCCGCCTGAGAGGATATCGTCCACGTAGGTTTCCTGCAGGAGGACGTTGCTAGCGAGGGGTAGTTGAGCTTTGCAATCTGCTGCTAGTTGGTGCACGGTGCGAATCGCCAAGTAGGGGGCACAGTTAACACCAAAAGTTACTGTCTTAGCTTAAAATCTTCTACTGGGCCTTGGGGAAATTGACGAAAGAGTATTCGTGGAAAGTCTTGTACTTCTTTATGAACATATATTTGGCGGTACATTTTTTCAATGTCTCCGTTAAATACATATTTGTAGAGTCGCCATTTCAGTATGACCACCATTAGATCGTTTTGTAAGACGGGACCTGTATGAAGCACGTCGTTGAGTGAAATGCCGGAATGAGATTGTTTTGATGCGTTGAAAACTACTCGGACTTTAGTAGTTTTACTATCGGGTTTGAGTACGGCGTGATGAGGCAAGTGAAACGAAAAATACTTTCCTTCACGTATAATTTCCCGCGGTGTCGTGGGCTCCATATGGTCTAGAGTTAAGTATTCTGTTAAGACGTTGGAGTAGGTTGTACGGAGCTCTGGTTTTTTCTCAATGCTTCGTTCTATGCTGAGCTATTGCTGCTGAGCAGAGGGTCGAGAGTGCCCTAACGCTATTGAGCTCGGAAACGATTCCTTAAATGGCAGCTTTACTACGTATCGACCATCAAATCTCCGGAATGTGGTGTTTTTGTAGAGTTCTTCGCATATCAGGTCGTCGCCTCTGAGAAAGGAAGCCGATGGTACTTCTTCTTGTTCCCAAAACCTTTTGAGTAAGTCGTCCAGGGAGTCCGTATGAGCTTCTGATACTTGAGTTGAAAATGTCGAGATCTGTTCCTTAAGTGGCCCGCTTAATATCCACCCAAATATTGTGTTCTGGGCTATTAAGCTTCCAGATACATTGGTCTTGAGACCCGGAATCAGTATTTGAGGGAGTATGTCGCTACCTATTACCATGTCGATTTTGGCAGGTGCGAAGCAGTTCGGGTCTGCTAGAGACAGGTTTGAGTACTCTTTCAGATCTATGTACGTTACTTTAAACGTTGGCAAAAATTGCGTCAGTTGTGGGAGTATTATTGCGTGAGTTGCGATTTGTATATTGAGATCTGGAGAACAGATAGTGATTAAGCACACCTTATCCGCTTTCTGGACTGTTCGTCCGCCCATTCCCAATATTTCATAATTGGATTTTTGAACGGGTAGACCAAGTAACTTTTGTATACGAGAGGTTACAAACGTTTTTCGGGATCCTTGGTCCAAAAGGGCACGTAAGTTAAAGGTTTCTCCTTTATGGAAGACGGCAATATTTGCCGTTGGTAGCAAGGTTCGCTCTCTACTACTCGAGAAGTGTGAGAGTACATTCTCTGCACTATTTTCAGTTGAGGTCTCTGAGGTCATCGATGCCGCCTGTTGTGAGGTACAGGGCCGTTCTTCATCGATCGTCATGTGAGTGGGACGAGATTTTTCTTGGGTTTAGCGCTGTTTTGGGTTTGGCCGCTGGATGAGTAGTGGAGGAGTGAGTGGTGTCGCTTTTGGCAGTAAACGCACGTAAAACTGCTTCCGCATTGCCTCTCTGAGTGGGAGTATGCCAAACAGTTCTGGCAATACTTGTGCTCCCTTACGAATTTATTTCGCTCTTGAACTGAGAGTTCTTTAAATTTAATGCAATTCATAAGTGAGTGGTTGCTGTTGCATAATTTGCACGAGGCCTGCCTCTTAGGGTCAGTGTGCAAGGCATGAGTCCTGTTTATTGAGTACAACGAGTTATTTATAGGAGTTGAGGAACGCGGGGTGAAATTGGGTTGATTTGGTTTATGTTTGTTAGGCCTGTATGTGGTAAGGCGTTCAACCACTTCATACCGAGTAGTCAGGAACTGGTCAAATTCGGACCAGAGGGGCAATTCCTTGCGAGAATTGAGTGATTGCCCCCATAATGCTAGGGTTTCGTCTGGGAGCTTTGAGGAGCACAGATATACCAGCATCGGATCCGTAGATACGCCATTTGCTTTTAGAGTAGAGAGACAGTTATTTATCGTAGTTTGCACATTTTGTATTCGTTCTCCGTGTTCACTGGTTACGGGTTGTATATTAAAGAGAGTTTTGAGTTGATTGTCGACGAGAATTCTTCGATTCTCGTACCGACACTTTAATGCACTCCAAGCGAGTTCAAAACTTTGGTCATTCAAAGGATAATGTTTTATGAGAAGAGCGGCCTTACCCCGAGTTTTTTGCCTTAAGTGGTATAGTTTTTGGGCAGGGGAGAGCTTGGGGTGACTGATGTACACTGCTGTGAACATGTCTCTAAATGACGGCCAATCTTCATAGCCTCCATAGAAGACCTCTGTGTCACAGGCAGGAACCTTTAAATAGTTTGAGGGTTCTGAAGAGGGGTGCGGAGTCTGCTGAATAGGGAGGACCATTATAGGTGTGCCTGGGATCGGATGAAGTCTGCTGAGAAGTTCGTTGATCTGTAGCCTTGTATTTAGTCCGGAATCGTTCACTTCTTCGTACTTTGCTTCGGTCGCTTCGCGGATTTTTTCCTCCGCGTTGCTCATCTGAAGATTCTCGTTTGCGGTATCCACCAAAGCAATATGCCTATTAAGCTGATCCAGGTAAGTTTTGAGGCCGGCAACTGTGTGATCAGTTTCGCTTATATTCCACCACTTTTCGCAATATTTTTCCAGCCTAGAAGCTTCGAATATGAATTTTTTGTAGAAAAGGGCTGCTTCTTCCTCGTCACTCTGGGATTTCGACCTGGTTTTCACTCCTATTTGGGGTTGGAGCGTTTGTGGCTTTTCCTGCTTATCATCGCCGGTGCCGCCCATTGTGAGTTTTTATAAGTTTTGAGTTTGAGTTTATGTGGGGTTTGACGGGGTTGGCCAATAAATTTTGGTAAGGTTTTGCGGTTTCAAGTCCCGCTGTAATTTAACAAAATTTGGGTTTTTCGTTTTTATCACTTTAGGCCCACTGTGTTATATGGGGTAGCGGGATTTGCTTGGACAAGTGTGAGCGATTTTAATTTGGAAAGTGGAAATTATGTACCTACTTGCCTTAGCGCTTCTAAGTACAAGTATGTGTGAGGAGCTACAGTTGCAGTGAGTTGCAATTCCTTTCAATAAAGTGGTAGTTAAAAGAGCTTATAGTAATATGTGTATTAGGGAGAATCAATAACGGCGGAGTTTTCCTTTGGATTGAATTTCTTTGCTGCTCTTTAGGGCGGAGCTAAGTGATGAGTAAGTATGAGAGAATTATATATAAACGTTTTTAGAGTATAAGATAAATATGCATATATATATATGTAAGAGGAGGGAAACCTTTTATATAAACTATTTAAAGGTGTTGTTAAAAACAGTATATTTTACAGCCTTGTTCCTAAGTTCTCGCCCAATATACCGTACGTGAGTTGAGATTTTGATATTTTTCCGGTATTTCAATTTACATATGTTTTGAGCAGGCTGTACTAGTTCGGCCGACGAGTCACCCGGGTGACTTTTTCATGTTTTAGGCTCAAAAAAACACATTTTTAATAAACTCTGTTAAATTATTTTCCGTGGCATCTAAGAATAATGAATTTCAAGTAGAAAAAACACAAAATAAAGTTTTAAGAATTTATTCATAGCCAACTGTAACAGGTTAAACACTTTTATTCTTGTTCTGGCCGACGTAGTCACCTGGGTGACCATGAGTAAAATCCCATTCAGAAGTTAGACCGATATGAAAATGTACGAGTATGATAGTTTAAAATAACGGAATTTGGAAATAATAGAAAACTTTATTCTCTGCACATAACACATGTGGCAATAGATTGAATGTGCTCGTGACATACTGGTCGTTTACAAACTAAGCAAAGGTTCCGGGAGTTGCGTATTCTTTTTGTCACTTGCTTACAAACATGACATTTGCCTTTGATTACCATTCGACCAGTTTCATCACGGCGCTCAATTTGCGGTCCTGATACGAAAGACGGAGATAAACGAGTATTCAGAACAGCTTCCATAGCGGTACGTACGTGTAATGTTGCAGAATACGGGGGTTTGATGCTCGGAGATTTATAGCTACAGTGGCCAATTCACGAGCAAGTCCATTTTGATAAGTTCGGCGGCTGATATTAGCATGAATCGTATGTTCCCGATAAATAATGTGTCCAGCTAATGCCATTACATCCACCATATTGAAAAATAGAGCCAATGGCCACCGATGTGACTTTCTTTTGCATGTGTAAATTCCGAGCATTTGATCCATCGTATCGACACCACCTTTTGTACGGTTGTAGTCGAGTATTATTTCAGGTTTGTTTGAGGCAGGATCGATTGCTGCATCATTGTGCAAAGTAGAGAGCAAAAAAACATTTTTGTTGGCTTTAGCTTTGTAGTTCAGGAGCACATTTTTCTCGCGGAATACAAACTTCGATTCACCAAAAAGCGCAGACTTATCAAACTTCAGCTCTCTAGGAATAAAGCGCTTGTTTTTACGGACCGTGCCAACTAAACTGAGGTTAATTTTTTTTAGCATATTGGAAAGCTGCAGTGATGTGAAGAAATTGTCGGTGGTAACATTGCAACCACTATTTTGCCATGGCTGCACGAACTCAACCACAATTTTTTCACCTAAATTAGAAGCTATTGCCTGTCCAGGCTGCCGGCCTAAATACAATATACCATGCAGCGGATAGGTAGTTTCCGAGTCACACGTCCAAAATAGTTTTATGCCGTATTTTGCTGGCTTTAATGGGATATATTGACGAAACGAAACTCGACCACGAAATGGATAAAGTTGCTCATCAACTGTTATATTACCGTGTGGCCGATATGACTTCCGCAAATTGTCGTTCATAAGCATCCAAAGCTCTGATATTGGAGCTGCCTTATCAGTTTCCTTTCGAGCCTCACGTGTTGTGTTCTCATCAAAGCGAATAGTACGGAGAATAGCCTTGAATCTATTTCGGCTCATTGCTGCACGGTAAAGTGGAAAGGAATAAGAAGCCCATAGCTCATCAATCGCCTCCATGCTGGACTTATGGACACTAGAAGCTAAATTCCATAAAATGCGTCCATTTCAATGCTATCGGTTTTCTCCCATACTTTTGGTGGCGATTGTGGATGTTTTTCGTTCCAGTTTTTGGCCAGCTGCTCGCCTTTTCTGTTTGCACACAAAAGAAAAAATAGAGAGTAAAACTGCACCTATATTTCATTGGCTCACCTCTTTGTCTAAGTATATTGTGAGCACGAGTTTGGGTTAATGGCGCCACTGAGTTCCGTCAGGCGCATCGTACGTTAATGGTGACCCCATTGTAGTAACCATAGCACTTTCAAAATCATATGAATCGTTGATATCTTCATCGCTATCTTGCTCATCCATCTCGTCCACGACATCACTTGTCTCCGCATCCGATTCCATTTCACCATCTGGTAACCATTCATTATCTTCAACGTCATTGTCATCGCCAAATTCACCATCATCGTCATAATCATCGAGTAACGTCTCAATATCTGCGTCCGATAATGCTCTATACAGCATAAATGTACTATATATATTTATCTGAAATATGCTTACTTACCTTCTATAAACGGTCTGCCGTGGTCGGTTATGGCTGGAAACCGCTCTTTCTGCAGTAATTTCAATCCCACTTCCCATATTTTCCTCAATATTCGTTGAGCAGACATCGTTTTCGTATTTTACATGCTTAGGATAACTCATTTTTAACAATTAATTATCTGAATTTAATTTTTCACAATTGCAATAAATAACAACTGTGAAAATAATCAGCTGATAATGTTACCAGATGTTTATTTTCACTTAATTCCACTATTTCCGCAAGTTTTCTGCAAAATTGTTTTCACCACCCTGCATTTACAGCTGACTTTTGATCTTATTAAATAGAGACACCCGGGTGACACCGTCGGCCGAAATGAGTTACAAAAATCGTCGCCCGAACTAGGGTTAAATGAGTGTTTCTGGGGTCTCGAGTCGATGTTGTTGTTTCGGCTTAAAATTGGCTCTGCTCTGCTGCACTATGCTGTATTGTGTAATTTTTTGAAGGGGGATGGACCACTAGTGCAGGTATACTGCTCGTGGCATTTGATAAAAATTGTAAGTTTTTTTTTTTTTTAAATTTTTTTTTTCGAACGGTTTAATGGTATAATTTTTTTTATACACTTTAGATCTTCTTTTCATTTACTCAAACGGCACTTGGGTACTAATCTCGTATGTATGTAAATTTTACTTTTTGTTGTTGTGTTTTTGTCACTCACTACGTGATTTGGTGCTTTAGTCTTGTCGCACAAATATTTTAGTTAGCACTGTATGTATATTTTCTTCTTCTTCTTGTTTTGGTCTTAATTGTTTTCGGTTTTGGTAATTCACTTCAATTATGTTGAAAATTTTTTAATTATTGTAATTAATATATGTAATTTCAATTCACTTTATATGTTTCACTATTATGTAGATTTTTCTTTTAATGTTTTTTTTTTCTTTTTCAGCGCGCCGTGGTTGCCGAATTTTTATGTTATAAAGTTTTTGTAAAATTTTTCACGACTATTCACTTCTTATTTTGATTTTTAATATTTATGTTTTTTCTAAAATATTTTTATTCTTTTTCCAGCTAGGTCACTGTTTTCGTTTTTGGCACCAAAGGCCCATGTATATTTTTCACCTTTGCACTAAGGGGGGAGCTTCGCAAAAAATTAAACGCACGACCGTTCGAGTTAAACAATTAATTTCTTTATTCACGACGAGAGCGGTTGGAGCTTTAGCGAACTACTAATTGTAAGCGGCCCATTACATAGCATTGGACCGCTTACTTCTTTTCTTATGTACTATGCGTTTGGTTGTATATATCAATATTCCAATATAACTGTATATAAATGCATGGGTATAGAGGATACGTGAAAAATGTAAGTAATTTATAAATTTTAAAGGGTAAGTATTTGAGAGGTAAGTATTTAGCATAGATTCATGTATTATAAAGGGTAAGTATTTAGCATATGTTCATGTATTATAAAGGGTAAGTATTTAGGAAGTAAGTATTTAGCATATATGTTCTTGAATTATGTACTTATTTAAGACAACATTTTTAATCCTCGAACTCAATGAGGTTTTCGCTGCTCATGTCCTCAACAGCAACCTCAAAGAAGGAGATCTGGTCGTCGTCAAGGATGATATCCTACCCCCAACGAATTGCGATTAAGGCGCATCGTATCGTAGACATATGCATTCAAAATGGATTAAACTCTCGTAATATCACTAAGATATGTTTATTGCCCCCCTCATAGTTCTCCTCCAACGTTTTCCTCATAATCCTACAACAATCCATAGCAATATCTGATGTTACATAAGGCTTACTGCTCTCTTAATGTTTCCTCTACAGATCTCATCATGGAACTGGGAGAATGCCCCCTATGCTGCCGCCAACACTCTTTGCGTCATTTCCATGCATTTTTGGCTATGACTCCGGCAGAGCGATACGAGTCCGACCGCATCCATCGCTACTGCATCAATTGCCTGGCCACATACCACACTACCGGTGCATGCAACTCCAAAGGTAGCTGCCGTCACTGCGGCAGAGCTCACCACACGCTCTTGCACCCTCCAACCGTTGCATCATCGACAAGCAACCGACGTCCAACGCCTCCACCAACCGTACGCTACCGGCGTGACGAGCAACGGGGAAGAGCCATGCCCCGTACCATCGAAGGGCCAGCGGCTCGCTTGCAGAGCCGCAGTGGCAACCAACGGAACTTGAGAAAATTGGCCAACAAGGCGAAGAGCTACAAGTGCTATTGTATATAACAACTCCGCAGGCCGGCCGCATGTTGCATATGTATATACATTAAAAAACCAAAGGCTCAGCGGCAGCACTAAGAAAAAGAAGTTAGTTAGTTGTCGTTGAGCGCGCGGTCAATTACCTACCTTTTTTCTTGAAAATCATAACTAAAAAATTGTGCAACTAAAATCAGTTCGGTGGAAAACTAATTAAAATTTATTATTCTAAAGGAAACTATTTTGAAATTATAAATAACGTGAAATTGAAGTGAAGGTGCCTTTTATTTCTGAAAGAAAAGATCCATTATTGGACACCAAATAATAGTGGAACGCTGAGCGCAGCTGTACCTAGTGGCGGAACACCAAATTTTTAAACACATAGCATTGTACATATATCCACATACAGACAAAATGTGTTTCAAAGCATGCGCCGTCCGCTACAGCATGTGAGATATTTGGTGTAAGTATTTTGCGCTGGTGCCGAAACGATATAGAATTGCATAGTTACCTTCCCATGCCCATGCGCCGGAGAGGGCAATCCTTCCCATATGGCTAAAGCTCCATCCAACATTAATATCTAAAAAGAAAAATGTATATAGGTTAATTACGGAAATAAATTAAAATGTACTTACCAGTTGAGCCGCTAAGCGAGTGCAGAGAAAAATGAACAATGATTTTTTTTCGTACATATGTATGTGTTCAAAAAGTTAACCATCACCGGGTACCGAAAATCCGAAGTGCCAAAAGCGGTACCGCTTAACTGCGGGATAGATAAGAATAGTAAAACGAACTACAGGGTGAGTTTCCAGCGAAAGTAACGTGTGGCCAGCATGCAATGCGGCTGGCAATCGTCGCCATACACTAGGTGAAAAAGGTATGTGAAAATACTCGCATAGAGGTAGGAATAAATTACAGCATCGAGATTGAGAAACATGTCTCCACCCCACCAGAGGGTGTCTCGATCGTCTCCTACGCGACGGACCCCTCCGTAGACGAGCTGTGCTCAAGAATAAACTCTTACCTCCCATCCTTGTCCCGTTTTTAACCGAAATCTGACTCTATCACCGACTAAGTCCTCGGCCATCTTATTTACGGCATGGACAGCGCCGGCAACAACCGCATCACGCTTCCGATAACATGTTAAACTACGGTGCAGTTTCAGGCTGCACGGGAACGTGCTGTGAAAAAACAAGAGCGGTGAAAAAAACAAAAAAATAAACAGAAAATACAACAAAGCAATTTCGGAAAATTTGGCAAACACGCAAAAAATTCATAAAAATTATTAGATATATATTATCTTCGACGATGGAATCGAAAAAAAGTAAGGAACTCTAATTTCGGGTGGAACCGAATGTTTTATTCCTAGTACTGATCTATTATGGCATACCAATTTACGCAGGTCTATTTGAATACTTTTCAGTTCGTATTATAAAGCCACTGATTATTTTCAATTAAAACATTTCTGTTATGAGTTTTGAGGGGTAAATTAATTTTAAAAAAATATAAATGTATGGCGCTATATACAACAGGTATATCATAACAAACCTCCTAAAAGATTTTTGTGCCGAGCTACCCTTCCAATTTGTGGTTGCAGTTTTGAATTTTTTCCTACAAACTGGCGGAACCTACAGATTTTTGCCGATTTCGAACGGCATCTACAAAGGAGATGAGTTTGAGTTTCCGATGAAAATTTCAAATTGACAAAGTTAAATTACCTTTGAAATGGTAGTGGTGTGGTTCAAAATACTGGGATGGCTGCGATGTGTCTCCGTGCGTGATTGTTGAAAAGTAGACCATTGTCAAATCGAGGGCAACCGTTGAACCGGAAAAACATCATCCGATTTTAAGGGGAGGTGAAGCCACACAAGCACATCCACATTCATGTATATGTGTGCTGACAAAACACGAATAGTCACGGGTGCGGGTGATTGAAATGAAGTTAAAAGTGACATTAGGGTGACACATTTTTGGAGAGCTTAGGAATCGGGCCTAAATATGCCCCACTCCACTTGCGATTCGCAACATCATGACCCGTCCAAAGATTCCTAACCACGACTTCTCTTACGCTAAGGACTTAATCTAAACCTGGTGAGTGCGCGTCTGCCTTCGAGGTTTGACATCTTGAGCAGTGGTAGCCCCACCGTTCCATGGCTAGCGCTAAGACAGAAGCAGAAAAATTCAAAACGTTATATATTTCTTTCCAGGACATATTTTATTTGATTTTAGTAAAAAAACAAGAAAAACAAGAGAAAAACAAGTAAGGACGGCGCTGTCTTCGGCTGTGCCGAAGGCTTTATACCTTTCATGAATACGTGCAAACTTAAATACGCATTGCTTAAAGTTCTCTAAAACTTTGTCAGCAATACATTTAATTTTCTTTTATAATAAGCTTTATTTGCTATCTGTTAGCAAATATCTCACCAAGTTTCAAGTTTTAATCTTCCAAAATGAGGCATAAATGGCCATAATTCCCTTATCTGAACGATCGGTTGTATGGGATATATAATGTATAGAGCTCCGATTTTCGTGATTTTTTTTTCGAAATATTTTAATATCCATTAGAAAATATCTCAACAAGTTTCAAGTTTTAATCTTTTAAAATGAGGGAGAAATGGCCATAATCCTCTTATTTAAACGATCGGTTGTATGGGATATATACTATATATGTATAGCTCTGATCTTGGTGATTTTGTCACCCAATCTTTTACCATCTATAAGCAAATATCTCACCAAGTTTCAAGTTTTAATATTTCAAAATGAGGGATAAATGGCCATAATCCTCTTATCTGAACGATCGGTTGTATGGGATATATACTATATATAGCTCCGATATTGCTGACTTTTTTACGAAATCTTTTACTATCCATAAGAAAATATCTCACCAAGTTTCAAGTTTTAATCTTTTAAAATGAGGGATAAATGACCATAATCCTCTTATCTGAACGATCGGTTGTATGGGATATATACTATAAATGTATAGCTCCGATCTGGGTGATTTTTTTACCAAATCTTTTACCATCTATAAGCAAATATCTCACCAAGTTTCAAGTTTTAATATTTCAAAATGAGGGATAAATGGCCATAATCCTCTTATCTGAACGATCGGTTGTATGGGATATATACTATATATGTATTGCTCCGATCTTGGTGATTTTTTAGCAAATCTTTTAATATCCATAAGAAAATATCTCAACAAGTTTCAAGTTTTAATCTTTTAAAATGAGGGAGAAATGGGCATAATCCTCTTATCTGAACGATCGGTTGTATGGGATATATACGATATATAGCTCCGGTCTTAGCGATTTTTTACCAAATTTTTTATTATCTGTAAGCAAATATTTCACCAAGTTTCAAGTTTTAATCTTCCAAAATGAGGGATAAATGACCATATTCCTCTTATCTGAACGATCGGTTGTGTGGGATATATACTATATATGTATTGCTGTGATCTTGGCGATTTTTTTAGCAAATCTTTTAATATCCATAAGAAAATATCTCAACAAGTTTCAAGTTTTAATCTTTTAAAATGAGGGAGAAATGGCCATAATCCTCTTATCTGAACCATCGGTTGTATGGGATATATACTATATATATATTGCTCCCATCTTGCTGACTTTTTTACGAAATCTTTTACTACCTATAAGAAAATATCTCACACAGTTTCAAGTTTTAATATTTCAAAATGAGGGATAAATGGCCATAATCCTCTTATCTGAACGATCGGTTGTATGGGATATATACTATATATGTATTGCTCCGATCTTGGTGATTTTTTTACCAAATCTTTTACCATCTATAAGCAAATATCTCACCAAGTTTCAAGTTTTAATATTTCAAAATGAGGGATAAATGGCCATAATCCTCTTATCTGAACGATCGGTTGTATGGGATATATACTATATATGGATTGCTCCGATCTTGGTGATTTTTTTAACAAATCTTTTCATATCCATAAGAAAATATCTCAACAAGTTTCAAATTTTAATCTTTTAAAATGAGGGAGAAATGGCCATAATCCTCTTATCTGAACGATCGGTTGTATGGGATATATACTATATATGTATTGCTCCGATCTTGGTGATTTTTTGCAAATCTTTTAATATCCATAAGAAAATATCTCAACAAGTTTCAAGTTTTAATCTTTTAAAATGAGGGAGAAATGGGCATAATCCTCTTATCTGAACGATCGGTTGTATGGGATATATACTATATATAGCTCCGATCTTAGCGATTTTTTACCAAATCTTTTACCATCTATACGCAAATATCTCACCAAGTTTCAAGATTTAATATTTCAAAATGAGGGATAAATGGACATAATCCTCTTATCTGAACGATCGGTTGTATGGGATATATACTATATATGTATAGCTCCGATCTTGGTGATTTTTTTTACCAAATCTTTTACCATCTATGAGCAAATATCTCACCGATTTTCAAGTTTTAATATTTCAAAATGAGGGATAAATGGCCATAATCCTCTTATCTGAACGATCGGTTGTATGGGATATATACTATATATGTATAGCTCCGACCTTGGTGATTTTTTTACCAAATCTTTTACCATCTATGAGCAAATATCTCACCGAGTTTCAAGTTTTAATCTTTTAAAATGAGGGATAAATGACCATAATCCTCTTATCTGAACGATCGGTTGTATGGGATATATACTATATATGTATAGCTCCGATGTTGGTTATTTTTTTTCCCACATTTTTTACCATCTATAAGCAAATATCTCACGAAGTTTCAAGTTTTAATATTTCAAAATGAGGGATAAATGGCCATAATCCTCTTATCTGAACTATCGGTTGTATGGGATATATACTATATATGTATAGCTCCGATCTTGGTGATTTTTTTAATAAATCTTTTACCATCTATGAGCAAATATCTCACCGAGTTTCAAGTTTTAATCTTTTAAAATGAGGGACAAATGACCATAATCCTCTTATCTTAACGATCGGTTGTATGGGATATATACTATATATAGCTCCGATCTTGCTGACTTTTTTACGAAATCTTTTACTATCTATAAGAAAATATCTCACCAAGTTTTAAGTTTTGATCTTTTAAAATGAGGGAGAAATGGTCATAATCCTCTTATCTGAACGATCGGTTGTGTGGGATATATACTATGTATAGCTCCGATCGTAGCGATTTTTTTACCAAATTTTTTATTATCTGTAGGCAAATAGTTCACCAAGTTTCAAGATTTAATCTTCTAAAATGAGGGATAAATGGCCATAATCCTCTTATCTAAACGATCGGTTGTATGGGATATATACTATATATGTATAGCTCCGATCTTGGTGATTTTTTTATCAAATCTTTTACCATCTATATTCAAATATCTCACCAAGTTTCAAGTTTTAATATTTAAAATGAGGGTTAAATGGCCATAATCCTCTTATCTCAACGATCGGTTGTATGGGATATATACTATATATAGCTACGATCTTGCTGACTTTTTTACGAAATCTTTTACTATCCATAAGAAAATATCTAACCAAGTTTCAAGTTTTAATATTTCAAAATGAGGGCCATAATCCTCTTATCTGAACGATCGGTTGTATGGGATATATTATGTGGCGATTATTCTCAAGCATGTACCATCCCTAACTCAATAACACTCCCACCACTAGTTAACACACAACAGAGATAGCGAAGGCTACGCTTATGCATGCAAGCGTGTAAATAGGAAGAGGAAGAGAGATGGCGCGAGTGTTCGCGAATACGAAGCAAAGAGGAGATGCCAATAAATAACACCGACCCTTCCAGAACACGAAAAGCGAACAACCAAGAAAGTTCTCGGTGCGTAGGCAAGCACCCTGTTGGACTATATAAGGCGGTGACCAAGCAAGGCAGGTTGATCAGTTTATTTTCAAGCGTTGAACAGTGAACTACTGTGAAGTTACCAAACTCTTAAATTTGTATTGCGGTTATTACTAGTAAATAAAACTAGCTATTATTTACAATATCTGTGCGTGTGCTTATTTGACTTTATAGTGATCGAACCCAGGATTGATAATCAAGGAATCATCGAATTCGTCACAATACTATATATAGCTCCGATCTTGCTGACTTTTTTACGAAATCTTTAACTATCCATAAGAAAATATCTCAACAAGTTTCAAGTTTTAATCTTTTAAAATGAGGGATAAATGGGCATAATCCTCTTATCTGAACGATCGGTTGTATGGGATATATACTATATATAGTTTCGGTCTTAGCGTTTTTTTACCAAATTTTTTATTATCTGTAAGCAAATATTTCTCCAAGTTTCAAATTTTAATCTTTTAAAATGAGGGAGAAATGGCCATAATCCTCTTATCTGAACGATCGGTTGTATGGGATATATACTATATATGGATTGCTCCGATCTTGGTGATTTTTTTAACAAATCTTTTCATATCCATAAGAAAATATCTCAACAAGTTTCAAATTTTAATCTTTTAAAATGAGGGAGAAATGGCCATAATCCTCTTATCTGAACGATCGGTTGTATGGGATATATACTATATATGTATTGCTCCGATCTTGGTGATTTTTTGCAAATCTTTTAATATCCATAAGAAAATATCTCAACAAGTTTCAAGTTTTAATCTTTTAAAATGAGGGAGAAATGGGCATAATCCTCTTATCTGAACGATCGGTTGTATGGGATATATACTATATATGTATTGCTCCGATCTTGGTGATTTTTTTACCAAATCTTTTACCATCTATAAGCAAATATCTCACCAAGTTTCAAGTTTTAATATTTCAAAATGAGGGATAAATGGCCATAATCCTCTTATCTGAACGATCGGTTGTATGGGATATATACTATATATGGATTGCTCCGATCTTGGTGATTTTTTTAACAAATCTTTTCATATCCATAAGAAAATATCTCAACAAGTTTCAAATTTTAATCTTTTAAAATGAGGGAGAAATGGCCATAATCCTCTTATCTGAACGATCGGTTGTATGGGATATATACTATATATGTATTGCTCCGATCTTGGTGATTTTTTGCAAATCTTTTAATATCCATAAGAAAATATCTCAACAAGTTTCAAGTTTTAATCTTTTAAAATGAGGGAGAAATGGGCATAATCCTCTTATCTGAACGATCGGTTGTATGGGATATATACTATATATAGTTTCGGTCTTAGCGTTTTTTTACCAAATTTTTTATTATCTGTAAGCAAATATTTCACCAAGTTTCAAATTTTAATCTTTTAAAATGAGGGAGAAATGGCCATAATCCTCTTATCTGAACGATCGGTTGTATGGGATATATACTATATATGTATTGCTCCGATGTTGGTGATTTTTTGGCAAATCTTTTAATATCTATAAGAAAATATCTCTCACAGTTTCAAGGGTTAATCTTTTAAAATGAGGGATAAATGACCATAATCCTCTTATCTGAACGAACGGTTGTATGGGATATATACTATATATGTATTGCTCCGATCTTGGTGACTTTTTACGAAATCTTTTACTATCTATAAGAAAATATCTCACCCAGTTTCAAGTTTTAATCTTTTAAAATTAGGGAGAAAAGGCCATAATCCTCTTATCTGAACGATCGGTTGTATGGGATATATACTATATATAGCTCCGATCTTAGCGATTTTTTACCAAATCTTTTACCATCTATACGCAAATATCTCACCAAGTTTCAAGATTTAATATTTCAAAATGAGGGATAAATGGACATAATCCTCTTATCTGAACGATCGGTTGTATGGGATATATACTATATATGTATAGCTCCGATCTTGGTGATTTTTTTACCAAATCTTTTACCATCTATGAGCAAATATCTCACCGATTTTCAAGTTTTAATATTTCAAAATGAGGGATAAATGGCCATAATCCTCTTATCTGAACGATCGGTTGTATGGGATATATACTATATATGTATAGCTCCGACCTTGGTGATTTTTTTACCAAATCTTTTACCATCTATGAGCAAATATCTCACCGAGTTTCAAGTTTTAATCTTTTAAAATGAGGGATAAATGACCATAATCCTCTTATCTGAACGATCGGTTGTATGGGATATATACTATATATGTATAGCTCCGATCTTGGTTATTTTTTTTCCCACATTTTTTACCATCTATAAGCAAATATCTCACGAAGTTTCAAGTTTTAATATTTCAAAATGAGGGATAAATGGCCATAATCCTCTTATCTGAACGATCGGTTGTATGGGATATATACTATATATGTATAGCTCCGATCTTGGTGATTTTTTTAATAAATCTTTTACCATCTATGAGCAAATATCTCACCGAGTTTCAAGTTTTAATCTTTTAAAATGAGGGACAAATGACCATAATCCTCTTATCTTAACGATCGGTTGTATGGGATATATACTATATATAGCTCCGATCTTGCTGACTTTTTTACGAAATCTTTTACTATCTATAAGAAAATATCTCACCAAGTTTTAAGTTTTGATCTTTTAAAATGAGGGAGAAATGGTCATAATCCTCTTATCTGAACGATCGGTTGTGTGGGATATATACTATATATAGCTCCGATCGTAGCGATTTTTTTTACCAAATTTTTTATTATCTGTAGGCAAATAGTTCACCAAGTTTCAAGATTTAATCTTCTAAAATGAAGGATAAATGGCCATAATCCTCTTATCTAAACGATCGGTTGTATGGGATATATACTATATATGTATAGCTCCGATCTTGGTGATTTTTTTATCAAATCTTTTACCATCTATATTCAAATATCTCACCAAGTTTCAAGTTTTAATATTTAAAATGAGGGTTAAATGGCCATAATCCTCTTATCTCAACGATCGGTTGTATGGGATATATACTATATATAGCTACGATCTTGCTGACTTTTTTACGAAATCTTTTACTATCCATAAGAAAATATCTAACCAAGTTTCAAGTTTTAATATTTCAAAATGAGGGCCATAATCCTCTTATCTGAACGATCGGTTGTATGGGATATATAATGTGGCGATTATTCTCAAGCATGTACCATCCCTAACTCAATAACACTCCCACCACTAGTTAACACACAACAGAGATAGCGAAGGCTACGCTTATGCATGCAAGCGTGTAAATAGGAAGAGGAAGAGAGATGGCGCGAGTGTTCGCGAATACGAAGCAAAGAGGAGATGCCAATAAATAACACCGACCCTTCCAGAACACGAAAAGCGAACAACCAAGAAAGTTCTCGGTGCGTAGGCAAGCACCCTGTTGGACTATATAAGGCGGTGACCAAGCAAGGCAGGTTGATCAGTTTATTTTCAAGCGTTGAACAGTGAACTACTGTGAAGTTACCAAACTCTTAAATTTGTATTGCGTTTATTACTAGTAAATAAAACTAGCTATTATTTACAATATCTGTGCGTGTGTTTATTTGACTTTATAGTGATCGAACCCAGGATTGATAATCAAAGAATCATCGAATTCGTCACAATTGGTGTCAGAAGTGATATTGTTAAATAAATAGCGAGAGTTTTCAAGGATACCAAAGGCATGGCAAAATTGAATGAGCTGAAGATCCAGCAACTCAAAAATGAGCTGCAACAGCGGGGATTGAATACAACAGGCAATAAATCCGAGCTACAGTCACGATTGCGAGAGGCTATGGAAGCTGAAGTACTTAACGTTGACCATCATGTGTTTCATCTTGTGGAAGAAGCATCGACAAAAATGAAAGAGAAGGAGTCTACAATTCCAGCCGCAAGTGTGGACACTAACGCGTTGTTGACTGTATTGACTCAGATGTCATCTAGCGTTTCAACACAGCTGGAAGAACAAAAGGCACACATGGCATCTCAACTGGAAGAACAGAAGACAAGCATGGCATCTCAGATTTCAGTTCAACTAGACGAACAGAAGGCATACATGAGACCTCAGATGGAACACCAGGAGACACGTATAACATCAAAGTTGGAAGAACAAGAGGAGCGTATATCCATGCAGGTGGCACGAATGTCTTCGCAGCTAGAAGTGCAGGATGCGAAAATTGCACAGCTACAGAATAAAATCGATTCTGAAGTAGATGCACTGAGAGGTCGTATCCAGGAGTTACAACTGAATCGTCCAACTGCTTCAATGAGTGTCCCGAAGGTAAAAACCCCATCTTTTGATGGTTCTGTTCCTTTTCAGGTATTTAAGCTACAGTTTGAGAAGACGGCAGGTGTGAATAATTTGGGCATGGAAGACAAAGTTGCTGCATTATTCGTGGCATTCAAGGGACCTGCAGCCGAAATTTTGCAGACTATTCCTGACGGAGAAAGGAACAGTTTTGATGCATTGATGGGTGCGGTTGAGAGACGCTATGGTAGCGAACATCGAAAGCAGATATACCAAATAGAGCTACAGAGTCGATCCCAGAAACCTAATGAGACTTTGCAGGAATTTGCATCGGACATCGAGAGGTTGGCCCATCTAGCAAATGCGGACGCGCCCGCGGAGTACAGTGAGAGGGTAAAAATCCAAAGTTTTATTCATGGAATACGCGATGTGGAGACGAAGCGGGCCACATATGCAAACCCCAAAAGGACATTCGCTGAAACGGTGTCGCATGCCCTGACGCAGGAAACAGCCACGCTTTTGAGTAAACCTGCACACAAGGCTCATCGCGTAGAAGTGGAGACTCCGGCTTGGGTAGACAAAATTTTGGAAGCGTTGAACGGAGTACAGAAGAAAAGCGATTGTGTCATCAAATGTTTCAAGTGCGGAAAAGCGGGTCACATAGCACGTTATTGCGGCACTGGCTCCAGTAATCAAAGCACTTCGGGTGGGCGTAAACGCAAAGCTAGAGAAAATGAGCAAGATGAATGCCCCATAATCTCTGTATCACAATTCGGACGAAAAGCTAGTAATGTTACTGTTGAAGGCTACGTGGACGGGAAAGAGCGCTTGCTGACTGTGGATACTGGTGCATCACATTCCATCATTCGGAGTGACTTGGTCAGCGGGAAGGTGAGACTATTGCGGAAAGCTAAATTGTGGACAGTAACCGGTGAAAGCAAGGAAGTCCTGGGAGAGGTGACATGTAAGATTGTGATTGGGAATGTAGCTACGTATCACACCTTCTTGGTTGCGGATATTGTCGACGAAGTCATCATTGGCGTCGATTTCTTGGCTGAGAGAGACATTCACATCAACGTAAGGAACAGGGTTATGACTTACAATGGCCAAGAAGTTCCAAGGAGTGATCTTGACGATGAAGCAACAGGAGCCTCGTAAAGCAGAGGTAGCTCATTGACCAAAGACCTTCACGGACAGGTACCTACTGAAGAAGATTCGGCAAGGGCAGGAGGAAGATCCAGATTTGACACGTGTCTTGAAAGGACTGAAGGAAAACAAACAGCCAGGAAGAGAAGAGATGGTAGCAGAGAGTCGCATTGCAAAAGCATACTAAGCACAATGGAGTAGGTTGAAGCTAATATTTGGTTGTTTGTATCGGATATGGGAAAGTGAAGACGGACAAAATCATTGAGCACTTATTGTTGTTCCCCAGACAAGAATTCTAGATGTCATCAAAGCGACGCATATTTGCCCAGATGGAAAGCACATGGGAATAAAGAAAACGCTGCAAGAGGTAAAGCGGCGGTTCTATTGGATCGGTTGCAAACAAACTGTGAGGAAATGGATAAATAAGTGTGCAAAGTGTGCTGAGGATAAAAGGCGAACATCTGGTGGTGATGGTCCGAGGAAGCAACGCAACTTGGTGGATAAGGTGAAACAGCGCACTGGGCATGAAAGAACGGAACGGAATCCTGAAGAAACGAGTTGCAGGAATTTTTGCCGGGTACCACTGGGAGCGAAAGTGAAGGCACAAATCCATTCGGGATCAAGAAGGGACAAAATGGTTGGAATATGTGACACTGCAATGCATTGTGGGAATCTCTGCAGGAGAGGATTGATGTCGGAGTTTCAATCCCCGGAGGAAATGAGGTTTAATAAAGCAGTGCCAACAATTGAGTGTCTAGCAGCGGTTGGTTCGGGGAATGTGTCTGATCGGGACGATCAGACTTAGGTGGAGGGCAGTGTGGCGATTATTCTCAAGCATGTACCATCATTAACTCAATAACACTCCCACCACTAGTTAACACACAACAGAGATAGCGAAGGCTACGCTTATGCATGCAAGCGTGTAAATAGGAAGAGGAAGAGAGATGGCGCGAGTGTTCGCGAATACGAAGCAAAGAGGAGATGCCAATAAATAACACCGACCCTTCCAGAACACGAAAAGCGAACAACCAAGAAAGTTCTCGGTGCGTAGGCAAGCTACCTGTTGGACTTATAAGGCGGTGACCAAGCAAGGCAGGTTGATCAGTTTATTTTCAAGCGTTGAACAGTGAACTACTGTGAAGTTACCAAACTCTTAAATTTGTATTGCGTTTACTACTAGTAAATAAAACTAGCTATTATTTACAACATCTGTGCGTGTGCTTATTTGACTTTATAGTGATCGAACCCAGGATTGATAATCAAGGAATCATCGAATTCGTCACAATACTATATATAGCTCCGATCTTGCTGACTTTTTTACGAAATCTTTAACTATCCATAAGAAAATATCTCAACAAGTTTCAAGTTTTAATCTTTTAAAATGAGGGATAAATGACGATAATCCTCTTATCTGAACGATCGGTTGTATGGGATATATACTATATATGTATAGCTCTGATCTTGGTGATTTTTTTACCAAATCTTTTACCATCTATAAGCAAATATCTCACCAAATTTCAAGTTTTAATATTTCAAAATGAGGGATAAATGGCCATAATCCTCTTATCTGAACGATCGGTTGTATGGGATATATACTATATATAGCTCCGATCTTAGCGCTTTTTTTACCAATTTTTTTATTATCTGTAAGCAAATATTTCACCAAGTTTCAACTTTTAATCTTCCAAAATGAGGGATAAATGGACATAATCCTCTTATCTGAACGATCGGTTGTATGGGATATATCCTATATATGTATAGCTCTGATCTTGGTGATTTTTTTACCAAATCTTTTACCATCTATAAGCAAATATCTCACCAAATTTCAAGTTTTAATATTTTAAAATGAGGGATAAATGGCCATAATCCTCTTATCTGAACGATCGGTTGTATGGGATATATACTATATATAGCTCCGATCTTAGCGATTTTTTTACCAAATTTTTTATTTTCTGTAAGCAAATATTTCACCAATTTTCAAGTTTTAATCTTCTAAAATGAGGGATAAATGCCCATAATCCTGTTATCTTAACGATCGGTTGTATGGGATATATACTGTATATAGCTCCGATCTTGCTGACTTTTTTACGAAATCTTTTACTATCCATAAAAAAATATCTCACCAAGTTTCAAGTTTTAATCTTTTAAAATGAGGGAGAAATGGTCATAATCCTCTTATCTGAACGATCGGTTGTGTGGGATATATACTATATATAGCTCCGATCTTAGCGCTTTTTTTACCAAATTTTTTATTATCTGTAAGCAAATATTTCACCAAGTTTCAACTTTTAATCTTCCAAAATGAGGGATAAATGGACATAATCCTCTTATCTGAACGATCGGTTTTATGGGATATATCTCATATATGTATAGCTCCGATCTTGGTGATTTTTTTAACAAATATTTTACCATCTATAAGCAAATATCTCACCAAGTTTCAAGTTTTAATATTTCAAAATGAGGGATAAATGGCCATAATCGTCTTATCTGAACGATCGGTTGTATGGGATATATACTATATATAGCTCCGATCTTGCTGACTTTTTTACGAAATCTTTTACCATCTATAAGCAAATATCTCACCAAGTTTCAAGTTTTAATATTTCAAAATGAGGGATAAATGGCCATAATCCTCTTATCTGAACGATCGGTTGTATGGGATACATACTATATATAGCTCCGAGCTTGCTGACTTTTTTACGAAATCTTTTGCTATCCATAAGAAAATATTTCACCAAGTTTCAAGTTTTAATCTTTTAAAATGAGGCAGAAATGGTCATAATCTTCTTATCTGAACGATCGGTTGTGTGGGATATATACTATATATAGCTCCGATCTTAGCGATTTTTTTACCAAATTTTTTATTATCTGTAAGCAAATATTTCACCAAGTTTCAAGTTTTAATCTTCCAAAATGAGGGATAAATGGACATAATCCTCTTATATAAACGATCGGTTGTATGGGATATATCTATATATATAAAAATAAGTCCGTATATGTACGTCGCCGAACTAATCATAAACGCGTCGTGCGATTTCAACCAAACTTATACACTAGGTAGGCAGTGGCCCATATATGGTTTATATGAAGTTTGGTTGAAATCCGATAACGCATGTGTGTGCGGTGCGTATGTGAAGTGAGTGTGTTTTTGCCGGAGGCATTTTTTGTACCGCATACAGCATTCATTAGTATTGAATACATTTTGGTCGTTTGTGTATGGGAGAGCATTGCACGGAGTGGTGCAAATAGCAATTTGTTATCATTTCTCTTTTCTCTTTGGACGTCATTGGTGATTGATCTTATCATAATCGATTTTTGAAAATATTAATTTCTTCGCATTTTTTGGTGAGTATTTTGATAAAAATAAATTAATTTTCGTTCTAATCTTCGTTTTAATTTGAATATTTTGTTAAAAAAATTTAAAAAAAAAATTATTAATGAGATAAAAATCGATTGTTTTGCTAAACAAGTGTTCTGATTGTTACAAGTGCATCATATGATTTTGTGACATAACCTCAAATTTGATATTTTGTGAAAAAAATTAAAAAATTGAGTGAATTTTTTTTGTTTTGTTTGTTTGTTTGTCCGATCAGTGAGCTAAGAATGACTTGGATTTTTTGGCCAATTTTTAATTGAATTTTGTCACATTTTCAGCAGATTTTCGTGTCTTTTCGTCACTTTTTGGTGCTTTTCGAGTGCAGACGATCTCGAACGTTTCATTTTCGCTTCCGAACGGTAAGACAAAAATTATTTCGATTTTTTGGCCAATTTTTAATTGAATTTTGACACATTTTCAGCATATTTTTAACAATTTTCGTGTCTTTTCGTAGCTTTTTGGTGCTTTTCGAGTCCAGAATTTGCTGGATTTCATCAATTTATTACTGAAGTTCTTTATTATCTTTAGTTTAGTTTCTTCTAAAAATGCCACGAAGAGCAAGAGCTGACATTGGACGTCGGTCTCGTAGAACGCAAAATAGATCAAACGAAAGGGAAAATCAATCGCAAGAACAGCGAGAACAAGAGATTGCAAATACAAGGGAACGTGTTGCAAGATCGCGTTCAGATCTTAGGCCGACAAGTATTAATCAAAATGTTCAAAGGCGTGCCGAACAAATCTACGTTAATGTTGCATTAAATGGTGCTGGATTTAGACATAATCACGCAATTGATTACAGTTTGCATAAGTTTGTGGTGATTGGTGGAATGAACAAAGTATGCCAACATTGTAATGCACTGAAATTTCATAATGAAACACCTGGAATGTGTTGTGCCAGTGGCAAAGTAAGATTACCCGAATTACAATACCCACCGGAACCATTGGCAACATTAATTTCAGGAACAACGCCGCAATCGAGACATTTTTTGGATAATATCCAAATGTATAATTCGTGCTTTAAAATGACTTCCTTTGGAGCGACGAATGTAATACGAAATAATTTCATGCCGACATTTAAGGTAATTTCGGCTCTGGGAATTTCGAATGAAGCATACAGCGACATTTCAGAACTTTTCACAAGTTCTAATCAATCATATTTTGCCTCACAATTTCAGATACAAGGGCAAATTTGTCATAGGATTGGTTCATTATTGCCATTTCCAGATGCAAACCCCCAGTTCTTGCAAATCTGCTTCCTTGGCAATAATGAAAATGAAGTAGATGCCCGTTGTTCAATATTCACAAGTGCCAGAAGAATAATAATACGTGAATTGCAAGCATTGTTTCATGAACATAATGATTTGATTAATACTTTTCGGACAGCACTTGATCAGATGCCGTCTGATGATCATAAAATCGTGATTCGTGCTGATAGAAGACCAATCGGAGAACACGAACGAAGATTTAATGCACCTATAAATAATGAAGTTGCTGTGGTGATTGTCGGCGATGAATTTCAATCACGTGACATTGTATTGCGTAGAAGAAATAATCAATTACAACGTGTTTGTGAAACACATCGCTCTTACGACGCCCTACAGTACCCAATTTTGTTTTGTCGGGGTGAAGATGGATACTCTATTAATTTAAAAATGGTAGATCCCGCAAACCCACGTGAGTGTTTGTTGTGTTTAATATACTCTTCCAATTTTGTTTAACAGGAATTAGTATGAAATGATTTAAATTTCCATTTGTTTTTTTTTTTCTCTTCAGAACGTGAAGTCAATAAAAATGTCAGCGCTATGAACTATTATGCACATAGAATTATGATACGACAAAATCAGGAAAATCATATTTTGAAATGTCGTAGACATGTATGCAAAGATAGAAACAGAGCGTTTGAACTTTATTCGATTTAATCAACGGAAGTTGCGATCAGAAGAGTATATACATCTCCGCGATGCAATCAATAATGATGAAAATGTTGACAATGTTGGACAAGTTGTTATTTTACCAGCAAGTTATACAGGCAGTCCAAGGCACATGCATGAATATGCACAAGATGCCATTTGCTATGTTCGTTTGTATGGTCGACCAGATTTGTTTATTACATTTACATGTAATCCACAATGGGACGAAATCAAGCAATATTTATATGAAGGGCAATCTTCTACAGACCGTCGCGACATAACTGCACGAGTATTTAGACAGAAGCTGAAGTCATTGATGGATTTTATTGTTAAACATCAAGTTTTCGGCGAAGTTCGATGTAGGATGTATTCGGTGGAATGGCAAAAGAGAGGATTACCACATGCCCATATTTTGGTATGGTGAGTCAACAAAATAACAAGCGATCAAATAGATCACATCATCTCAGCAGAAATTCCTGATCAGGAAATCGATCCAGGTTTATTTGATGTTGTTACAAAAAGTATGATTCATGGACCATGTGGTGTTCTAAATATTAATTCGCCATGTATGAAAGATGGGAAATGCCCGAAGCGGTATCCCAGAGATTTGATTTCCGAGACAATTAATGGAAATGATGGTTACCCATTGTATCGCCGACGCTCAACAGATGATAATGGCAAATCAATCAATCTACGAGTCAATAATCAAGATATTACAGTTGATAATAGGCGGCCGCCGTGGTGTGAAGGTAGTGTTGCCGGCCTACCACACCGAAGGTCCATGGTTCGAGCCCTGGTACAGGTAACATCAAAAGTGATTTGAAAAAAGTTTTTCAAAACGGGGTCGCCCCTCGGCAGTGGTTTGGCAAACTCTCCGAGTGTATTTCTGCCATGACAGGCTTCTCAGCAAAAATTCGTCTCCTTTGTAGATGCCGTTCGGAGTCGGCAAAAAACTGTAGGTCCCACCAATTTGTAGGGAAAATTCAAATCGGCACACCACAAATTGGAAGAGAAGCTTGGCGCAAAAATCTCTTAGGAGGTTTATGATGATATACCTGTTGTATATCGCGCCATAAAGAGAGAATAGGTGGGTTGTCCCCTATTCGCCAATACTATCAAAAGCATTCAAACCTCATATCAATGTAGAATATTGCAATTCTGTTAAATCGATTAAATATATCTGCAAGTATGTAAATAAAGGCAGCGACATGGCTGTGTTTGGTGTTGCAGAGAACCGAAATGATGAAATAACACAATATCAAATGGGAAGGTATATCAGTAGCAATGAGGCAGTTTGGAGAATATTATCGTTCCCAATTCATGATCGAAATCCGGCAGTTATTCATTTGTCAGTACATTTGGAAAATGGACAACGTGTATATTTCACAGTTGATACTGCACAGCAAATTGCAGAGCGACCACCATCAACTACATTATTATCGTTTTTCGAATTGTGTCAAAATGATCAATTTGCTAAAACATTGCTTTATTCACAAGTACCAACATATTACACTTGGAATGCATCTGGAAGGAAATGGAACAGACGTAAGCAAGGAAGACCAGTTCAAGGTTATGCTGGAATTTTTGAAAGTGATGCCATTGGACGTCTCTACACAGTGCATCCCAGTCATGCTGAATGTTTTTATTTGCGTCTATTATTGATTCATGTTCGTGGGCCTACATCTTTTTTGAGTTTGAAAAGAGTTAACGGCCTACAGTGTCACACTTTTCGTCAAGCATGTCAGGAATTGCATTTACTGGAAGATGATAATCACTGGGATGCGACACTTAGGGATGCATCAGCAACAGGTTCTCCTCATAAAATACAAACATTAATAGCTATTATTATTGCAACATGTTTTCCATCTGATCCATTGCAATTATGGGAAAATTTTAAGGATTTTATGACCGAAGACATTTTGCATCGAATGCGCCGAATTGCAGGAAATAACGATTTAATGATTACACTTGAAATGTTTAATGAGGCATTGATTATCATTGAAGATATTTGTTTGGTAATTGCAAATAAAGCATTGACACAATTGGGTTTGCCAGCTCCAAATCGACCAATGCATGATGCATTCAATCAAGAAATAAATCGTGAAAAACAATATGATTTGAATGAGTTGACCACATTTATAAACTTGAATTTGCATAAATTGAATCCAGAACAGAGACACGCATATGATACCATAATGGAAACAGTACGAAACGAAACTGGAGGAAAGTTTTTTTTAGACGCTCCAGGAGGAACTGGCAAAACATTTTTGATTTCCTTACTATTAGCGACTATAAGATCACAGAGTAATATAGCATTGGCACTTGCATCGTCTGGAATAGCAGCGACGTTATTAGATGGTGGTCGGACAGCCCATTCTGCACTTAAATTACCACTGAATATGAATGTAAATGAAAATCCCACCTGTAATGTTTCCAAAAATTCGGGAATGGGCAAAGTCTTGCAACAATGCAAATTAATAGTGTGGGATGAATGTACAATGGCCCATAAGAAATCAGTGGAAGCGTTAGACAGGACATTGCAAGACTTGCGTAGTAATGATCAACAGATATTTGGTGGCGCTTTGATCCTGTTGGCTGGTGATTTTCGTCAGACATTGCCTGTCATTCCCCGTTCAACACCAGCAGATGAATTAAAAGCATGTTTAAAGTCATCTTATTTATGGAGACATGTACAAATACTTAATTTGACTACAAATGTGCGAGTACAAATTCAAAACGATCCATCGGCCGACACATTTTCAAGGCAACTGTTGGCAATAGGCAATGGTCAACTTGCTGTTGATCGTGAAACTGGCTTAATCACTTTACCAGATAACTTTTGTAATATTGCACCGACAAAAGAAGAATTGGTGTCAAGTGTTTTTCCAAATATTGCAGAAAATTATCGCAATCATAATTGGTTAGCTGAAAGAGCTATACTGGCCGCTAAAAATAAAGACGTTCGTCAAACGAATGCAGACATTTTAACCCTGGCGAGGTAGTAACATATCAATCAGTTGACACGGTTACGAATCAAGACGACGCTGTTAATTATCCGATAGAATTTTTGAATTCATTGAAAGTGGGTGCTCCCATTATTATGCTTCGAAATATCAACCACGATTATGCAAAGGGACAAGATTAGCTGTTAAAAAGGTCATGAACAATTTGATCGAAGCAACAATTTTAGAGGGGAAGTTTAAAGGTGAAGATGTATTGATTCCACGAATTCCAATGATTCCATCAGATTTACCTTTTGAATTCAAAAGACTACAGTTTCCAATACGTCTTGCATTTGTTATTACAATAAATAAAGCGCAAGGGCAATCGTTGGAATTGTGTGGAATTGATTTAGAATATCCTTGCTTTTCACACGGCCAGTTAGTTATATGTTTCATGCGCACGTGGTGGCAAGCCTTAAGTTCTCTTTATCTACACAACAACTCATGGAAAAACCAAAAATGTTGTCTACGAAAGAGCTCTAAGATAGTTTAAGTGATACATAGTCTAAGATATTAAAAGTTGAATAATAGGGAACAAAACCAACTTTATTAAAAACAAGTGTGTTTCTTTTCTTATTTTGTTTTGCCGTGCGAAGCAGGCACCGGGCCCGCTAGTATACTATATATAGCTCCGATCTTGCTGACTTTTTACGAAATTTTTTATTATCTGTAAGCAAATATTTCACCAAGTTTCAAGTTTTAATCTTCCAAAATGAGGGATAAATGACCATAATCCTCTTATCGGAACGATCGGTTGTATGGGATATATACTATATATAGCTCCGATCTTGCTGACTTTTTTACGAAATCTTTTACTATCCATAAGAAAATATCTCACCAAGTGACAAGTTTTAATCTTTTAAAATGAGGGATAAACGACCATAATCCTCTTATCTGAACGTTCGGTTGTATGGGATATATACTATATATGTATAGCTCCAATCTTGGCGATATTTTTACCAAATTTTTTATTATCTGTAAGCAAATATTTCACCAAGTTTCAAGTTTTAATCTTCCAAAATGAGGGATAAATGACCATAATCCTCTTATCGGAACGATCGGTTGTATGGGATATATACTATATATGTATAGCTCCGATCTTGGTGATTTTTTTACCAAATCTTTTACCATCTATAAGGAAATATCTCACCAAGTTTCAAGTTTTAATATTTCAAAATGAGGGATAAATGGCCATAGTCCTCTTATCTGAAGGATCCGTTGTATGGGATATATACTATATATAGCTCCGATCTTGCTGACTTTTTTACGAAATCTTTTACTATCCATAAAAAAATATCTCACCAAGTTTTAAGTTTTAATCTTTTAAAATGAGGGAGAAATGGCCATAATCCTCTTATCGGAACGATCGGTTGTATGGGATATATACTATATATGTATAGCTCCGATCTTGGTGATTTTTTACCAAATCTTTAAACATCTATAAGAAAATATTTCAATAAGTTTCAAGTTTTAATCTTCCAAAATGAGGGATAAATGACCATAATCCTCGTATCAGAACGATCGGTTGTATGGGATATATACTATATATAGCTCCAATCTTGCTGACTTTTTTACGTAATCTTTTACCATCTATAAGCAAATATCTCACCAAGTTTCAAGTTTTAATATTTCAAAATGAGGGATAAATGGCCATAATCCTCTTATCTGAACGATCGGTTGTATGGGATATATACTATATATAGCTCCAATCTTGCTGACTTTTTTACGAAATCTTTTACTATCCATAAGAAAATATCTCACCAAGTTTCAAGTTTTACTCATTTAAAATGAGGGAGAAATGGTCATAATCCTCTTATCTGAACGATCGGTTGTGTGGGATATATACTATATATAGCTCCGATCTTAGCGATTTTTTACCAAATGTTTTATTATCTGTAAGGAAATATCTCACCAAGTTTCAAGTTTTAATATTTCAAAATGACGGATAAATGGCCATAATCCTCTTATCTGAACGATCGGTTGCATGGGATACATTCTATATATAGCTCCTATCTTAGCGATTTTTTTTCCAAATCTTTAAACATCTATAAGGAAATATCTCACCAAGTTTCACGTTTCAATCTACCAGAATGAGGATAAATGACCATAATCCTCTTATCAGAACGATCGGTTGTACGGGATATATACTATATATGTATAGCTCCGATCTTGATGATTTTTTTATCAAACCTTTTACCATCTGTAAGCAAATATATCACCAAGTTTCAAGTTTTAATATTTCAAAATGACGGATAAATGGCCATAATCCTCTTATCTGAACGATCGGTTGCATGGGATACATACTATATATAGCTCCTATCTTAGCGATTTTTTTTCCAAATCTTTAAACATCTATAAGGAAATATCTCACCAAGTTTCAAGTTCTAATATTTCAAAATGAGGGATAAATGGCCATAGTCCTCTTATCTGAAGGATCGGTTGTATGGGATATATACTATATATGTATAGCTCCGATCATCGTGATTTTTTTATCAAACCTTTTACCATCTATAAGCAAATATCTCACCAAGTTTCAAGTTTTAATATTTCAAAATGACGGATAAATGGCCATAATCCTCTTATCTGAAGGATCGGTTGTATGGGATATATACTATATATGTATAGCTCCGATCATCGTGATTTTTTTATCAAACCTTTTACCATCTATAAGCAAATATCTCACCAAGTTTCAAGTTCTAATATTTCAAAATGAGGGATAAATGGCCATAATCCTCTTATCTGAAGGATCGGTTGTATGGGATATATACTATATATGTATAGCTCCGATCTTGGTGATTTTTTTATCAAACCTTTTACCATCTATAAGCAAATATCTCACCAAGTTTCAAGTTCTAATATTTCAAAATGAGGGATAAATGGCCATAGTCCTCTTATCTGAAGGATCGGTTGTATGGGATATATACTATATATGTATAGCTCCGATCATCGTGATTTTTTTATCAAACCTTTTACCATCTATAAGCAAATATCTCACCAAGTTTTAAGTTTTAATCTTTTAAAATGAGGGAGAAATGGCCATAATCCTCTTATCGGAACGATCGGTTGTATGGGATATATACTATATATGTATAGCTCTGATCTTGGTGATTTTTTACCAAATCTTTAAACATCTATAAGGAAATATTTCAATAAGTTTCAAGTTTTAATCTTCCAAAATGAGGGATAAATGACCATAATCCTCTTATCGGAACGATCGGTTGTATGGGATATATACTATATATGTATAGCTCCGATCTTGGTGATTTTTTTACCAAATCTTTTACCATCTATAAGCAAATATCTCACCAAGTTTCAAGTTCTAATATTTCAAAATGAGGGATAAATGGCCATAGTCCTCTTATCTGAAGGATCGGTTGTATGGGATATATACTTTATATGTATAGCTCCGATCTTGGTGATTTTTTTATCAAACCTTTTGCCATCTATAAGCAAATATCTCACCAAGTTTCAAGTTTTAATATTTCAAAATGACGGATAAATGGCCATAATCCTCTTATCTGAAAGATCGGTTGTATGGGATATATACTATATATGTATAGCTCCGATCTTGGTGATTTTTTTATCAAACCTTTTACCATCTATAAGCAAATATCTCACCAAGTTTCAAGTTTTAATATTTCAAAATGACGGATAAATGGCCATAATCCTCTTATCTGAAAGATCGGTTGTATGGGATATATACTATATATGTATAGCTCCGATCTTGGTGATTTTTTTATCAAACCTTTTACCATCTATAAGCAAATATCTCACCAAGTTTCAAGTTTTAATATTTCAAAATGAGGGATAAATGGCCATAGTCCTCTTATCTGAAGGATCGGTTGTATGGGATATATACTATATATGTATAGCTCCGATCATCGTGATTTTTTTATCAAACCTTTTACCATCTATAAGCAAATATCTCACCAAGTTTTAAGTTTTAATCTTTTAAAATGAGGGAGAAATGGCCATAATCCTCTTATCGGAACGATCGGTTGTATGGGATATATACTATATATGTATAGCTCTGATCTTGGTGATTTTTTACCAAATCTTTAAACATCTATAAGGAAATATTTCAATAAGTTTCAAGTTTTAATCTTCCAAAATGAGGGATAAATGACCATAATCCTCTTATCGGAACGATCGGTTGTATGGGATATATACTATATATGTATAGCTCCGATCTTGGTGATTTTTTTACCAAATCTTTAAACATCTATAAGCAAATATTTCACCAAGTTTCAAGTTTTAATCTTCCAAAATGAGGGATAAATGACCATAATCCTCTTATCGGAACGATCGGTTGTATGGGATATATACTATATATAGCTCCGATCTTGCTGACTTTGTTACGAAATCTTTTACTATCCAGAAGAAAATATCTCACCAAGTGACAAGTTTTAATCTTTTAAAATGAGGGATAAACGACCATAATCCTCTTATCTGAACGATCGGTTGTATGAGATATATACTATATATGTATAGCTCCGATCTTGGTGATTTTTTTACCAAATCTTTAAACATCTATAAGGAAATACCTCACCAAGTTTCAAGTTTTAATATTTCAAAATGAGGGATAAATGGCCATAGTCCAACGGAAGTTGCGATCAGAAGAGTATATACATCTCCGCGATGCAATCAATAATGATGAAAATGTTGACAATGTTGGACAAGTTGTTATTTTACCAGCAAGTTATACAGGCAGTCCAAGGCACATGCATGAATATGCACAAGATGCCATTTGCTATGTTCGTTTGTATGGTCGACCAGATTTGTTTATTACATTTACATGTAATCCACAATGGGACGAAATCAAGCAATATTTATATGAAGGGCAATCTTCTACAGACCGTCGCGACATAACTGCACGAGTATTTAGACAGAAGCTGAAGTCATTGATGGATTTTATTGTTAAACATCAAGTTTTCGGCGAAGTTCGATGTAGGATGTATTCGGTGGAATGGCAAAAGAGAGGATTACCACATGCCCATATTTTGGTATGGTGAGTCAACAAAATAACAAGCGATCAAATCGATCACATCATCTCAGCAGAAATTCCTGATCAGGAAATCGATCCAGGTTTATTTGATGTTGTTACAAAAAGTATGATTCATGGACCATGTGGTGTTCTAAATATTAATTCGCCATGTATGAAAGATGGGAAATGCCCGAAGCGGTATCCCAGAGATTTGATTTCCGAGACAATTAATGGAAATGATGGTTACCCATTGTATCGCCGACGCTCAACAGATGATAATGGCAAATCAATCAATCTACGAGTCAATAATCAAGATATTACAGTTGATAATAGGCGGCCGCCGTGGTGTGAAGGTAGTGTTGCCGGCCTACCACACCGAAGGTCCATGGTTCGAGCCCTGGTACAGGTAACATCAAAAGTGATTTGAAAAAAGTTTTTCAAAACGGGGTCGCCCCTCGGCAGTGGTTTGGCAAACTCTCCGAGTGTATTTCTGCCATGACAGGCTTCTCAGCAAAAATTCGTCTCCTTTGTAGATGCCGTTCGGAGTCGGCAAAAAACTGTAGGTCCCACCAATTTGTAGGGAAAATTCAAATCGGCACACCACAAATTGGAAGAGAAGCTTGGCGCAAAAATCTCTTAGGAGGTTTATGATGATATACCTGTTGTATATCGCGCCATAAAGAGAGAATAGGTGGGTTGTCCCCTATTCGCCAATACTATCAAAAGCATTCAAACCTCATATCAATGTAGAATATTGCAATTCTGTTAAATCGATTAAATATATCTGCAAGTATGTAAATAAAGGCAGCGACATGGCTGTGTTTGGTGTTGCAGAGAACCGAAATGATGAAATAACACAATATCAAATGGGAAGGTATATCAGTAGCAATGAGGCAGTTTGGAGAATATTATCGTTCCCAATTCATGATCGAAATCCGGCAGTTATTCATTTGTCAGTACATTTGGAAAATGGACAACGTGTATATTTCACAGTTGATACTGCACAGCAAATTGCAGAGCGACCACCATCAACTACATTATTATCGTTTTTCGAATTGTGTCAAAATGATCAATTTGCTAAAACATTGCTTTATTCACAAGTACCAACATATTACACTTGGAATGCATCTGGAAGGAAATGGAACAGACGTAAGCAAGGAAGACCAGTTCAAGGTTATGCTGGAATTTTTGAAAGTGATGCCATTGGACGTCTCTACACAGTGCATCCCAGTCATGCTGAATGTTTTTATTTGCGTCTATTATTGATTCATGTTCGTGGGCCTACATCTTTTTTGAGTTTGAAAAGAGTTAACGGCCTACAGTGTCACACTTTTCGTCAAGCATGTCAGGAATTGCATTTACTGGAAGATGATAATCACTGGGATGCGACACTTAGGGATGCATCAGCAACAGGTTCTCCTCATAAAATACAAACATTAATAGCTATTATTATTGCAACATGTTTTCCATCTGATCCATTGCAATTATGGGAAAATTTTAAGGATTTTATGACCGAAGACATTTTGCATCGAATGCGCCGAATTGCAGGAAATAACGATTTAATGATTACACTTGAAATGTTTAATGAGGCATTGATTATCATTGAAGATATTTGTTTGGTAATTGCAAATAAAGCATTGACACAATTGGGTTTGCCAGCTCCAAATCGACCAATACATGATGCATTCAATCAAGAAATAAATCGTGAAAAACAATATGATTTGAATGAGTTGACCACATTTATAAACTTGAATTTGCATAAATTGAATCCAGAACAGAGACACGCATATGATACCATAATGGAATCAGTACGAAACGAAACTGGAGGAAAGTTTTTTTTAGACGCTCCAGGAGGAACTGGCAAAACATTTTTGATTTCCTTACTATTAGCGACTATAAGATCACAGAGTAATATAGCATTGGCACTTGCATCGTCTGGAATAGCAGCGACGTTATTAGATGGTGGTCGGACAGCCCATTCTGCACTTAAATTACCACTGAATATGAATGTAAATGAAAATCCCACCTGTAATGTTTCCAAAAATTCGGGAATGGGCAAAGTCTTGCAACAATGCAAATTAATAGTGTGGGATGAATGTACAATGGCCCATAAGAAATCAGTGGAAGCGTTAGACAGGACATTGCAAGACTTGCGTAGTAATGATCAACAGATATTTGGTGGCGCTTTGATCCTGTTGGCTGGTGATTTTCGTCAGACATTGCCTGTCATTCCCCGTTCAACACCAGCAGATGAATTAAAAGCATGTTTAAAGTCATCTTATTTATGGAGACATGTACAAATACTTAATTTGACTACAAATGTGCGAGTACAAATTCAAAACGATCCATCGGCCGACACATTTTCAAGGCAACTGTTGGCAATAGGCAATGGTCAACTTGCTGTTGATCGTGAAACTGGCTTAATCACTTTACCAGATAACTTTTGTAATATTGCACCGACAAAAGAAGAATTGGTGTCAAGTGTTTTTCCAAATATTGCAGAAAATTATCGCAATCATAATTGGTTAGCTGAAAGAGCTATACTGGCCGCTAAAAATAAAGACGTTCGTCAAATGAATGCAGACATTTTAACCCTGGCGAGGTAGTAACATATCAATCAGTTGACACGGTTACGAATCAAGACGACGCTGTTAATTATCCGATAGAATTTTTGAATTCATTGAAAGTGGGTGCTCCCATTATTATGCTTCGAAATATCAACCACGATTATGCAAAGGGACAAGATTAGCTGTTAAAAAGGTCATGAACAATTTGATCGAAGCAACAATTTTAAAGGGGAAGTTTAAAGGTGAAGATGTATTGATTCCACGAATTCCAATGATTCCATCAGATTTACCTTTTGAATTCAAAAGACTACAGTTTCCAATACGTCTTGCATTTGTTATTACAATAAATAAAGCGCAAGGGCAATCGTTGGAATTGTGTGGAATTGATTTAGAATATCCTTGCTTTTCACACGGCCAGTTAGTTATATGTTTCATGCGCACGTGGTGGCAAGCCTTAAGTTCTCTTTATCTACACAACAACTCATGGAAAAACCAAAAATGTTGTCTACGAAAGAGCTCTAAGATAGTTTAAGTGATACATAGTCTAAGATATTAAAAGTTGAATAATAGGGAACAAAACCAACTTTATTAAAAACAAGTGTGTTTCTTTTCTTATTTTGTTTTGCCGTGCGAAGCAGGCACCGGGCCCGCTAGTATACTATATATAGCTCCGATCTTGCTGACTTTTTACGAAATTTTTTATTATCTGTAAGCAAATATTTCACCAAGTTTCAAGTTTTAATCTTCCAAAATGAGGGATAAATGACCATAATCCTCTTATCGGAACGATCGGTTGTATGGGATATATACTATATATAGCTCCGATCTTGCTGACTTTTTTACGAAATCTTTTACTATCCAGAAGAAAATATCTCACCAAGTGACAAGTTTTAATCTTTTAAAATGAGGGATAAACGACCATAATCCTCTTATCTGAACGTTCGGTTGTATGGGATATATACTATATATGTATAGCTCCAATCTTGGCGATATTTTTACCAAATTTTTTATTATCTGTAAGCAAATATTTCACCAAGTTTCAAGTTTTAATCTTCCAAAATGAGGGATAAATGACCATAATCCTCTTATCGGAACGATCGGTTGTATGGGATATATACTATATATGTATAGCTCCGATCTTGGTGATTTTTTTACCAAATCTTTTACCATCTATAAGGAAATATCTCACCAAGTTTCAAGTTTTAATATTTCAAAATGAGGGATAAATGGCCATAGTCCTCTTATCTGAAGGATCCGTTGTATGGGATATATACTATATATAGCTCCGATCTTGCTGACTTTTTTACGAAATCTTTTACTATCCATAAAAAAATATCTCACCAAGTTTTAAGTTTTAATCTTTTAAAATGAGGGAGAAATGGCCATAATCCTCTTATCGGAACGATCGGTTGTATGGGATATATACTATATATGTATAGCTCCGATCTTGGTGATTTTTTACCAAATCTTTAAACATCTATAAGGAAATATTTCAATAAGTTTCAAGTTTTAATCTTCCAAAATGAGGGATAAATGACCATAATCCTCGTATCAGAACGATCGGTTGTATGGGATATATACTATATATAGCTCCAATCTTGCTGACTTTTTTACGTAATCTTTTACCATCTATAAGCAAATATCTCACCAAGTTTCAAGTTTTAATATTTCAAAATGAGGGATAAATGGCCATAATCCTCTTATCTGAACGATCGGTTGTATGGGATATATACTATATATAGCTCCAATCTTGCTGACTTTTTTACGAAATCTTTTACTATCCATAAGAAAATATCTCACCAAGTTTCAAGTTTTACTCATTTAAAATGAGGGAGAAATGGTCATAATCCTCTTATCTGAACGATCGGTTGTGTGGGATATATACTATATATAGCTCCGATCTTAGCGATTTTTTACCAAATGTTTTATTATCTGTAAGGAAATATCTCACCAAGTTTCAAGTTTTAATATTTCAAAATGACGGATAAATGGCCATAATCCTCTTATCTGAACGATCGGTTGCATGGGATACATACTATATATAGCTCCTATCTTAGCGATTTTTTTTCCAAATCTTTAAACATCTATAAGGAAATATCTCACCAAGTTTCACGTTTCAATCTACCAGAATGAGGATAAATGACCATAATCCTCTTATCAGAACGATCGGTTGTACGGGATATATACTATATATGTATAGCTCCGATCTTGATGATTTTTTTATCAAACCTTTTACCATCTGTAAGCAAATATATCACCAAGTTTCAAGTTTTAATATTTCAAAATGACGGATAAATGGCCATAATCCTCTTATCTGAACGATCGGTTGCATGGGATACATACTATATATAGCTCCTATCTTAGCGATTTTTTTTCCAAATCTTTAAACATCTATAAGGAAATATCTCACCAAGTTTCAAGTTCTAATATTTCAAAATGAGGGATAAATGGCCATAGTCCTCTTATCTGAAGGATCGGTTGTATGGGATATATACTATATATGTATAGCTCCGATCATCGTGATTTTTTTATCAAACCTTTTACCATCTATAAGCAAATATCTCACCAAGTTTCAAGTTTTAATATTTCAAAATGACGGATAAATGGCCATAATCCTCTTATCTGAAGGATCGGTTGTATGGGATATATACTATATATGTATAGCTCCGATCATCGTGATTTTTTTATCAAACCTTTTACCATCTATAAGCAAATATCTCACCAAGTTTCAAGTTCTAATATTTCAAAATGAGGGATAAATGGCCATAATCCTCTTATCTGAAGGATCGGTTGTATGGGATATATACTATATATGTATAGCTCCGATCTTGGTGATTTTTTTATCAAACCTTTTACCATCTATAAGCAAATATCTCACCAAGTTTCAAGTTCTAATATTTCAAAATGAGGGATAAATGGCCATAGTCCTCTTATCTGAAGGATCGGTTGTATGGGATATATACTATATATGTATAGCTCCGATCATCGTGATTTTTTTATCAAACCTTTTACCATCTATAAGCAAATATCTCACCAAGTTTTAAGTTTTAATCTTTTAAAATGAGGGAGAAATGGCCATAATCCTCTTATCGGAACGATCGGTTGTATGGGATATATACTATATATGTATAGCTCTGATCTTGGTGATTTTTTACCAAATCTTTAAACATCTATAAGGAAATATTTCAATAAGTTTCAAGTTTTAATCTTCCAAAATGAGGGATAAATGACCATAATCCTCTTATCGGAACGATCGGTTGTATGGGATATATACTATATATGTATAGCTCCGATCTTGGTGATTTTTTTACCAAATCTTTAAACATCTATAAGCAAATATCTCACCAAGTTTCAAGTTCTAATATTTCAAAATGAGGGATAAATGGCCATAGTCCTCTTATCTGAAGGATCGGTTGTATGGGATATATACTTTATATGTATAGCTCCGATCTTGGTGATTTTTTTATCAAACCTTTTGCCATCTATAAGCAAATATCTCACCAAGTTTCAAGTTTTAATATTTCAAAATGACGGATAAATGGCCATAATCCTCTTATCTGAAAGATCGGTTGTATGGGATATATACTATATATGTATAGCTCCGATCTTGGTGATTTTTTATCAAACCTTTTACCATCTATAAGCAAATATCTCACCAAGTTTCAAGTTTTAATATTTCAAAATGACGGATAAATGGCCATAATCCTCTTATCTGAAAGATCGGTTGTATGGGATATATACTATATATGTATAGCTCCGATCTTGGTGATTTTTTTACCAAATCTTTTGCCATCTATAAGCAAATATTTCACCAAGTTTCAAGTTTTAATCTTCCAAAATGAGGGATAAATGACCATAATCCTCTTATCGGAACGATCGGTTGTATGGGATATATACTATATATAGCTCCGATCTTGCTGACTTTGTTACGAAATCTTTTACTATCCAGAAGAAAATATCTCACCAAGTGACAAGTTTTAATCTTTTAAAATGAGGGATAAACGACCATAATCCTCTTATCTGAACGATCGGTTGTATGAGATATATACTATATATGTATAGCTCCGATCTTGGTGATTTTTTTACCAAATCTTTAAACATCTATAAGGAAATACCTCACCAAGTTTCAAGTTTTAATATTTCAAAATGAGGGATAAATGGCCATAGTCCTCTTATCTGAAGGATCGGTTGTATGGGATATATACTATATATAGCTCCGATCTTGGTGATTTTTTTACCAAATCTTTAAACATCTATAAGGAAATATCTCACCAAGTTTTAAGTTTTAATCTTTTAAAATGAGGGAGAAATGGCCATAATCCTCTTATCGGAACGATCGGTTGTATGGGATATATACTATATATGTATAGCTCCGATCTTGGTGATTTTTTACCAAATCTTTAAACATCTATAAGGAAATATTTCAATAAGTTTCAAGTTTTAATCTTCCAAAATGAGGGATAAATGACCATAATCCTCGTATCAGAACGATCGGTTGTATGGGATATATACTATATTAAGCTCCGATCTTGCTGACTTTTTTACGAAATCTTTTACCATCTATCAGCAAATATCTCACCAAGTTTCAAGTTTTAATATTTCAAAATGAGGGATAAATGGCCATAATCCTCTTATCTGAACGATCGGTTGTATGGGATATATACTATATATAGCTCCAATCTTGCTGACTTTTTTACGAAATCTTTTACTATCCATAAGAAAATATCTCACCAAGTTTCAAGTTTTAATCTTTTAAAATGAGGGAGAAATGGTCATAATCCTCTTATCTGAACGATCGGTTGCATGGGATACATACTATATATAGCTCCTATCTTAGCGATTTTTTTTCCAAATCTTTAAACATCTATAAGGAAATATCTCACCAAGTTTCACGTTTTAATCTTCCAGAATGAGGATAAATGACCATAATCCTCTTATCAGAACGATCGGTTGTATGCGATATATACTATATATGTATACCTCCGATCTTGGTGATTTTTTTATCAAACCTTTTACCATCTGTAAGCAAATATCTCACCAAGTTTCAAGTTTTAATATTTCAAAGTGACGGATAAATGGCCATAATCCTCTTATCTGAACGATCGGTTGCATGGGATACATACTATATATAGCTCCTATCTTAGCGATTTTTTTTCCAAATCTTTAAACATCTATAAGGAAATATCTTACCAAGTTTCAAGTTCTAATATTTCAAAATGAGGGATAAATGGCCATAGTCCTCTTATCTGAAGGATCGGTTGTATGGGATATATACTATATATGTATAGCTCCGATCTTGGTGATTTTTTTATCAAACCTTTTACCATCTGTAAGCAAATATCTCACCAAGTTTCAAGTTTTAATATTTCAAAATGACGGATAAATGGCCATAATCCTCTTATCTGAAGGATCGGTTGTATGGGATATATACTATATATGTATAGCTCCGATCATCGTGATTTTTTTATCAAACCTTTTACCATCTATAAGCAAATATCTCACCAAGTTTCAAGTTCTAATATTTCAAAATGAGGGATAAATGGCCATAATCCTCTTATCTGAAGGATCGGTTGTATGGGATATATACTATATATGTATAGCTCCGATCTTGGTGATTTTTTTATCAAACCTTTTACCATCTATAAGCAAATATCTCACCAAGTTTCAAGTTCTAATATTTCAAAATGAGGGATAAATGGCCATAGTCCTCTTATCTGAAGGATCGGTTGTATGGGATATATACTATATATGTATAGCTCCGATCATCGTGATTTTTTTATCAAACCTTTTACCATCTATAAGCAAATATCTCACCAAGTTTTAAGTTTTAATCTTTTAAAATGAGGGAGAAATGGCCATAATCCTCTTATCGGAACGATCGGTTGTACGGGATATATACTATATATGTATAGCTCCGATCTTGATGATTTTTTTATCAAACCTTTTACCGTCTGTAAGCAAATATATCACCAAGTTTCAAGTTTTAATATTTCAAAATGACGGATAAATGGCCATAATCCTCTTATCTGAACGATCGGTTGCATGGGATACATTCTATATATAGCTCCTATCTTAGCGATTTTTTTTCCAAATCTTTAAACATCTATAAGGAAATATCTCACCAAGTTTCACGTTTTAATCTACCAGAATGAGGATAAATGCCCATAATCCTCTTATCAGAACGATCGGTTGTACGGGATATATACTATATATGTATAGCTCCGATCTTGATGATTTTTTTATCAAACCTTTTACCATCTGTAAGCAAATATATCACCAAGTTTCAAGTTTTAATATTTCAAAATGACGGATAAATGGCCATAATCCTCTTATCTGAACGATCGGTTGCATGGGATACATACTATATATAGCTCCTATCTTAGCGATTTTTTTTCCAAATCTTTAAACATCTATAAGGAAATATCTCACCAAGTTTCAAGTTCTAATATTTCAAAATGAGGGATAAATGGCCATAGTCCTCTTATCTGAAGGATCGGTTGTATGGGATATATACTATATATGTATAGCTCCGATCATCGTGATTTTTTTATCAAACCTTTTACCATCTATAAGCAAATATCTCACCAAGTTTCAAGTTTTAATATTTCAAAATGACGGATAAATGGCCATAATCCTCTTATCTGAAGGATCGGTTGTGTGGGATATATACTATATATGTATAGCTCCGATCATCGTGATTTTTTTATCAAACCTTTTACCATCTATAAGCAAATATCTCACCAAGTTTCAAGTTCTAATATTTCAAAATGAGGGATAAATGGCCATAGTCCTCTTATCTGAAGGATCGGTTGTATGGGATATATACTATATATGTATAGCTCCGATCATCGTGATTTTTTTATCAAACCTTTTACCATCTATAAGCAAATATCTCACCAAGTTTTAAGTTTTAAGCTTTTAAAATGAGGGAGAAATGGCCATAATCCTCTTATCGGAACGATCGGTTGTATGGGATATATACTATATATGTATAGCTCTGATCTTGGTGATTTTTTACCAAATCTTCAAACATCTATAAGGAAATATTTCAATAAGTTTCAAGTTTTAATCTTCCAAAATGAGGGATAAATGACCATAATCCTCTTATCGGAACGATCGGTTGTATGGGATATATACTATATATGTATAGCTCCGATCTTGGTGATTTTTTTACCAAATCTTTAAACATCTATAAGCAAATATCTCACCAAGTTTCAAGTTCTAATATTTCAAAATGAGGGATAAATGGCCATAGTCCTCTTATCTGAAGGATCGGTTGTATGGGATATATACTTTATATGTATAGCTCCGATCTTGGTGATTTTTTTATCAAACCTTTTGCCATCTATAAGCAAATATCTCACCAAGTTTCAAGTTTTAATATTTCAAAATGACGGATAAATGGCCATAGTCCTCTTATCTGAAAGATCGGTTGTATGGGATATATACTATATATGTATAGCTCCGATCTTGGTGATTTTTTTATCAAACCTTTTACCATCTATAAGCAAATATCTCACCAAGTTTCAAGTTTTAATATTTCAAAATGACGGATAAATGGCCATAATCCTCTTATCTGAAGGATCGGTTGTATGGGATATATACTATATATGTATAGCTCCGATCTTGGTGATTTTTTTACCAAATCTTTTGCCATCTATAAGCAAATATTTCACCAAGTTTCAAGTTTTAATCTTCCAAAATGAGGGATAAATGACCATAATCCTCTTATCGGAACGATCGGTTGTATGGGATATATACTATATATAGCTCCGATCTTGCTGACTTTGTTACGAAATCTTTTACTATCCAGAAGAAAATATCTCACCAAGTGACAAGTTTTAATCTTTTAAAATGAGGGATAAACGACCATAATCCTCTTATCTGAACGATCGGTTGTATGGGATATATACTATATATGTATAGCTCCGATCTTGGTGATTTTTTTACCAAATCTTTAAACATCTATAAGGAAATAACTCACCAAGTTTCAAGTTTTAATATTTCAAAATGAGGGATAAATGGCCATAGTCCTCTTATCTGAAGGATCGGTTGTATGGGATATATACTATATATAGCTCCGATCTTGCTGACTTTTTTACGAAATCTTTTACTATCCATAAAAAAATATCTCACCAAGTTTTAAGTTTTAATCTTTTAAAATGAGGGAGAAATGGCCATAATCCTCTTATCGGAACGATCGGTTGTATGGGATATATACTATATATGTATAGCTCCGATCTTGGTGATTTTTTACCAAATCTTTAAACATCTATAAGGAAATATTTCAATAAGTTTCAAGTTTTAATCTTCCAAAATGAGGGATAAATGACCATAATCCTCGTATCAGAACGATCGGTTGTATGGGATATATACTATATTAAGCTCCGATCTTGCTGACTTTTTTACGAAATCTTTTACCATCTATCAGCAAATATCTCACCAAGTTTCAAGTTTTAATATTTCAAAATGAGGGATAAATGGCCATAATCCTCATATCTGAACGATCGGTTGTATGGGATATATACTATATATAGCTCCAATCTTGCTGACTTTTTTACGAAATCTTTTACTATCCATAAGAAAATATCTCACCAAGTTTCAAGTTTTAATCTTTTAAAATGAGGGAGAAATGGTCATAATCCTCTTATCTGAACGATCGGTTGCATGGGATACATACTATATATAGCTCCTATCTTAGCGATTTTTTTTCCAAATCTTTAAACATCTATAAGGAAATATCTCACCAAGTTTCACGTTTTAATCTTCCAGAATGAGGATAAATGACCATAATCCTCTTATCAGAACGATCGGTTGTATGGGATATATACTATATATGTATAGCTCCGATCTTGGTGATTTTTTTATCAAACCTTTTACCATCTGTAAGCAAATATCTCACCAAGTTTCAAGTTTTAATATTTCAAAGTGACGGATAAATGGCCATAATCCTCTTATCTGAACGATCGGTTGCATGGGATACATACTATATATAGCTCCTATCTTAGCGATTTTTTTTCCAAATCTTTAAACATCTATAAGGAAATATCTCACCAAGTTTCAAGTTCTAATATTTCAAAATGAGGGATAAATGGCCATAGCCCTCTTATCTGAAGGATCGGTTGTATGGGATATATACTATATATGTATAGCTCCGATCTTGGTGATTTTTTTATCAAACCTTTTACCATCTGTAAGCAAATATCTCACCAAGTTTCAAGTTTTAATATTTCAAAATGACGGATAAATGGCCATAATCCTCTTATCTGAACGATCGGTTGTATGGGATACATACTATATATAGCTCCTATCTTAGCGACTTTTTTTCCAAATCTTTAAACATCTATAAGGAAATATCTCACCAAGTTTCAAGTTCTAATATTTCAAAATGAGGGATAAATGGCCATAATCCTCTTATCTGAAAGATCGGTTGTATGGGATATATACTATATATGTATAGCTCCGATCTTGGTGATTTTTTTACCAAATCTTCTACCATCTATAAGCAAATATCTCAGCAAGTTCCAAGTTCTAATATTTCAAAATGAGGGATAAATGGCCATAGTCCTCTTATCTGAAGGATCGGTTGTATGGGATATATACTATATATAGCTCCGATCTTGCTGACTTTTCTACGAAATCTTTTGCTATCCATAAAAAAATATCTCACCAAGTTTTAAGTTTTAATCTTTTAAAATGAGGAGGAAATGGCCATAATCCTCTTATCGGAACGATCGGTTGTATGGGATATATACTATATATGTATAGCTCTGATCTTGGTGATTTTTTACCAAATCTTTAAACATCTATAAGGAAATATTTCAATAAGTTTCAAGTTTTAATCTTCCAAAATGAGGGATAAATGACCATAATCCTCGTATCAGAACGATCGGTTGTATGGGATATATACTATATATGTATAGCTCCGATCTTGGTGATTTTTTTACCAAATCTTTAAACATCTATAAGGAAATACCTCACCAAGTTTCAAGTTTAAATATTTCAAAATGACGGATAAATGGCCATAATCCTCTTATCTGAACGATCGGTTGCATGGGATACATACTATATATAGCTCCTATCTTAGCGACTTTTTTTACCAAATCTTTAAACATCTATAAGGAAATATTTCAATAAGTTTCAAGTTTTAATCTTCCAAAATGAGGGATAAATGACCATAATCCTCGTATCAGAACGATCGGTTGTATGAGATATATACTATATATAGCTCCGATCTTGCTGACTTTTTTACGAAATCTTTTACCATCTATAAGCAAATATCTCACCAAGTTTCAAGTTTTAATATTTCAAAATGAGGGATAAATGGCCATAATCCTCTTATCTGAACGATCGGTTGTATGGGATATATACTATATATAGCTCCAATCTTGCTGACTTTTTTACGAAATCTTTTACTATCCATAAGAAAATATCTCACCAAGTTTCAAGTTTTAATCTTTTAAAATGAGGGAGAAATGGTCATAACCCTCTTATCTGAACGATCGGTTGCATGGGATACATACTATATATAGCTCCTATCTTAGCGATTTTTTTTCCAAATCTTTAAACATCTATAAGGAAATATCTCACCAAGTTTCACGTTTTAATCTTCCAGAATGAGGATAAATGACCATAATCCTCTTATCAGAACGATCGGTTGTATGGGATATATACTATATATGTATAGCTCCGATCTTGGTGATTTTTTTATCAAACCTTTTACCATCTGTAAGCAAATATCTCACCAAGTTTCAAGTTTTAATATTTCAAAATGACGGATAAATGGCCATAATCCTCTTATCTGAACGATCGGTTGCATGGGATACATACTATATATAGCTCCTATCTTAGCGATTTTTTTTCCAAATCTTCAAACATCTATAAGGAAATATCTCACCAAGTTTCACGTTTTAATCTTCCAGAATGAGGATAAATGACCATAATCCTCTTATCAGAACGATCGGTTGTACGGGATATATACTATATATGTATAGCTCCGATCTTGGTGATTTTTTTTATCAAACCTGTTACCATCTGTAAGCAAATATCTCACCAACTTTCTAGCTTTAATATTTCAAAATGACGGATAAATGGCCATAATCCTCTTATCCGAACGATCGGTTGCATGGGATACATACTATATATAGCTCCTATCTTAGCGATTTTTTTTCCAAATCTTTAAACATCTATAAGGAAATATCTCACCAAGTTTCAAGTTCTAATATTTCAAAATGAGGGATAAATGGCCATAGTCCTCTTATCTGAAGGATCGGTTGTATGGGATATATACTATATATGTATAGCTCCGATCTTGGTGATTTTTTTATCAAACCTTTTACCATCTATAAGCAAATATCTCACCAAGTTTCAAGTTTTAATATTTCAAAATGACGGATAAATGGCCATAATCCTCTTATCTGAACGATCGGTTGTATGGGATATATACTATATATAGCTCCAATCTTGCTGACTTTTTTACGAAATCTTTTACTATCCATAAGAAAATATCTCACCAAGTTTCAAGTTTTAATCTTTTAAAATGAGGGAGAAATGGTCATAATCCTCTTATCTGAACGATCGGTTGCATGGGATACATACTATATATAGCTCCTATCTTAACGATTTTTTTTCCAAATCTTTAAACATCTATAAGGAAATATCTCACCAAGTTTCACGTTTTAATCTTCCAGAATGAGGATAAATGACCATAATCCTCTTATCAGAACGATCGGTTGTATGGGATATATACTATATATGTATAGCTCCGATCTTGGTGATTTTTTTATCAAACCTTTTACCATCTGTAAGCAAATATCTCACCAAGTTTCAAGTTTTAATATTTCAAAATGACGGATAAATGGCCATAATCCTCTTATCTGAACGATCGGTTGCATGGGATACATACTATATATAGCTCCTATCTTAGCGATTTTTTTTCCAAATCTTTAAACATCTATAAGGAAATATCTCACCAAGTTTCAAGTTCTAATATTTCAAAATGAGGGATAAATGGCCATAGTCCTCTTATCTGAAGGATCGGTTGCATGGGATATATACTATATATGTATAGCTCCGATCTTGGTGATTTTTTTATCAAACCTTTTACCATCTATAAGCAAATATCTCACCAAGTTTCAAGTTTTAATATTTCAAAATGAGGGATAAATGGCCATAGTCCTCTTATCTGAAGGATCGGTTGTATGGGATATATACTATATATAGCTCCGATCTTGCTGACTTTTTTACGAAATCTTTTACTATCCATAAAAAAATATTTCACCAAGTTTCAAGTTTTAATCTTTTAAAATGAGGGAGAAATGGTCATAATCCTCTTATCTGAACGATCGGTTGTATGGGATATATACTATATATGTATAGCTCCGATCTTGGTGATTTTTTTACCAAATCTTCTACCATCTATAAGCAAATATCTCACCAAGTTTCAAGTTCTAATATTTCAAAATGAGGGATAAATGGCCATAATCCTCTTATCTGAAAGATCGGTTGTATGGGATATATACTATATATGTATAGCTCCGATCTTGGTGATTTTTTTACCAAATCTTCTACCATCTATAAGCAAATATCTCACCAAGTTTCAAGTTCTAATATTTCAAAATGAGGGATAAATGGCCATAGTCCTCTTATCTGAAGGATCGGTTGTATGGGATATATACTATATATAGCTCCGATCTTGCTGACTTTTCTACGAAATCTTTTACTATCCATAAAAAAATATCTCACCAAGTTTTAAGTTTCAATCTTTTAAAATGAGGAGGAAATGGCCATAATCCTCTTATCGGAACGATCGGTTGTATGGGATATATACTATATATGTATAGCTCTGATCTTGGTGATTTTTTACCAAATCTTTAAACATCTATAAGGAAATATTTCAATAAGTTTCAAGTTTAAATCTTCCAAAATGAGGGATAAATGACCATAATCCTCGTATCAGAACGATCGGTTGTATGGGATATATACTATATATGTATAGCTCCGATCTTGGTGATTTTTTTACCAAATCTTTAAACATCTATAAGGAAATACCTCACCAAGTTTCAAGTTTTAATATTTCAAAACGTGGGATAAATGGCCATAGTCCTCTTATCTGAAGGATCGGTTGTATGGGATATATACTATATATAGCTCCGATCTTGCTGACTTTTTTACGAAATCTTTTACTATCCATAAAAAAATATTTCACCAAGTTTCAAGTTTTAATCTTTTAAAATGAGGGAGAAATGGTCATAATCCTCTTATCTGAACGATCGGTTGTGTGGGATATATACTATATATAGCTCCGATCTTGCTGACTTTTTTACGAAATCTTTTACTATCCATAAGAAAATATCTCACCAAGTTTCAAGTTTTAATCTTTTAAAATGAGGGAGAAATGGTCATAATCCTCTTATCTGAACGATCGGTTGTGTGGGATATATACTATATATAGCTCCGATCTTGCTGACTTTTTTACGAAATCTTTTACTATCCATAAAAAAATATTTCACCAAGTTTCAAGTTTTAATCTTTTAAAATGAGGGAGAAATGGTCATAATCCTCTTATCTGAACGATCGGTTGTGTGGGATATATACTATATATAGCTCCGATCTTGCTGACTTTTTTACGAAATCTTTTACCATCTATAAGCAAATATCTCACCAAGTTTCAAGTTTTAATATTTCAAAATGAGGGATAAATGGCCCTAATCCTCTTATCTGAACGATCGGTTGTATGGGATATATACTATATATAGCTCCAATCTTGCTGACTTTTTTACGAAATCTTTTACTATCCATAAGAAAATATCTCACCAAGTTTCAAGTTTTAATCTTTTAAAATGAGGGAGAAATGGTCATAATCCTCTTATCTGAACGATCGGTTGTGTGGGATATATACTATATATAGCTCCGATCTTAGCAATTTTTTACCAAATTTTTTATTATCTGTAAGGAAATATCTCACCAAGTTTCAAGTTTTAATATTTCAAAATGACGGATAAATGGCCATAATCCTCTTATCCGAACGATCGGTTGCATGGGATACATACTATATATAGCTCCTATCTTAGCGATTTTTTTTCCAAATCTTTAAACATCTATAAGGAAATATCTCACCAAGTTTCAAGTTTTAATATTTCAAAATGAGGGATAAATGGCCATAGTCCTCTTATCTGAAGGATCGGTTGTATGGGATATATACTATATATGTATAGCTCCGATCTTGGTGATTTTGTTATCAAACATTTTACCATCTATAAGCAAATATCTCACCAAGTTTCAAGTTTTAATATTTCAAAATGACGGATAAATGGCCATAATCCTCTTATCTGAAAGATCGGTTGTATGGGATATATACTATATATGTATAGCTCCTATCTTAGCGATTTTTTTTCCAAATCTTTAGACATCTATAAGGAAATATCTCACCAAGTTTCAAGTTCTAATTATTCAAAATGAGGGATAAATGGCCATAGTCCTCTTATCTGAAGGTTCGGTTGTATGGGGTACATACTATATATAGCTCCGATCTTGCTGACTTTTTTAAGAAAGTTTTAATCTTTTAAAATGAGGGAGAAATGGTCATAATCCTCTTATCTGCATGATCGGTTGTATGGGATATATACTATATATGTATAGCTCCGATCTTGGTGATTTTTTTATCAAACCTTTTACCATCTATAACGGTCGGTTTTATGGGATATATCCTATATATATATAGCTCCGATCTTGGTGATTTTTTTACCAAATCTTTTACCATCTATAAGCAAATATCTCACCAAGTTTCAAGTTCTAATATTTCAAAACGAGGGATAAATGGCCATAGTCCTCTTATCTGAAGGATCGGTTGTATGGGATACATACTGTATATAGCTCCGATCTTTCTGACTTTTTTACGAAAGTTTTAATCTTTTAAAATGAGGGGGAAATGGTCAGAATCCTCTTATCTGCATGATCGGTTGTATGGGATACATACTATATATGTATAGCTCCGATCTTGGTGATTTTTTTATCAAACCTTTTACCATCTATAACGGTCGGTTTTATGGGATATATCCTATATATGTATAGCTCCGATCTTGGTGATTTTTTTTCCAAACCTTTTACCATCTATAAGGAAATATCTCACAAAGTTTCAAGTTCTAATATTTCAAAATGAGGGATAAATGGCCATAGTCCTCTTATCTGAAGGATCGGTTGTATGGGATATAAACTATATATGTATAGCTCCGATCTTGGTGATTTTTTTATCAAACCTTTTACCATCTATAAGCAAATATCTCACCAAGTTTCAAGTTTTAATATTTCAAAATGACGGATAAATGGCCATAATCCTCTTATCTGAACGATCGGTTGCATGGGACAGATACTATATATAGCTCCTATCTTAGCTATTTTTTTTCCAAATCTTTAAACATCTATAAGGAAATATCTCACCAAGTTTCAAGTTCTAATATTTCAAAATGAGGGATAAATGGCCATAGTCCTCTTATCTGAAAGATCGGTTTTATGGGATATATACTATATATGTATAGCTCCGATCTTGGTGATTTTTTTATCAAACCTTTTACCATCTATAAACAAATATCTCACCAAGTTTCAAGTTTTAATATTTCAAAATGACGGATAAATGGCCATAATCCTCTTATCTGAACGATCGGTTGCATGGGACAGATACTATATATAGCTCCTATCTTAGCGATTTTTTTTCCAAATCTTTAAACATCTATAAGGAAATATCTCACCAAGTTTCAAGTTCTAATATTTCAAAATGAGGGATAAATGGCCATAGTCCTCTTATCTGAAGGATCGGTTGTATGGGATACATACTATATATAGCTCCGATCTTGCTGACTTTTTTAAGAAAGTTTAATCTTTAAAATGAGGGAGAAATGGTCATAATCCTCTTATCTGCATGATCGGTTGTATGGGATATATACTATATATGTAAAGCTCCGATCTTGTTGATTTTTTTACCAAATCTTTTACCATCTATAAGCAAATATCTCACCAAGTTTCAAGTTCTAATATTTCAAAATGAGGGATAAATGGCCATAGTCCTCTTATCTGAAGGATCGGTTGTATGGGATATAAACAATATATGTATAGCTCCGATCTTGGTGATTTTTTTATCAAACCTTTTACCATCTATAAACAAATATCTCACCAAGTTTCAAGTTTTAATATTTCAAAATGACGGATAAATGGCCATAATCCTCTTATCTGAACGATCGGTTGCATGGGACAGATACTATATATAGCTCCTATCTTAGCGATGTTTTTTCCAAATCTTTAAACATCTATAAGGAAATATCTCACCAAGTTTCAAGTTCTAATATTTCAAAATGAGGGATAAATGGCCATAGTCCTCTTATCTGAAAGATCGGTTTTATGGGATATATACTATATATGTATAGCTCCGATCTTGGTGATTTTTTTATCAAACCTTTTACCATCTATAAACAAATATCTCACCAATTTTCAAGTTTTAATATTTCAAAATGACGGATAAATGGCCATAATCCTCTTATCTGAACGATCGGTTGCATGAGACAGATACTATATATAGCTCCTATCTTAGCGATTTTTTTTTCCAAATATTTAAACATCTATAAGGAAATATCTCACCAAGTTTCAAGTTCTAATATTTCAAAATGAGGGATAAATTGCCATAGTCCTCTTATCTGAAGGATCGGTTGTATGGGATATAAACAATATATGTATAGCTCCGATCTTGGTGATTTTTTTATCAAACCTTTTACCATCTATAAACAAATATCTCACCAAGTTTCAAGTTTTAATATTTCAAAATGACGGATAAATGGCCATAATCCTCTTATCTGAACGATCGGTTGCATGGGACAGATACTATATATAGCTCCTATCTTAGCGATGTTTTTTCCAAATCTTTAAACATCTATAAGGAAATATCTCACCAAGTTTCAAGTTCTAATATTTCAAAATGAGGGATAAATGGCCATAGTCCTCTTATCTGAAAGATCGGTTTTATGGGATATATACTATATATGTATAGCTCCGATCTTGGTGATTTTTTTATCAAACCTTTTACCATCTATAAACAAATATCTCACCAATTTTCAAGTTTTAATATTTCAAAATGACGGATAAATGGCCATAATCCTCTTATCTGAACGATCGGTTGCATGAGACAGATACTATATATAGCTCCTATCTTAGCGATTTTTTTTTCCAAATATTTAAACATCTATAAGGAAATATCTCACCAAGTTTCAAGTTCTAATATTTCAAAATGAGGGATAAATTGCCATAGTCCTCTTATCTGAAGGATCGGTTGTATGGGATACATACTATATATAGCTCCGATCTTGCTGACTTTTTTAAGAAAGTTTAATCTTTAAAATGAGGGAGAAATGGTCATAATCCTCTTATCTGCATGATCGGTTGTATGGGATATATACTATATATGTAAAGCTCCGATCTTGTTGATTTTTTTACCAAATCTTTTACCATCTATAAGCAAATATCTCACCAAGTTTCAAGTTCTAATATTTCAAAATGAGGGATAAATGGCCATAGTCCTCTTATCGGAACGATCGGTTGTATGGGATATATACTATATATGTATAGCTCTGATCTTGGTGATTTTTTACCAAATCTTTAAACATCTATAAGGAAATATTTCAATAAGTTTCAAGTTTTAATCTTCCAAAATGAGGGATAAATGACCATAATCCTCGTATCAGAACGATCGGTTGTATGGGATATATACTATATATGTATAGCTCCGATCTTGCTGACTTTTTTACGAAAGTTTTAATCTTTTAAAATGAGGGGGAAATGGTCAGAATCCTCTTATCTGCATGATCGGTTGTATGGGATACATACTATATATGTATAGCTCCGATCTAGGTGATTTTTTTATCAAACCTTTTACCATCTATAACGGTCGGTTTTATGGGATATATCCTATATATGTATAGCTCCGATCTTGGTGATTTTTTTTCCAAACCTTTTACCATCTATAAGGAAATATCTCACAAAGTTTCAAGTTCTAATATTTCAAAATGAGGGATAAATGGCCATAGTCCTCTTATCTGAAGGATCGGTTGTATGGGATATAAACTATATATGTATAGCTCCGATCTTGGTGATTTTTTTATCAAACCTTTTACCATCTATAAGCAAATATCTCACCAAGTTTCAAGTTTTAATATTTCAAAATGACGGATAAATGGCCATAATCCTCTTATCTGAACGATCGGTTGCATGGGACAGATACTATATATAGCTCCTATCTTAGCTATTTTTTTTCCAAATCTTTAAACATCTATAAGGAAATATCTCACCAAGTTTCAAGTTCTAATATTTCAAAATGAGGGATAAATGGCCATAGTCCTCTTATCTGAAAGATCGGTTTTATGGGATATATACTATATATGTATAGCTCCGATCTTGGTGATTTTTTTATCAAACCTTTTACCATCTATAAACAAATATCTCACCAATTTTCAAGTTTTAATATTTCAAAATGACGGATAAATGGCCATAATCCTCTTATCTGAACGATCGGTTGCATGGGACAGATACTATATATAGCTCCTATCTTAGCGATTTTTTTTCCAAATCTTTAAACATCTATAAGGAAATATCTCACCAAGTTTCAAGTTCTAATATTTCAAAATGAGGGATAAATGGCCATAGTCCTCTTATCTGAAGGATCGGTTGTATGGGATACATACTATATATAGCTCCGATCTTGCTGACTTTTTTAAGAAAGTTTAATCTTTAAAATGAGGGAGAAATGGTCATAATCCTCTTATCTGCATGATCGGTTGTATGGGATATATACTATATATGTAAAGCTCCGATCTTGTTGATTTTTTTACCAAATCTTTTACCATCTATAAGCAAATATCTCACCAAGTTTCAAGTTCTAATATTTCAAAATGAGGGATAAATGGCCATAGTCCTCTTATCTGAAGGATCGGTTGTATGGGATATAAACTATATATGTATAGCTCCGATCTTGGTGATTTTTTTATCAAACCTTTTACCATCTATAAACAAATATCTCACCAAGTTTCAAGTTTTAATATTTCAAAATGACGGATAAATGGCCATAATCCTCTTATCTGAACGATCGGTTGCATGGGACAGATACTATATATAGCGCCTATCTTAGCGATTTTTTTTCCAAATCTTTAAACATCTATAAGGAAATATCTCACCAAGTTTCAAGTTCTAATATTTCAAAATGAGGGATAAATGGCCATAGTCCTCTTATCTGAAAGATCGGTTTTATGGGATATATACTATATATGTATAGCTCCGATCTTGGTGATTTTTTTATCAAACCTTTTACCATCTATAAACAAATATCTCACCAATTTTCAAGTTTTAATATTTCAAAATGACGGATAAATGGCCATAATCCTCTTATCTGAACGATCGGTTGCATGAGACAGATACTATATATAGCTCCTATCTTAGCGATTTTTTTTTCCAAATATTTAAACATCTATAAGGAAATATCTCACCAAGTTTCAAGTTCTAATATTTCAAAATGAGGGATAAATTGCCATAGTCCTCTTATCTGAAGGATCGGTTGTATGGGATACATACTATATATAGCTCCGATCTTGCTGACTTTTTTAAGAAAGTTTAATCTTTAAAATGAGGGAGAAATGGTCATAATCCTCTTATCTGCATGATCGGTTGTATGGGATATATACTATATATGTAAAGCTCCGATCTTGTTGATTTTTTTACCAAATCTTTTACCATCTATAAGCAAATATCTCACCAAGTTTCAAGTTCTAATATTTCAAAATGAGGGATAAATGGCCATAGTCCTCTTATCTGAAGGATCGGTTGTATGGGATATATACTATATATAGCTCCGATCTTGCTGACGTTTTTACGAAATCTTTTACTATCCATAAAAAAATATCTCACCAAGTTTTAAGTTTTAATCTTTTAAAATGAGGGAGAAATGGCCATAATCCTCTTATCGGAACGATCGGTTGTATGGGATATATACTATATATGTATAGCTCTGATCTTGGTGATTTTTTACCAAATCTTTAAACATCTATAAGGAAATATTTCAATAAGTTTCAAGTTTTAATCTTCCAAAATGAGGGATAAATGACCATAATCCTCTTATCAGAACGATCGGTTGTATGGGATATATACTATATATGTATAGCTCCGATCTTGGTGATTTTTTTACCAAATCTTTTACCATCTATAAGCAAATATCTCACCAAGTTTCAAGTTCTAATATTTCAAAATGAGGGATAAATGGCCATAGTCCTCTTATCTGAAGGATCGGTTGTATGGGATATATACTATATATAGCTCTGATCTTCCTGACTTTTTTACGAAATCTTTTACTATCCATAAAAAAATATCTCACCAAGTTTTTAGTTTTAATCTTTTAAAATGAGGAAGAAATGGCCATAATCCTCTTATCGGAACGATCGGTTGTATGGGATATATACTATATATGTATAGCTCCGATCTTGGTGATTTTTTTATCAAACCTTTTACCATCTATAAGCAAATATCTCACCAAGTTTCAAGTTTTAATATTTCAAAATGACGGATAAATGGCCATAATCCTCTTATCTGAACGATCGGTTGCATGGGACAGATACTATATATAGCTCCTATCTTAGCTATTTTTTTTCCAAATCTTTAAACATCTATAAGGAAATATCTCACCAAGTTTCAAGTTCTAATATTTCAAAATGAGGGATAAATGGCCATAGTCCTCTTATCTGAAAGATCGGTTTTATGGGATATATACTATATATGTATAGCTCCGATCTTGGTGATTTTTTTATCAAACCTTTTACCATCTATAAACAAATATCTCACCAAGTTTCAAGTTTTAATATTTCAAAATGACGGATAAATGGCCATAATCCTCTTATCTGAACGATCGGTTGCATGGGACAGATACTATATATAGCTCCTATCTTAGCTATTTTTTTTCCAAATCTTTAAACATCTATAAGGAAATATCTCACCAAGTTTCAAGTTCTAATATTTCAAAATGAGGGATAAATGGCCATAGTCCTCTTATCTGAAAGATCGGTTTTATGGGATATATACTATATATGTATAGCTCCGATCTTGGTGATTTTTTTATCAAACCTTTTACCATCTATAAGCAAATATCTCACCAAGTTTCAAGTTTTAATATTTCAAAATGACGGATAAATGGCCATAATCCTCTTATCTGAACGATCGGTTGCATGGGACAGATACTATATATAGCTCCTATCTTAGCTATTTTTTTTCCAAATCTTTAAACATCTATAAGGAAATATCTCACCAAGTTTCAAGTTCTAATATTTCAAAATGAGGGATAAATGGCCATAGTCCTCTTATCTGAAAGATCGGTTTTATGGGATATATACTATATATGTATAGCTCCGATCTTGGTGATTTTTTTATCAAACCTTTTACCATCTATAAACAAATATCTCACCAAGTTTCAAGTTTTAATATTTCAAAATGACGGATAAATGGCCATAATCCTCTTATCTGAACGATCGGTTGCATGGGACAGATACTATATATAGCTCCTATCTTAGCTATTTTTTTTCCAAATCTTTAAACATCTATAAGGAAATATCTCACCAAGTTTCAAGTTCTAATATTTCAAAATGAGGGATAAATGGCCATAGTCCTCTTATCTGAAAGATCGGTTTTATGGGATATATACTATATATGTATAGCTCCGATCTTGGTGATTTTTTTATCAAACCTTTTACCATCTATAAACAAATATCTCACCAAGTTTCAAGTTTTAATATTTCAAAATGACGGATAAATGGCCATAATCCTCTTATCTGAACGATCGGTTGCATGGGACAGATACTATATATAGCTCCTATCTTAGCGATTTTTTTTCCAAATCTTTAAACATCTATAAGGAAATATCTCACCAAGTTTCAAGTTCTAATATTTCAAAATGAGGGATAAATGGCCATAGTCCTCTTATCTGAAGGATCGGTTGTATGGGATACATACTATATATAGCTCCGATCTTGCTGACTTTTTTAAGAAAGTTTAATCTTTAAAATGAGGGAGAAATGGTCATAATCCTCTTATCTGCATGATCGGTTGTATGGGATATATACTATATATGTAAAGCTCCGATCTTGTTGATTTTTTTACCAAATCTTTTACCATCTATAAGCAAATATCTCACCAAGTTTCAAGTTCTAATATTTCAAAATGAGGGATAAATGGCCATAGTCCTCTTATCTGAAGGATCGGTTGTATGGGATATAAACTATATATGTATAGCTCCGATCTTGGTGATTTTTTTATCAAACCTTTTACCATCTATAAACAAATATCTCACCAAGTTTCAAGTTTTAATATTTCAAAATGACGGATAAATGGCCATAATCCTCTTATCTGAACGATCGGTTGCATGGGACAGATACTATATATAGCGCCTATCTTAGCGATTTTTTTTCCAAATCTTTAAACATCTATAAGGAAATATCTCACCAAGTTTCAAGTTCTAATATTTCAAAATGAGGGATAAATGGCCATAGTCCTCTTATCTGAAAGATCGGTTTTATGGGATATATACTATATATGTATAGCTCCGATCTTGGTGATTTTTTTATCAAACCTTTTACCATCTATAAACAAATATCTCACCAATTTTCAAGTTTTAATATTTCAAAATGACGGATAAATGGCCATAATCCTCTTATCTGAACGATCGGTTGCATGAGACAGATACTATATATAGCTCCTATCTTAGCGATTTTTTTTTCCAAATATTTAAACATCTATAAGGAAATATCTCACCAAGTTTCAAGTTCTAATATTTCAAAATGAGGGATAAATTGCCATAGTCCTCTTATCTGAAGGATCGGTTGTATGGGATACATACTATATATAGCTCCGATCTTGCTGACTTTTTTAAGAAAGTTTAATCTTTAAAATGAGGGAGAAATGGTCATAATCCTCTTATCTGCATGATCGGTTGTATGGGATATATACTATATATGTAAAGCTCCGATCTTGTTGATTTTTTTACCAAATCTTTTACCATCTATAAGCAAATATCTCACCAAGTTTCAAGTTCTAATATTTCAAAATGAGGGATAAATGGCCATAGTCCTCTTATCTGAAGGATCGGTTGTATGGGATATATACTATATATAGCTCCGATCTTGCTGACGTTTTTACGAAATCTTTTACTATCCATAAAAAAATATCTCACCAAGTTTTAAGTTTTAATCTTTTAAAATGAGGGAGAAATGGCCATAATCCTCTTATCGGAACGATCGGTTGTATGGGATATATACTATATATGTATAGCTCTGATCTTGGTGATTTTTTACCAAATCTTTAAACATCTATAAGGAAATATTTCAATAAGTTTCAAGTTTTAATCTTCCAAAATGAGGGATAAATGACCATAATCCTCGTATCAGAACGATCGGTTGTATGGGATATATACTATATATGTATAGCTCCGATCTTGGTGATTTTTTTACCAAATCTTTTACCATCTATAAGCAAATATCTCACCAAGTTTCAAGTTCTAATATTTCAAAATGAGGGATAAATGGCCATAGTCCTCTTATCTGAAGGATCGGTTGTATGGGATATATACTATATATAGCTCTGATCTTCCTGACTTTTTTACGAAATCTTTTACTATCCATAAAAAAATATCTCACCAAGTTTTTAGTTTTAATCTTTTAAAATGAGGAAGAAATGGCCATAATCCTCTTATCGGAACGATCGGTTGTATGGGATATATACTATATATGTATAGCTCTGATCTTGGTGATTTTTTACCAAATCTTTAAACATCTATAAGGAAATATTTCAATAAGTTTCAAGTTTTAATCTTCCAAAATGAGGGATAAATGACCATAATCCTCGTATCAGAACGATCGGTTGTATGGGATATATACTATATATGTATAGCTCCGATCTTGGTGATTTTTTTACCAAATCTTTTACCATCTATAAGCAAATATCTCACCAAGTTTCAAGTTCTAATATTTCAAAATGAGGGATAAATGGCCATAGTCCTCTTATCTGAAAGATCGGTTTTATGGGATATATACTATATATGTATAGCTCCGATCTTGGTGATTTTTTTATCAAACCTTTTACCATCTATAAACAAATATCTCACCAAGTTTCAAGTTTTAATATTTCAAAATGACGGATAAATGGCCATAATCCTCTTATCTGAACGATCGGTTGCATGGGACAGATACTATATATAGCTCCTATCTTAGCGATTTTTTTTCCAAATCTTTAAACATCTATAAGGAAATATCTCACCAAGTTTCAAGTTCTAATATTTCAAAATGAGGGATAAATGGCCATAGTCCTCTTATCTGAAGGATCGGTTGTATGGGATACATACTATATATAGCTCCGATCTTGCTGACTTTTTTAAGAAAGTTTAATCTTTAAAATGAGGGAGAAATGGTCATAATCCTCTTATCTGCATGATCGGTTGTATGGGATATATACTATATATGTAAAGCTCCGATCTTGTTGATTTTTTTACCAAATCTTTTACCATCTATAAGCAAATATCTCACCAAGTTTCAAGTTCTAATATTTCAAAATGAGGGATAAATGGCCATAGTCCTCTTATCTGAAGGATCGGTTGTATGGGATATAAACTATATATGTATAGCTCCGATCTTGGTGATTTTTTTATCAAACCTTTTACCATCTATAAACAAATATCTCACCAAGTTTCATGTTTTAATATTTCAAAATGACGGATAAATGGCCATAATCCTCTTATCTGAACGATCGGTTGCATGGGACAGATACTATATATAGCTCCTATCTTAGCGATTTTTTTTCCAAATCTTTAAACATCTATAAGGAAATATCTCACCAAGTTTCAAGTTCTAATATTTCAAAATGAGGGATAAATGGCCATAGTCCTCTTATCTGAAAGATCGGTTTTATGGGATATATACTATATATGTATAGCTCCGATCTTGGTGATTTTTTTATCAAACCTTTTACCATCTATAAACAAATATCTCACCAATTTTCAAGTTTTAATATTTCAAAATGACGGATAAATGGCCATAATCCTCTTATCTGAACGATCGGTTGCATGAGACAGATACTATATATAGCTCCTATCTTAGCGATTTTTTTTCCCAAATATTTAAACATCTATAAGGAAATATCTCACCAAGTTTCAAGTTCTAATATTTCAAAATGAGGGATAAATTGCTATAGTCCTCTTATCTGAAGGATCGGTTGTATGGGATACATACTATATATAGCTCCGATCTTGCTGACTTTTTTAAGAAAGTTTAATCTTTAAAATGAGGGAGAAATGGTCATAATCCTCTTATCTGCATGATCGGTTGTATGGGATATATACTATATATGTAAAGCTCCGATCTTGTTGATTTTTTTACCAAATCTTTTACCATCTATAAGCAAATATCTCACCAAGTTTCAAGTTCTAATATTTCAAAATGAGGGATAAATGGCCATAGTCCTCTTATCTGAAGGATCGGTTGTATGGGATATATACTATATATAGCTCCGATCTTGCTGACGTTTTTACGAAATCTTTTACTATCCATAAAAAAATATCTCACCAAGTTTTAAGTTTTAATCTTTTAAAATGAGGGAGAAATGGCCATAATCCTCTTATCGGAACGATCGGTTGTATGGGATATATACTATATATGTATAGCTCTGATCTTGGTGATTTTTTACCAAATCTTTAAACATCTATAAGGAAATATTTCAATAAGTTTCAAGTTTTAATCTTCCAAAATGAGGGATAAATGACCATAATCCTCGTATCAGAACGATCGGTTGTATGGGATATATACTATATATGTATAGCTCCGATCTTGGTGATTTTTTTACCAAATCTTTTACCATCTATAAGCAAATATCTCACCAAGTTTCAAGTTCTAATATTTCAAAATGAGGGATAAATGGCCATAGTCCTCTTATCTGAAGGATCGGTTGTATGGGATATATACTATATATAGCTCCGATCTTCCTGACTTTTTTACGAAATCTTTTACTATCCATAAAAAAATATCTCACCAAGTTTTTAGTTTTAATCTTTTAAAATGAGGAAGAAATGGCCATAATCCTCTTATCGGAACGATCGGTTGTATGGGATATATACTATATATGTATAGCTCTGATCTTGGTGATTTTTTACCAAATCTTTAAACGTCTATAAGCAAATATCTCACCAAGTTTCAAGTTTTAATATTTCAAAATGACCGATAAATGGCCATAATCCTCTTATCTGAACGATCGGTTGCATGGGATACATACTATATATAGCTCCTATCTTAACGATTTTTTTTCCAAATCTTTAAACATCCATAAGGAAATATCTCACCAAGTTTCAAGTTCTAATATTTCAAAATGAGGGATAAATGGCCATAGTCCTCTTATCTGAAGGATCGGTTGTATGGGATATATACTATATATGTATAGCTCCTATCTTGGTGATTTTTTTATCAAACCTTTTACCATCTATAAGCAAATATCTCACCAAGTTTCAAGTTTTAATATTTCAAAATGACGGATAAATGGCCATAATCCTCTTATCTGAAAGATCGGTTGTATGGGATATATACTATATATGTATAGCTCCGATCTTGGTGATTTTTTTACCAAATCTTCTACCATCTATAAGCAAATATCTCACCAAGTTTCAAGTTCTAATATTTCAAAATGAGGGATAAATGGCCATAGTCCTCTTATCTGAAGGATCGGTTGTATGGGATATATACTATATATAGCTCCGATCTTGCTGACTTTTCTACGAAATCTTTTACTATCCATAAAAAAATATCTCACCAAGTTTTAAGTTTCAATCTTTTAAAATGAGGAGGAAATGGCCATAATCCTCTTATCGGAACGATCGGTTGTATGGGATATATACTATATATGTATAGCTCTGATCTTGGTGATTTTTTACCAAATCTTTAAACATCTATAAGGAAATATTTCAATAAGTTTCAAGCTTAAATCTTCCAAAATGAGGGATAAATGACCATAATCCTCGTATCAGAACGATCGGTTGTATGGGATATATACTATATATGTATAGCTCCGATCTTGGTGATTTTTTTACCAAATCTTTAAACATCTATAAGGAAATACCTCACCAAGTTTCAAGTTTTAATATTTCAAAATGAGGGATAAATGGCCATAGTCCTCTTATCTGAAGGATCGGTTGTATGGGATATATACTATATATGCATAAAAAAATATTTCACCAAGTTTTAAGTTTTAATCTTTTAAAATGAGGGAGAAATGGCCATAATCCTCTTATCGGAACGATCGGTTGTATGGGATATATACTATATATGTATAGCTCCGAACTTGGTGATTTTTTACCAAATCTTTAAACATCTATAAGGAAATATTTCAATAAGTTTCAAGTTTTAATCTTCCAAAATGAGGGATAAATGACCATAATCCTCGTATCAGAACGATCGGTTGTATGGGATATATACTATATATAGCTCCGATCTTGCTGACTTTTTTACGAAATCTTTTACCATCTATAAGCAAATATCTCACCAAGTTTCAAGTTTTAATATTTCAAAATGAGGGATAAATGGCCCTAATCCTCTTATCTGAACGATCGGTTGTATGGGATATATACTATATATAGCTCCAATCTTGCTGACTTTTTTACGAAATCTTTTACTATCCATAAGAAAATATCTCACCAAGTTTCAAGTTTTAATCTTTTAAAATGAGGGAGAAATGGTCATAATCCTCTTATCTGAACGATCGGTTGTGTGGGATATATACTATATATAGCTCCGATCTTAGCAATTTTTTACCAAATTTTTTATTATCTGTAAGGAAATATCTCACCAAGTTTCAAGTTTTAATATTTCAAAACGACGGATAAATGGCCATAATCCTCTTATCTGAACGATCGGTTGCATGGGATACATACTATATATAGCTCCTATCTTAGCGATTTTTTTTCCAAATCTTTAAACATCTATAAGGAAATATCTCACCAAGTTTCACGTTTTAATCTTCCAGAATGAGGATAAATGACCATAATCCTCTTATCAGAACGATCGGTTGTACGGGATATATACTATATATGTATAGCTCCGATCTTGGTGATTTTTTTTATCAAACCTTTTACCATTTGTAAGCAAATATCTTACCAACTTTCAAGTTTTAATATTTCAAAATGACGGATAAATGGCCATAATCCTCTTATCCGAACGATCGGTTGCATGGGATACATACTATATATAGCTCCTATCTTAGCGATTTTTTTTCCAAATCTTTAAACATCTATAAGGAAATATCTCACCAAGTTTCAAGTTCTAATATTTCAAAATGAGGGATAAATGGCCATAGTCCTCTTATCTGAAGGATCGGTTGTATGGGATATATACTATATATGTATAGCTCCGATCTTGGTGATTTTTTTATCAAACATTTTACCATCTATAAGCAAATATCTCACCAAGTTTCAAGTTTTAATATTTCAAAATGACGGATAAATGGCCATAATCCTCTTATCTGAAAGATCGGTTGTATGGGATATATACTATATATGTATAGCGCCGATCTTGGTGATTTTTTTATCAAACCTTTTACCATCTATAAGCAAATATCTCACCAAGTTTCAAGTTCTAATATTTCAAAATGACGGATAAATGGCCATAATCCTCTTATCTGAACGATCGGTTGCATGGGATAGATACTATATATAGCTCCTATCTTAGCGATTTTTTTTCCAAATCTTTAGACATCTATAAGGAAATATCTCACCAAGTTTCAAGTTCTAATTATTCAAAATGAGGGGTAAATGGCCATAGTCCTCTTATCTGAAGGATCGGTTGTATGGGGTACATACTATATATAGCTCCGATCTTGCTGACTTTTTTAAGAAAGTTTTAATCTTTTAAAATGAGGGGGAAATGGTCAGAATCCTCTTATCTGCATGATCGGTTGTATGGGATACATACTATATATGTATAGCTCCGATCTTGGTGATTTTTTTATCAAACCTTTTACCATCTATAACGGTCGGTTTTATGGGATATATCCTATATATGTATAGCTCCGATCTTGGTGATTTTTTTTCCAAACCTTTTACCATCTATAAACAAATATCTCACCAATTTTCAAGTTTTAATATTTCAAAATGACGGATAAATGGCCATAATCCTCTTATCTGAAAGATCGGTTTTTATGGGATATATACTATATATGTATAGCTCCGATCTTAGTGATTTTTTTATCAAACCTTTTACCATCTATAAACAAATATCTCACCAATTTTCAAGTTTTAATATTTCAAAATGACGGATAAATGGCCAAAATCCTCTTATCTGAACGATCGGTTGCATGGGACAGATACTATATATAGCTCCTATCTTAGCGATTTTTTTTCCAAATCTTTAAACATCTATAAGGAAATATCTCACCAAGTTTCAAGTTCTAATATTTCAAAATGAGGGATAAATGGCCATAGTCCTCTTATCTGAAGGATCGGTTGTATGGGATACATACTATATATAGCTCCGATCTTGCTGACTTTTTTAAGAAAGTTTAATCTTTAAAATGAGGGAGAAATGGTCATAATCCTCTTATCTGCATGATCGGTTGTATGGGATATATACTATATATGTAAAGCTCCGATCTTGTTGATTTTTTTACCAAATCTTTTACCATCTATAAGCAAATATCTCACCAAGTTTCAAGTTCTAATATTTCAAAATGAGGGATAAATGGCCATAGTCCTCTTATCTGAAGGATCGGTTGTATGGGATATATACTATATATAGCTCCGATCTTGCTGACGTTTTTACGAAATCTTTTACTATCCATAAAAAAATATCTCACCAAGTTTTAAGTTTTAATCTTTTAAAATGAGGGAGAAATGGCCATAATCCTCTTATCGGAACGATCGGTTGTATGGGATATATACTATATATGTATAGCTCTGATCTTGGTGATTTTTTACCAAATCTTTAAACATCTATAAGGAAATATTTCAATAAGTTTCAAGTTTTAATCTTCCAAAATGAGGGATAAATGACCATAATCCTCTTATCAGAACGATCGGTTGTATGGGATATATACTATATATGTATAGCTCCGATCTTGGTGATTTTTTTACCAAATCTTTTACCATCTATAAGCAAATATCTCACCAAGTTTCAAGTTCTAATATTTCAAAATGAGGGATAAATGGCCATAGTCCTCTTATCTGAAGGATCGGTTGTATGGGATATATACTATATATAGCTCCGATCTTGCTGACTTTTTTACGAAATCTTTTACTATCCATAAAAAAATATCTCACCAAGTTTTTAGTTTTAATCTTTTAAAATGAGGGAGAAATGGCCATAATCCTCTTATCGGAACGATCGGTTGTATGGGATATATACTATATATGTTTAGCTCTGATCTTGGTGATTTTTTACCAAATCTTTAAACGTCTATAAGGAAATATTTCAATAAGTTTCAAGTTTTAATCTTCCAAAATGAGGGATAAATGACCATAATCCTCGTATCAGAACGATCGGTTGTATGGGATATATACTATATATGTATAGCTCCGATCTTGGTGATTTTACCAAATCTTTAAACATCTATAAGGAAATACCTCACCAAGTTTCAAGTTTTAATATTTCAAAATGAGGGATAAATGGCCATAGTCCTCTTATCTGAACGATCGGTTGTATGGGATATATACTATATATAGCTCCGATCTTGCTGACTTTTTTACGAAATCTTTTACTATCCATAGAAAAATATCGCACCAAGTTTTAAGTTTTAATCTTTTAAAATGAGGGAGAAATGGCCATAATCCTCTTATCGGAAAGATCGGTTGTATGGGATATATACTATATATGTATAGCTCCGATCTTGGTGATTTTTTACCAAACCTTTAAACATCTATAAGGAAATATTTCAATAAGTTTCAAGTTTTAATCTTCCAAAATGAGGGATAAATGACCATAATCCTCGTATCAGAACGATCGGTTGTATGGGATATATACTATATATAGCTCCGATCTTGCTGACTTTTTTACGAAATCTTTTACCATCTATAAGCAAATATCTCACCAAGTTTCAAGTTTTAATATTTCAAAACGAGGGATAAATGGCCATAATCCTCTTATCTGAACGATCGGTTGTATGGGATATATACTATATATAGCTCCGATCTTGCTGACTTTTTTACGAAATCTTTTACTATCCATAAAAAAATATCTCACCCAATTTTTAGTTTTAATCTTTTAAAATGAGGGAGAAATGGCCATAATCCTCTTATCGGAACGATCGGTTGTATGGGATATATACTATATATGTATAGCTCTGATCTTGGTGATTTTTTACCAAATCTTTAAACATCTATAAGGAAATATTTCAATAAGTTTCAGGTTTTAATCTTCCAAAATGAGGGATAAATGACCATAATCCTCGTATCAGAACGATCGGTTGTATGGGATATATAGTATATATGTATAGCTCCGATCTTGGTGATTTTTTTAAAAAATCTTTAAACATCTATAAGGAAATACCTCACCAAGTTTCAAGTTTTAATATTTCAAAATGAGGGACAAATGGCCATAGTCCTCTTATCTGAAGGATCGGTTGTATGGGATATATACTATATATAGCTCCGATCTTGCTGACTTTTTTACGAAATCTCTTACTATCCATAAAAAAATATTTCACCAAGTTTTAAGTTTTAATCTTTTAAAATGAGGGAGAAATGGCCATAATCCTCTTATCGGAACGATCGGTTGTATGGGATATATACCATATATGTATAGCTCCGATCTTGGTGATTTTTTTCCAAATCTTTAAACATCTATAAGGAAATATCTCACCAAGTTTCAAGTTCTAATATTTCAAAATGAGGGATAAATGGCCATAGTCCTCTTATCTGAAGGATCGGTTGTATGGGATATATACTATATATGTATAGCTCCGATCTTGGTGATTTTTTTATCAAACATTTTACCATCTATAAGCAAATATCTCACCAAGTTTCAAGTTTTAATATTTCAAAATGACGGATAAATGGCCATAATCCTCTTATCTGAAAGATCGGTTGTATGGGATATATACTATATATGTATAGCGCCGATCTTGGTGATTTTTTTATCAAACCTTTTACCATCTATAAGCAAATATCTCACCAAGTTTCAAGTTTGAATATTTCAAAATGACGGATAAATGGCCATAATCCTCTTATCTGAACGATCGGTTGCATGGGATAGATACTATATATAGCTCCTATCTTAGCGATTTTTTTTCCAAATCTTTAGACATCTATAAGGAAATATCTCACCAAGTTTCAAGTTCTAATTATTCAAAATGAGGGGTAAATGGCCATAGTCCTCTTATCTGAAGGATCGGTTGTATGGGGTACATACTATATATAGCTCCGATCTTGCTGACTTTTTTAAGAAAGTTTTAATCTTTTAAAATGAGGGGGAAATGGTCAGAATCCTCTTATCTGCATGATCGGTTGTATGGGATACATACTATATATGTATAGCTCCGATCTTGGTGATTTTTTTATCAAACCTTTTACCATCTATAACGGTCGGTTTTATGGGATATATCCTATATATGTATAGCTCCGATCTTGGTGATTTTTTTTCCAAACCTTTTACCATCTATAAACAAATATCTCACCAATTTTCAAGTTTTAATATTTCAAAATGACGGATAAATGGCCATAATCCTCTTATCTGAAAGATCGGTTTTTATGGGATATATACTATATATGTATAGCTCCGATCTTAGTGATTTTTTTATCAAACCTTTTACCATCTATAAACAAATATCTCACCAATTTTCAAGTTTTAATATTTCAAAATGACGGATAAATGGCCAAAATCCTCTTATCTGAACGATCGGTTGCATGGGACAGATACTATATATAGCTCCTATCTTAGCGATTTTTTTTCCAAATCTTTAAACATCTATAAGGAAATATCTCACCAAGTTTCAAGTTCTAATATTTCAAAATGAGGGATAAATGGCCATAGTCCTCTTATCTGAAGGATCGGTTGTATGGGATACATACTATATATAGCTCCGATCTTGCTGACTTTTTTAAGAAAGTTTAATCTTTAAAATGAGGGAGAAATGGTCATAATCCTCTTATCTGCATGATCGGTTGTATGGGATATATACTATATATGTAAAGCTCCGATCTTGTTGATTTTTTTACCAAATCTTTTACCATCTATAAGCAAATATCTCACCAAGTTTCAAGTTCTAATATTTCAAAATGAGGGATAAATGGCCATAGTCCTCTTATCTGAAGGATCGGTTGTATGGGATATATACTATATATAGCTCCGATCTTGCTGACGTTTTTACGAAATCTTTTACTATCCATAAAAAAATATCTCACCAAGTTTTAAGTTTTAATCTTTTAAAATGAGGGAGAAATGGCCATAATCCTCTTATCGGAACGATCGGTTGTATGGGATATATACTATATATGTATAGCTCTGATCTTGGTAATTTTTTACCAAATCTTTAAACATCTATAAGGAAATATTTCAATAAGTTTCAAGTTTTAATCTTCCAAAATGAGGGATAAATGACCATAATCCTCGTATCAGAACGATCGGTTGTATGGGATATATACTATATATGTATAGCTCCGATCTTGGTGATTTTTTTACCAAATCTTTTACCATCTATAAGCAAATATCTCACCAAGTTTCAAGTTCTAATATTTCAAAATGAGGGATAAATGGCCATAGTCCTCTTATCTGAAGGATCGGTTGTATGGGATATATACTATATATAGCTCCGATCTTGCTGACTTTTTTACGAAATCTTTTACTATCCATAAAAAAATATCTCACCAAGTTTTTAGTTTTAATCTTTTAAAATGAGGGAGAAATGGCCATAATCCTCTTATCGGAACGATCGGTTGTATGGGATATATACTATATATGTTTAGCTCTGATCTTGGTGATTTTTTACCAAATCTTTAAACGTCTATAAGGAAATATTTCAATAAGTTTCAAGTTTTAATCTTCCAAAATGAGGGATAAATGACCATAATCCTCGTATCAGAACGATCGGTTGTATGGGATATATACTATATATGTATAGCTCCGATCTTGGTGATTTTTTTACCAAATCTTTAAACATCTATAAGGAAATACCTCACCAAGTTTCAAGTTTTAATATTTCAAAATGAGGGATAAATGGCCATAGTCCTCTTATCTGAACGATCGGTTGTATGGGATATATACTATATATAGCTCCGATCTTGCTGACTTTTTTACGAAATCTTTTACTATCCATAGAAAAATATCGCACCAAGTTTTAAGTTTTAATCTTTTAAAATGAGGGAGAAATGGCCATAATCCTCTTATCGGAACGATCGGTTGTATGGGATATATACTATATATGTATAGCTCCGATCTTGGTGATTTTTTACCAAACCTTTAAACATCTATAAGGAAATATTTCAATAAGTTTCAAGTTTTAATCTTCCAAAATGAGGGATAAATGACCATAATCCTCGTATCCGAACGATCGGTTGTATGTGATATATACTATATATGTATAGCTCCGATCTTGGTGATTTTTTTAAAAAATCTTTAAACATCTATAAGGAAATACCTCACCAAGTTTCAAGTTTTAATATTTCAAAATGAGGGATAAATGGCCATAGTCCTCTTATCTGAAGGATCGGTTGTATGGGATATATACTATATATAGCTCCGATCTTGCTGACTTTTTTACGAAATCTCTTACTATCCATAAAAAAATATTTCACCAAGTTTTAAGTTTTAATCTTTTAAAATGAGGGAGAAATGGCCATAATCCTCTTATCGGAACGATCGGTTGTATGGGATATATACCATATATGTATAGCTCCGATCTTGGTGATTTTTTACCAAATCTTTAAACATCTATAAGGAAATATTTCAATAAGTTTCAAGTTTTAATCTTCTAAAATGGGGGATAAATGACCATAATCCTCGTATCAGAACGATCGGTTGTATGGGATATATACTATATATGTATAGCTCCGATCTTGGTGATTTTTTTAAAAAATCTTTAAACATCTATAAGGAAATACCTCACCAAGTTTCAAGTTTTAATATTTCAAAATGAGGGATAAATGGCCATAGTCCTCTTATCTGAAGGATCGGTTGTATGGGATATATACTATATATAGCTCCGATCTTGCTGACTTTTTTACGAAATCTCTTACTATCCATAAAAAAATATTTCACCAAGTTTTAAGTTTTAATCTTTTAAAATGAGGGAGAAATGGCCATAATCCTCTTATCGGAACGATCGGTTGTATGGGATATATACTATATATGTATAGCTCCGATCTTGGTGATTTTTTACCAAATCTTTAAACATCTATAAGGAAATATTTCAATAAGTTTCAAGTTTTAATCTTCCAAAATGAGGGATAAATGACCATAATCCTCGTATCAGAACGATCGGTTGTATGGGATATATACTATATATAGCTCCGATCTTGCTGACTTTTTTACGAAATCTTTTACCATCTATAAGCAAATATCTCACCAAGTTTCAAGTTTTAATATTTCAAAATGAGGGATAAATGGCCATAATCCTCTTATCTAAACGATCGGTTGTATGGGATATATACTATATATAGCTCCGATCTTGCTGACTTTTTTACGAAATCTTTTACTATCCATAAAAAAATATCTCACCAAGTTTTTAGTTTTAATCTTTTAAAGTGAGGGAGAAATGGCCATAATCCTCTTATCGGAACGATCGGTTGTATGGGATATATACTATATATGTATAGGTCTGATCTTGGTGATTTTTTACCAAATCTTTAAACATCTATAAGGAAATATTTCAATAAGTTTCAAGTTTTAATCTTCCAAAATGAGGGATAAATGACCATAATCCTCGTATCAGAACGATCGGTTGTATGGGATATATACTATATATGTATAGCTCCGATCTTGGTGATTTTTTTAAAAAATCTTTAAACATCTATAAGGAAATACCTCACCAAGTTTCAAGTTTTAATATTTCAAAATGAGGGATAAATGGCCATAGTCCTCTTATCTGAAGGATCGGTTGTATGGGATATATACTATATATAGCTCCGATCTTGCTGACTTTTTTACGAAATCTTTTACTATCCATAAAAAAATATTTCACCAAGTTTTAAGTTTTAATCTTTTAAAATGAGGGAGAAATGGCCATAATCCTCTTATCGGAACGATCGGTTGTATGGGATATATACTATATATGTATAGCTCCGATCTTGGTGATTTTTTACCAAATCTTTAAACATCTATAAGGAAATATTTCAATAAGTTTCAAGTTTTAATCTTCCAAAATGAGGGATAAATGACCATAATCCTCGTATCAGAACGATCGGTTGTATGGGATATACAGGGTGGCTGATGAAAGCCGCTACCAAAAAAAAATTAAATAACTTTTTTTCTATTTAATGAATCTGGTTAATTTTTTTTTTATTTTGCAGATTGACTTTTACATTTAACAAAAATGGATAACTGGGACACTGAAACAAGAATTTGGATTGTCCGCCGCTATCACGCACTGGAGTCCGTAGTTTCGGTTCAAAGAGAGTATAGGCGCACGTTTGGCGGCAATCCTCCGAGCAGATGGACCATAATAAGACTTGTAAACAATTTTGCCGAGCATGGGACAGTCAACAGAAGACCTTACCATCGAAACCCTTCAGTTCGAACGGAGGAAACAATCGCTGCTGTAGCTGCTGCCATACAAAACAATCCACGTGTTTCGACAAGAAGCTTATCTGCTCAAATGGGTGTAATCAGACAGTCATTACAGTCATTTATGCACAAAGATTTGGACTTATTCCCATATAAAATTCAAATGGCCAACAAACTGAACGCTGCAGAATTGCCGATTCGCTTGGAATTTTGCCAGAAGATGCTTCAAATGGTGGAAGAGGATGGAAACATGTTGAACTGTCTTTTCATGTCTGACGAGGCCCATTTCGATTTAAACGGCAACATAAACAAACAAAATTGTCGAATATGGAGTGCTTCCAACCCACAGATACTCCATGAGACGGAATTGCATCCACTTCGTGTCACAGTGTGGTGTGCAGTTTCATCACGCTGCATTGTCGGGCCCTACTTCTTCGAAGAAAACGGTCACACCGTTACGGTTACTGGAGACCTTTACTTGAGCATGTTGAGAGAGTTTTTCTATCCAGAATTACGCCGAATGAGAATTTCTTTCAACTCTGTGTGGTTTCAGCAAGATGGTGCAGCTCCTCATATAGCCCAACCTGTTATGACAGAATTGCGACGAAAATTTCCCAATAAGCTGATATCCAGAAACTCCACATTCCGTTGGCCACCCAGGTCGCCTGACCTTACTGCACCTGACTTTTTCTTGTGAGGTTATTGCAAACAGGAAGTCTTCAAAGCAAAACCAACAAATTTGAATGAACTAAGGCAATCCATTCGAGAAACAATTGCGGCTATTCCAGTCTCAACTCTCCAAGCAGTAATGAACAACTTTTTGGTAAGATGCCGCACATGCATCGACGAGCAGGGGGGGCATTTAAATTCCATTATTTTTAAAACTAATTAAGCTATATTTAATAAAATTTAATGAGCTTTAACATGAATAAAAGAAAAATGAATTCCATACACTGAAAAAAAAATTATTTGAGTTTCTTAATGTAGCAAAATTCATCAGCCACCCTGTATACTATATATAGCTCCGATCTTGCTGACTTTTTTACGAAATCTTTTACCATCTATAAGCAAATATCTCACCAAGTTTCAAGTTTTAATATTTCAAAATGAGGGATAAATGGCCATAATCCTCTTATCTGAACGATCGGTTGTATGGGATATATACTATATATAGCTCCAATCTTGCTGACTTTTTTACGAAATCTTTTGCTATCCATAAGAAAATATCTCACCAAGTTTCAAGTTTTAATCTTTTAAAATGAGGGAGAAATGGTCATAATCCTCTTATCTGAACGATCGGTTGTGTGGGATATATACTATATATAGCTCCGATCTTAGCAATTTTTTACCAAATTTTTTATTATCTGTAAGGAAATATCTCACCAAGTTTCAAGTTTTAATATTTCAAAATGACGGATAAATGGCCATAATCCTCTTATCTGAACGATCGGTTGCATGGGATACATACTATATATAGCTCCTATCTTAGCGATTTTTTTTCCAAATCTTTAAACATCTATAAGGAAATATCTCACCAAGTTTCAAGTTCTAATATTTCAAAATGAGGGATAAATGGCCATAGTCCTCTTATCTGAAGGATCGGTTGTATGGGATATATACTATATATGTATAGCTCCGATCTTGGTGATTTTTTTATCAAACATTTTACCATCTATAAGCAAATATCTCACCAAGTTTCAAGTTTTAATATTTCAAAATGACGGATAAATGGCCATAATCCTCTTATCTGAAAGATCGGTTGTATGGGATATATACTATATATGTATAGCGCCGATCTTGGTGATTTTTTTATCAAACCTTTTACCATCTATAAGCAAATATCTCACCAAGTTTCAAGTTTGAATATTTCAAAATGACGGATAAATGGCCATAATCCTCTTATCTGAACGATCGGTTGCATGGGATAGATACTATATATAGCTCCTATCTTAGCGATTTTTTTTCCAAATCTTTAGACATCTATAAGGAAATATCTCACCAAGTTTCAAGTTCTAATTATTCAAAATGAGGGGTAAATGGCCATAGTCCTCTTATCTGAAGGATCGGTTGTATGGGGTACATACTATATATAGCTCCGATCTTGCTGACTTTTTTAAGAAAGTTTTAATCTTTTAAAATGAGGGGGAAATGGTCAGAATCCTCTTATCTGCATGATCGGTTGTATGGGATACATACTATATATGTATAGCTCCGATCTTGGTGATTTTTTTATCAAACCTTTTACCATCTATAACGGTCGGTTTTATGGGATATATCCTATATATGTATAGCTCCGATCTTGGTGATTTTTTTTCCAAACCTTTTACCATCTATAAGCAAATATCTCACCAATTTTCAAGTTTTAATATTTCAAAATGACGGATAAATGGCCACAATCCTCTTATCTGAAAGATCGGTTTTTATGGGATATATACTATATATGTATAGCTCCGATCTTAGTGATTTTTTTATCAAACCTTTTACCATCTATAAACAAATATCTCACCAATTTTCAAGTTTTAATATTTCAAAATGACGGATAAATGGCCAAAATCCTCTTATCTGAACGATCGGTTGCATGGGACAGATACTATATATAGCTCCTATCTTAGCGATTTTTTTTCCAAATCTTTAAACATCTATAAGGAAATATCTCACCAAGTTTCAAGTTCTAATATTTCAAAATGAGGGATAAATGGCCATAGTCCTCTTATCTGAAGGATCGGTTGTATGGGATACATACTATATATAGCTCCGATCTTGCTGACTTTTTTAAGAAAGTTTAATCTTTAAAATGAGGGAGAAATGGTCATAATCCTCTTATCTGCATGATCGGTTGTATGGGATATATACTATATATGTAAAGCTCCGATCTTGTTGATTTTTTTACCAAATCTTTTACCATCTATAAGCAAATATCTCACCAAGTTTCAAGTTCTAATATTTCAAAATGAGGGATAAATGGCCATAGTCCTCTTATCTGAAGGATCGGTTGTATGGGATATATACTATATATAGCTCCGATCTTGCTGACGTTTTTACGAAATCTTTTACTATCCATAAAAAAATATCTCACCAAGTTTTAAGTTTTAATCTTTTAAAATGAGGGAGAAATGGCCATAATCCTCTTATCGGAACGATCGGTTGTATGGGATATATACTATATATGTATAGCTCTGATCTTGGTGATTTTTTACCAAATCTTTAAACATCTATAAGGAAATATTTCAATAAGTTTCAAGTTTTAATCTTCCAAAATGAGGGATAAAGGACCATAATCCTCTTATCAGAACGATCGGTTGTATGGGATATATACTATTTATGTATAGCTCCGATCTTGGTGATTTTTTTACCAAATCTTTTACCATCTATAAGCAAATATCTCACCGAGTTTCTAGTTTTAATATTTCAAAATGAGGGATAAATGGCCATAGTCCTCTTATCTGAAGGATCGGTTGTATGGGATATATACTATATATAGCTCCGATCTTGCTGACTTTTTTACGAAATCTTTTACTATCCATAAAAAAATATCTCACCAAGTTTTTAGTTTTAATCTTTTAAAATGAGGGAGAAATGGCCATAATCCTCTTATCGGAACGATCGGTTGTATGGGATATATACTATATATGTTTAGCTCTGATCTTGGTGATTTTTTACCAAATCTTTAAACGTCTATAAGGAAATATTTCAATAAGTTTCAAGTTTTAATCTTCCAAAATGAGGGATAAATGACCATAATCCTCGTATCAGAACGATCGGTTGTATGGGATATATACTATATATGTATAGCTCCGATCTTGGTGATTTTTTTACCAAATCTTTAAACATCTATAAGGAAATACCTCACCAAGTTTCAAGTTTTAATATTTCAAAATGAGGGATAAATGGCCATAGTCCTCTTATCTGAACGATCGGTTGTATGGGATATATACTATATATAGCTCCAATCTTGCTGACTTTTTTACGAAATCTTTTACTATCCATAGAAAAATATCGCACCAAGTTTTAAGTTTTAATCTTTTAAAATGAGGGAGAAATGGCCATAATCCTCTTATCGGAACGATCGGTTGTATGGGATATATACTATATATGTATAGCTCCGATCTTGGTGATTTTTTACCAAACCTTTAAACATCTATAAGGAAATATTTCAATAAGTTTCAAGTTTTAATCTTCCAAAATGAGGGATAAATGACCATAATCCTCGTATCAGAACGATCGGTTGTATGGGATATATACTATATATAGCTCCGATCTTGCTGACTTTTTTACGAAATCTTTTACCATCTATAAGCAAATATCTCACCAAGTTTCAAGTTTTAATATTTCAAAACGAGGGACAAATGGCCATAATCCTCTTATCTGAACGATCGGTTGTATGGGATATATACTATATATAGCTCCGATCTTGCTGACTTTTTTACGAAATCTTTTACTATCCATAGAAAAATATCGCACCAAGTTTTAAGTTTTAATCTTTTAAAATGAGGGAGAAATGGCCATAATCCTCTTATCGGAACGATCGGTTGTATGGGATATATACTATATATGTATAGCTCCGATCTTGGTGATTTTTTACCAAACCTTTAAACATCTATAAGGAAATATTTCAATAAGTTTCAAGTTTTAATCTTCCAAAATGAGGGATAAATGACCATAAGCCTCGTATCAGAACGATCGGTTGTATGGGATATATACTATATATAGCTCCGATCTTGCTGACTTTTTTACGAAATCTTTTACCATCTATAAGCAAATATCTCACCAAGTTTCAAGTTTTAATATTTCAAAACGAGGGATAAATGGCCATAATCCTCTTATCTGAACGATCGGTTGTATGGGATATATACTATATATAGCTCCGATCTTGTTGACTTTTTTACGAAATCTTTTACTATCCATAAAAAAATATCTCACCCAATTTTTAGTTTTAATCTTTTAAAATGAGGGAGAAATGACCATAATCCTCGTATCAGAACGATCGGTTGTATGGGATATATACTATATATGTATAGCTCCGATCTTGGTGATTTTTTTAAAAAATCTTTAAACATCTATAAGGAAATACCTCACCAAGTTTCAAGTTTTAATATTTCAAAATGAGGGATAAATGGCCATAGTCCTCTTATCTGAAGGATCGGTTGTATGGGATATATACTATATATAGCTCCGATCTTGCTGACTTTTTTACGAAATCTCTTACTATCCATAAAAAAATATTTCACCAAGTTTTAAGTTTTAATCTTTTAAAATGAGGGAGAAATGGCCATAATCCTCTTATCGGAACGATCGGTTGTATGGGATATATACCATATATGTATAGCTCCGATCTTGGTGATTTTTTACCAAATCTTTAAACATCTATAAGGAAATATTTCAATAAGTTTCAAGTTTTAATCTTCTAAAATGGGGGATAAATGACCATAATCCTCGTATCAGAACGATCGGTTGTATGGGATATATACTATATATGTATAGCTCCGATCTTGGTGATTTTTTTACCAAATCTTTAAACATCTATAAGGAAATACCTCACCAAGTTTCAAGTTTTAATATTTCAAAATGAGGGATAAATGGCCATAGTCCTCTTATCTGAAGGATCGGTTGTATGGGATATATACTATATATAGCTCCGATCTTGCTGACTTTTTTACGAAATCTTTTACTATCCATAAAAAAATATTTCACCAAGTTTTAAGTTTTAATCTTTTAAAATGAGGGAGAAATGGCCATAATCCTCTTATCGGAACGATCGGTTGTATGGGATATATACTATATATGTATAGCTCCGATCTTGGTGATTTTTTACCAAATCTTTAAACATCTATAAGGAAATATTTCAATAAGTTTCAAGTTTTAATCTTCCAAAATGAGGGATAAATGACCATAATCCTCGTATCAGAACGATCGGTTGTATGGGATATATACTATATATAGCTCCGATCTTGCTGACTTTTTTACGAAATCTTTTACCATCTATAAGCAAATATCTCACCAAGTTTCAAGTTTTAATATTTCAAAATGAGGGATAAATGGCCATAATCCTCTTATCTAAACGATCGGTTGTATGGGATATATACTATATATAGCTCCGATCTTGCTGACTTTTTTACGAAATCTTTTACTATCCATAAAAAAATATCTCACCAAGTTTTTAGTTTTAATCTTTTAAAGTGAGGGAGAAATGGCCATAATCCTCTTATCGGAACGATCGGTTGTATGGGATATATACTATATATGTATAGGTCTGATCTTGGTGATTTTTTACCAAATCTTTAAACATCTATAAGGAAATATTTCAATAAGTTTCAAGTTTTAATCTTCCAAAATGAGGGATAAATGACCACAATCCTCGTATCAGAACGATCGGTTGTATGGGATATATACTATATATGTATAGCTCCGATCTTGGTGATTTTTTTAAAAAATCTTTAAACATCTATAAGGAAATACCTCACCAAGTTTCAAGTTTTAATATTTCAAAATGAGGGATAAATGGCCATAGTCCTCTTATCTGAAGGATCGGTTGTATGGGATATATACTATATATAGCTCCGATCTTGCTGACTTTTTTACGAAATCTTTTACTATCCATAAAAAAATATTTCACCAAGTTTTAAGTTTTAATCTTTTAAAATGAGGGAGAAATGGCCATAATCCTCTTATCGGAACGATCGGTTGTATGGGATATATACTATATATGTATAGCTCCGATCTTGGTGATTTTTTACCAAATCTTTAAACATCTATAAGGAAATATTTCAATAAGTTTCAAGTTTTAATCTTCCAAAATGAGGGATAAATGACCATAATCCTCGTATCAGAACGATCGGTTGTATGGGATATATACTATATATAGCTCCGATCTTGCTGACTTTTTTACGAAATCTTTTACCATCTATAAGCAAATATCTCACCAAGTTTCAAGTTTTAATATTTCAAAATGAGGGATAAATGGCCATAATCCTCTTATCTGAACGATCGGTTGTATGGGATATATACTATATATAGCTCCAATCTTGCTGACTTTTTTACGAAATCTTTTGCTATCCATAAGAAAATATCTCACCAAGTTTCAAGTTTTAATCTTTTAAACTGAGGGAGAAATGGTCATAATCCTCTTATCTGAACGATCGGTTGTGTGGGATATATACTATATATAGCTCCGATCTTAGCAATTTTTTACCAAATTTTTTATTATCTGTAAGGAAATATCTCACCAAGTTTCAAGTTTTAATATTTCAAAATGACGGATAAATGGCCATAATCCTCTTATCTGAACGATCGGTTGCATGGGATACATACTATATATAGCTCCTATCTTAGCGATTTTTTTTCCAAATCTTTAAACATCTATAAGGAAATATCTCACCAAGTTTCACGTTTTAATCTTCCAGAATGAGGATAAATGACCATAATCCTCTTATCAGAACGATCGGTTGTACGGGATATATACTATATATGTATAGCTCCGATCTTGGTGATTTTTTTTATCAAACCTTTTACCATTTGTAAGCAAATATCTTACCAAGTTTCAAGTTTTAATATTTCCAAATGACGGATAAATGGCCATAATCCTCTTATCTGAACGATCGGTTGCATGGGATACATACTATATATAGCTCCTATCTTAGCGATTTTTTTTCCAAATCTTTAAACATCTATAAGGAAATATCTCACCAAGTTTCAAGTTCTAATATTTCAAAATGAGGGATAAATGGCCATAGTCCTCTTATCTGAAGGATCGGTTGTATGGGATATATACTATATATGTATAGCTCCGATCTTGGTGATTTTTTTATCAAACCTTTTACCATCTATAACGGTCGGTTTTATGGGATATATCCTATATATGTATAGCTCCGATCTTGGTGAGTGTTTTACCAAATCTTTTACCATCTATAAGCAAATATCTCACCAAGTTTCAAGTTTTAATATTTCAAAATGACGGATAAATGGCCATAATCCTCTTATCTGAAAGATCGGTTGTATGGGATATATACTATATATGTATAGCTCCGATCTTGGTGATTTTTTTTATCAAACCTTTTACCATCTATAAGCAAATATCTCACCAAGTTTCAAGTTTTAATATTTCAAAATGACGGATAAATGGCCATAATCCTCTTATCTGAACAATCGGTTGCATGGGATAGATACTATATATAGCTCCTATCTTAGCGATTTTTTTTCCAAATCTTTTGACATCTATAAGGAAATATCTCACCAAGTTTCAAGTTCTAATTATTCAAAATGAGGGATAAATGGCCATAGTCCTCTTATCTGAAGGATCGGTTGTATGGGATACATACTATATATAGCTCCGATCTTGCTGACTTTTTTAAGAAAGTTTTAATCTTTTAAAATGAGGGAGAAATGGTCATAATCCTCTTATCTGCATGATCGGTTGTATGGGATATATACTATATATGTATAGCTCCGATCTTGGTGATTTTTTTATCAAACCTTTTACCATCTATAACGGTCGGTTTTATGGGATATATACTATATATGTATAGCTCCGATCTTGGTGATTTTTTTTATCAAACCTTTTACCATCTATAAGCAAATATCTCACCAAGTTTCAAGTTTTAATATTTCAAAATGACGGATAAATGGCCATAATCCTCTTATCTGAACAATCGGTTGCATGGGATAGATACTATATATAGCTCCTATCTTAGCGATTTTTTTTCCAAATCTTTTGACATCTATAAGGAAATATCTCACCAAGTTTCAAGTTCTAATTATTCAAAATGAGGGATAAATGGCCATAGTCCTCTTATCTGAAGGATCGGTTGTATGGGATACATACTATATATAGCTCCGATCTTGCTGACTTTTTTAAGAAAGTTTTAATCTTTTAAAATGAGGGAGAAATGGTCATAATCCTCTTATCTGCATGATCGGTTGTATGGGATATATACTATATATGTATAGCTCCGATCTTGGTGATTTTTTTATCAAACCTTTTACCATCTATAACGGTCGGTTTTATGGGATATATCCTATATATGTATAGCTCCGATCTTGGTGAGTGTTTTACCAAATCTTTTACCATCTATAAGCAAATATCTCACCAAGTTTCAAGTTTTAATATTTCAAAATGACGGATAAATGGCCATCATCCTCTTATCTGAACGATCGGTTGCATGGGATACATACTATATATAGCTCCTATCTTAGCGATTTTTTTTCCAAATCTTTAAACATCTATAAGGAAATATCTCACCAAGTTTCACGTTTTAATCTTCCAGAATGAGGATAAATGACCATAATCCTCTTATCAGAACGATCGGTTGTACGGGATATATACTATATATGTATAGCTCCGATCTTGGTGATTTTTTTTATCAAACCTTTTACCATCTGTAAGCAAATATCTCACCAAGTTTCAAGTTTTAATATTTCAAAATGACGGATAAATGGCCATAATCCTCTTATCTGAAGGATCGGTTGTATGGGATATATACTATATATGTATAGCTCCGATCTTGGTGATTTTTTTATCAAACCTTTTACCATCTATAACGGTCGGTTTTATGGGATATATCCTATATATGTATAGCTCCGATCTTGGTGAGTGTTTTACCAAATCTTTTACCATCTATAAGCAAATATCTCACCAAGTTTCAAGTTTTAATATTTCAAAATGACGGATAAATGGCCATAATCCTCTTATCTGAAAGATCGATTGTATGGGATATATACTATATATGTATAGCTCCGATCTTGGTGATTTCTTTTATCAAACCTTTTACCATCTATAAGCAAATATCTCACCAAGTTTCAAGTTTTAATATTTCAAAATGACGGATAAATGGCCATAATCCTCTTATCTGAACGATCGGTTGCATGGGATACATACTATATATAGCTCCTATCTTAGCGATTTTTTTTCCAAATCTTTAAACATCTATAAGGAAATATCTCACCAAGTTTCAAGTTCTAATATTTCAAAATGAGGGATAAATGGCCATAGTCCTCTTATCTGAAGGATCGGTTGTATGGGATATATACTATATATGTATAGCTCCGATCTTGGTGAGTGTTTTACCAAATCTTTTACCATCTACAAGCAAATATCTCACCAAGTTTCAAGTTCTAATATTTCAAAACGAGGGATAAATGGCCATAGTCCTCTTATCTGAAGGATCGGTTGTATGGGATATATACTATATATGTATAGCTCCGATCTTGGTGAGTGTTTTACCAAATCTTTTACCATCTATAAGCAAATATCTCACCAAGTTTCAAGTTCTAATATTTCAAAACGAGGGATAAATGGCCATAATCCTCTTATCTGAAAGATCGATTGTATGGGATATATACTATATATGTATAGCTCCGATCTTGGTGATTTCTTTTATCAAACCTTTTACCATCTATAAGCAAATATCTCACCAAGTTTCAAGTTTTAATATTTCAAAATGACGGATAAATGGCCATAATCCTCTTATCTGAACGATCGGTTGCATGGGATACATACTATATATAGCTCCTATCTTAGCGATTTTTTTTCCAAATCTTTAAACATCTATAAGGAAATATCTCACCAAGTTTCACGTTTTAATCTTCCAGAATGAGGATAAATGACCATAATCCTCTTATCAGAACGATCGGTTGTACGGGATATATACTATATATGTATAGCTCCGATCTTGGTGATTTTTTTTATCAAACCTTTTACCATCTGTAAGCAAATATCTCACCAAGTTTCAAGTTTTAATATTTCAAAATGACGGATAAATGGCCATAATCCTCTTATCTGAAGGATCGGTTGTATGGGATATATACTATATATGTATAGCTCCGATCTTGGTGATTTTTTTATCAAACCTTTTACCATCTATAACGGTCGGTTTTATGGGATATATCCTATATATGTATAGCTCCGATCTTGGTGAGTGTTTTACCAAATCTTTTACCATCTACAAGCAAATATCTCACCAAGTTTCAAGTTCTAATATTTCAAAACGAGGGATAAATGGCCATAGTCCTCTTATCTGAAGGATCGGTTGTATGGGATACATACTATATATAGCTCCGATCTTGCTGACTTTTTTACGAAAGTTTTAATCTTTTAAAATGAGGGAGAAATGGTCATAATCCTCTTATCTGCATGATCGGTTGTATGGGATACATACTATATATGTATAGCTCCGATCTTGGTGATTTTTTTATCAAACCTTTTACCATCTATAACGGTCGGTTTTATGGGATATATCCTATATATGTATAGCTCCGATCTTGGTGATTTTTTTCCACACCTTTTACCATATATAAGCAAATATCTCACCAAGTTTCAAGTTTTAATATTTCAAAATGACGGATAAATGGCCATAATCCTCTTATCTGAACGATCGGTTGTATGGGATACATACTATATATAGCTCCGATCTTGCTGACTTTTTTACGAAAGTTTTAATCTTTTAAAATGAGGGAGAAATGGTCATAATCCTCTTATCTGCATGGTCGGTTGTATGGGATATATACTATATATGTATAGCTCCGATCTTGGTGATTTTTTTATCAAACCTTTTACCATCTATAACGGTCGGTTTTATGGGATATATCCTATATATGTATAGCTCCGATCTTGGTGAGTGTTTTACCAAATCTTTTACCATCTACAAGCAAATATCTCACCAGGTTTCAAGTTTTAATATTTCAAAATGACGGATAAATGGCCATAATCCTCTTATCTGAACGATCGGTTGCATGGGATACATACTATATATAGCTCCTATCTTAACGATTTTTTTTCCAAATCTTTAAACATCTATAAGGAAATATCTCACCAAGTTTCACGTTTTAATCTTCCAGAATGAGGATAAATGACCATAATCCTCTTATCAGAACGATCGGTTGTACGGGATATATACTATATATGTATAGCTCCGATCTTGGTGATTTTTTTTATCAAACCTTTTACCATCTGTAAGCAAATATCTCACCAAGTTTCAAGTTTTAATATTTCAAAATGACGGATAAATGGCCATAATCCTCTTATCTGAACGATCGGTTGCATGGGATACATACTATATATAGCTCCTATATTAGCGATTTTTTTTCCAAATCTTTAAACATCTATAAGGAAATATCTCACCAAGTTTCAAGTTCTAATATTTCAAAATGAGGGATAAATGGCCATAGTCCTCTTATCTGAAGGATCGGTTGTATGGGATATATACTATATATGTATAGCTCCGATCTTGGTGATTTTTTTATCAAACCTTTTACCATCTATAAGCAAATATCTCACCAAGTTTCAAGTTTTAATATTTCAAAATGACGGATAAATGGCCATAATCCTCTTATCTGAAAGATCGGTTGTATGGGATATATACTATATATAGCTCCGATCTCGCTGACTTTTTTACGAAATCTTTTACTATCCATAAAAAAATATTTCACCAAGTTTTAAATTTTAATCTTTTAAAATGAGGGAGAAATGGCCATAATCCTCTTATCGGAACGATCGGTTGTATGGGATATATACTATATATGTATAGCTCCGATCTTGGTGATTTTTTACCAAATCTTTAAACATCTATAAGGAAATATTTCAATAAGTTTCAAGTTTTAATCTTCCAAAATGAGGGATAAATGACCATAATCCTCGTATCAGAACGATCGGTTGTATGGGATATATACTATATATGTATAGCTCCGATCTTGGTGATTTTTTTACCAAATCTTTAAACATCTATAAGGAAATACCTCACCAAGTTTCAAGTTTTAATATTTCAAAATGAGGGATAAATGGCCATAGTCCTCTTATCTGAAGGATCGGTTGTATGGGATATATACTATATATAGCTCCGATCTTGCTGACTTTTTTACGAAATCTTTTACTATCCATACAAAAATATTTCAGCAAGTTTTAAGTTTTAATCTTTTAAAATGAGGGAGAAATGGCCATAATCCTCTTATCGGAACGATCGGTTGTATGGGATATATACTATATATGTATAGCTCCGATCTTGGTGATTTTTTACCAAATCTTTAAACATCTATAAGGAAATATTTCAATAAGTTTCAAGTTTTAATCTTCCAAAATGAGGGATAAATGACCATAATCCTCGTATCAGAACGATCGGTTGTATGGGATATATACTATATATAGCTCCGATCTTGCTGACTTTTTTACGAAATCTTTTACCATCTATAAGCAAATATCTCACCAAGTTTCAAGTTTTAATACTTCAAAATGAGGGATAAATGGCCATAATCCTCTTATCTGAACGATCGGTTGTATGGGATATATACTATATATAGCTCCGATCTTGCTGACTTTTTTACGAAATCTTTTACTATCCATAAAAAAATATCTCACCAAGTTTTTAGTTTTAATCTTTTAAAATGAGGGAGAAAGGGCCATAATCCTCTTATAGGAACGATCGGTTGTATGGGATATATACTATATATGTAAAGCTCTGATCTTGGTGATTTTTTACCAAATCTTTAAACATCTATAAGGAAATATTTCAATAAGTTTCAAGTTTTAATCTTCCAAAATGAGGGATAAATGACCATAATCCTCGTATCAGAACGATCGGTTGTATGGGATATATACTATATATGTATAGCTCCGATCTTGGTGATTTTTTTAAAAAATCTTTAAACATCTATAAGGAAATACCTCACCAAGTTTCAAGTTTTAATATTTCAAAATGAGGGATAAATGGCCATAGTCCTCTTATCTGAAGGATCGGTTGTATGGGATATATACTATATATAGCTCCGATCTTGCTGACTTTTTTACGAAATCTTTTACTATCCATAAAAAAATATTTCACCAAGTTTTAAGTTTTAATCTTTTAAAATGAGGGAGAAATGGCCATAATCCTCTTATCGGAACGATCGGTTGTATGGGATATATACTGTATATGTATAGCTCCGATCTTGGTGATTTTTTACCAAATCTTTAAACATCTATAAGGAAATATTTCAATAAGTTTCAAGTTTTAATCTTCCAAAATGAGGGATAAATGACCATAATCCTCGTATCAGAACGATCGGTTGTATGGGATATATACTATATATAGCTCCGATCTTGCTGACTTTTTTACGAACTCTTTTACCATCTATAAGCAAATATCTCACCAAGTTTCAAGTTTTAATATTTCAAAATGAGGGATAAATGGCCATAATCCTCTTATCTGAACGATCGGTTGTGTGGGATATATACTATATATAGCTCCGATCTTAGCAATTTTTTACCAAATTTTTTATTATCTGTAAGGAAATATCTCACCAAGTTTCAAGTTTTAATATTTCAAAATGACGGATAAATGGCCATAATCCTCTTATCTGAACGATCGGTTGCATGGGATACATACTATATATAGCTCCTATCTTAGCGATTTTTTTTCCAAATCTTTAAACATCTATAAGGAAATATCTCACCAAGTTTCACGTTTTAATCTTCCAGAATGAGGATAAATGACCATAATCCTCTTATCAGAACGATCGGTTGTACGGGATATATACTATATATGTATAGCTCCGATCTTGGTGATTTTTTTTATCAAACCTTTTACCATCTGTAAGCAAATATCTCACCAAGTTTCAAGTTTTAATATTTCAAAATGACGGATAAATGGCCATAATCCTCTTATCTGAACGATCGGTTGCATGGGATACATACTATATATAGCTCCTATCTTAGCGATTTTTTTTCCAAATCTTTAAACATCTATAAGCAAATATCTCACCAAGTTTCAAGTTTTAATATTTCAAAATGACGGATAAATGGCCATAATCCTCTTATCTGAAAGATCGGTTGTATGGGATATATACTATATATGTATAGCTCCGATCTTGGTGATTTTTTTATCAAACCTTTTACCATCTATAACGGTCGGTTTTATGGGATATATCCTATATATGTATAGCTCCGATCTTGGTGATTTTTTTACCAAATCTTTTACCATCTATAAGCAAATATCTCACCAAGTTTCAAGTTCTAATTATTCAAAATGAGGGATAAATGGCCATAGTCCTCTTATCTGAAGGATCGGTTGTATGGGATACATATTATATATAGCTCCGATCTTGCTGACTTTTTTAAGAAAGTTTTAATCTTTTAAAATGAGGGAGAAATGGTCATAATCCTCTTATCTGCATGATCGGTTGTATGGGATATATACTATATATGTATAGCTCCGATCTTGGTGATTTTTTTATCAAACCTTTTACCATCTATAACGGTCGGTTTTATGGGATATATCCTATATATGTATAGCTCCGATCTTGGTGATTTTTTTACCAAATCTTTTACCATCTATAAGCAAATATCTCACCAAGTTTCAAGTTCTAATTATTCAAAATGAGGGATAAATGGCCATAGTCCTCTTATCTGAAGGATCGGTTGTATGGGATACATATTATATATAGCTCCGATCTTGCTGACTTTTTTAAGAAAGTTTTAATCTTTTAAAATGAGGGAGAAATGGTCATAATCCTCTTATCTGCATGATCGGTTGTATGGGATATATACTATATATGTATAGCTCCGATCTTGGTGATTTTTTTATCAAACCTTTTACCATCTATAACGGTCGGTTTTATGGGATATATCCTATATATGTATAGCTCCGATCTTGGTGATTTTTTTACCAAATCTTTTACCATCTATAAGCAAATATCTCACCAAGTTTCAAGTTTTAATATTTCAAAATGAGGGATAAATGGCCATAATCCTCTTATCTGAACGATCGGTTGTGTGGGATATATACTATATATAGCTCCGATCTTAGCAATTTTTTACCAAATTTTTTATTATCTGTAAGGAAATATCTCACCAAGTTTCAAGTTTTAATATTTCAAAATGACGGATAAATGGCCATAATCCTCTTATCTGAACGATCGGTTGCATGGGATACATACTATATATAGCTCCTATCTTAGCGATTTTTTTTCCAAATCTTTAAACATCTATAAGGAAATATCTCACCAAGTTTCACGTTTTAATCTTCCAGAATGAGGATAAATGACCATAATCCTCTTATCAGAACGATCGGTTGTACGGGATATATACTATATATGTATAGCTCCGATCTTGGTGATTTTTTTTATCAAACCTTTTACCATCTGTAAGCAAATATCTCACCAAGTTTCAAGTTTTAATATTTCAAAATGACGGATAAATGGCCATAATCCTCTTATCTGAACGATCGGTTGCATGGGATACATACTATATATAGCTCCTATCTTAGCGATTTTTTTTCCAAATCTTTAAACATCTATAAGCAAATATCTCACCAAGTTTCAAGTTTTAATATTTCAAAATGACGGATAAATGGCCATAATCCTCTTATCTGAAAGATCGGTTGTATGGGATATATACAATATATGTATAGCTCCGATCTTGGTGATTTTTTTTATCAAACCTTTTACCATCTATAAGCAAATATCTCACCAAGTTTCAAGTTTTAATATTTCAAAATGACAGATAAATGGCCATAATCCTCTTATCTGAACGATCGGTTGCATGGGATAGATACTATATATAGCTCCTATCTTAGCGATTTTTTTTCCAAATCTTTTGACATCTATAAGGAAATATCTCACCAAGTTTCAAGTTCTAATTATTCAAAATGAGGGATAAATGGCCATAGTCCTCTTATCTGAAGGATCGGTTGTATGGGATACATATTATATATAGCTCCGATCTTGCTGACTTTTTTAAGAAAGTTTTAATCTTTTAAAATGAGGGAGAAATGGTCATAATCCTCTTATCTGCATGATCGGTTGTATGGGATATATACTATATATGTATAGCTCCGATCTTGGTGATTTTTTTATCAAACCTTTTACCATCTATAACGGTCGGTTTTATGGGATATATCCTATATATGTATAGCTCCGATCTTGGTGATTTTTTCCAAACCTTTTACCATCTATAAGCAAATATCTCACCAAGTTTCAAGTTTTAATATTTCAAAATGACGGATAAATGGCCATAATCCTCTTATCTGAACGATCGGTTGTATGGGATACATACTATATATAGCTCCGATCTTGCTGACTTTTTTACGAAAGTTTTAATCTTTTAAAATGAGGGAGAAATGGTCATAATCCTCTTATCTGCATGGTCGGTTGTATGGGATATATACTATATATGTATAGCTCCGATCTTGGTGATTTTTTTATCAAACCTTTTACCATCTATAACGGTCGGTTTTATGGGATATATCCTATATATGTATAGCTCCGATCTTGGTGAGTGTTTTACCAAATCTTTTACCATCTATAAGCAAATATCTCACCAAGTTTCAAGTTTTAATATTGCAAAATGACGGATAAATGGCCATAATCCTCTTATCTGAACGATCGGTTGCATGGGATACATACTATATATAGCTCCTATCTTAGCGATTTTTTTTCCAAATCTTTAAACATCTATAAGGAAAAATCTCACCAAGTTTGACGTTTTAATCTTCCAGAATGAGGATAAATGACCATAAGCCTCTTATCAGAACGATCGGTTGTACGGGATATATACTATATATGTATAGCTCCGATCTTGGTGATTTTTTTTATCAAACCTTTTACCATCTGTAAGCAAATATCTCACCAAGTTTCAAGTTTTAATATTTCAAAATGACGGATAAATGGCCATAATCCTCTTATCTGAACGATCGGTTGCATGGGATACATACTATATATAGCTCCTATCTTAGCGATTTTTTTTCCAAATCTTTAAACATCTATAAGGAAATATCTCACCAAGTTTCAAGTTCTAATATTTCAAAATGAGGGATAAATGGCCATAGTCCTCTTATCTGAAGGATCGGTTGTATGGGATATATACTATATATGTATAGCTCCGATCGTGGTGATTTTTTTATCAAACCTTTTACCGTCTATAAGCAAATATCTCACCAAGTTTCAAGTTTTAATATTTCAAAATGACGGATAAATGGCCATAATCCTCTTATCTGAAAGATCGGTTGTATGGGATATATACTATATATGTATAGCTCCGATCTTGGTGATTTTTTTTATCAAACCTTTTACCATCTATAAGCAAATATCTCACCAAGTTTCAAGTTTTAAGATTTCAAAATGGCGGATAAATGGCCATAATCCTCTTATCTGAACGATCGGTTGCATGGGATAGATACTATATATAGCTCCTATCTTAGCGATTTTTTTTCCAAATCTTTTGACATCTATAAGGAAATATCTCACCAAGTTTCAAGTTCTAATTATTCAAAATGAGGGATAAATGGCCATAGTCCTCTTATCTGAAGGATCGGTTGTATGGGATACATACTATATATAGCTCCGATCTTGCTGACTTTTTTAAGAAAGTTTTAATCTTTTAAAATGAGGGAGAAATGGTTATAATCCTCTTATCTGCATGATCGGTTGTATGGGATATATACTATATATGTATAGCTCCGATCTTGATGATTTTTTTATCAAACCTTTTACCATCTATAACGGTCGGTTTTATGGGATATATCGTATATATGTACAGCTCCGATCTTGGTGATTTTTTTACCAAATCTTTTACCATCTATAAGCAAATATCTCACCAAGTTTCAAGTTCTAATATTTCAAAACGAGGGATAAATGGCCATAGTCCTCTTATCTGAAGGATCGGTTGTATGGGATACATACTATATATAGCTCCGATCTTGCTGACTTTTTTACGAAAGTTTTAATCTTTTAAAATGAGGGAGAAATGGTCATAATCCTCTTATCTGCATGATCGGTTGTATGGGATACATACTATATATGTATAGCTCCGATCTTGTTGATTTTTTTATCAAACCTTTTACCATCTATAACGGTCGGTTTTATGGGATATATCCTATATATGTATAGCTCCGATCTTGGTGATTTTTTTCCAAACCTTTTACCATCTATAAGCAAATATCTCACCAAGTTTCAAGTTTTAATATTTCAAAATGACGGATAAATGGCCATAATCCTCTTATCTGAACGATCCGTTGTATGGGATACATACTATATATAGCTCCGATCTTGCTGACTTTTTTACGAAAGTTTTAATCTTTTAAAATGAGGGAGAAATGGTCATAATCCTCTTATCTGCATGGTCGGTTGTATGGGATATATACTATATATGTATAGCTCCGATCTTGGTGATTTTTTTATCAAACCTTTTACCATCTATAACGGTCGGTTTTATGGGATATATCCTATATATGTATAGCTCCGATCTCGGTGAGTTTTTTACCAAATCTTTTACCATCTATAAGCAAATATCTCACCAAGTTTCAAGTTTTAATATTTCAAAATGAGGGATAAATGGCCATAATCCTCTTATCTGAACGATCGGTTGCATGGGATACATACTATATATAGCTCCTATCTTAGCGATTTTTTTTCCAAATCTTTAAACATCTATAAGGAAATATCTCACCAAGTTTCACGTTTTAATCTTCCAGGATGAGGATAAATGACCATAATCCTCTTATCAGAACGATCGGTTGTACGGGATATATACTATATATGTATAGCTCCGATCTTGGTGATTTTTTTTATCAAACCTTTTACCATCTGTAAGCAAATATCTCACCAAGTTTCAAGTTTTAATATTTCAAAATGACGGATAAATGGCCATAATCCTCTTATCTGAAAGATCGGTTGTATGGGGTATATATTACTATATATGTATAGCTCCGATCTTGGTGATTTTTTTATCAAACCTTTTACCATCTATAAGCAAATATCTCACCAAGTTTCAAGTTTTAATATTTCAAAATGACGGATAAATGGCCTTAATCCTCTTATCTGAAAGATCGGTTGTATGGGATATATACTATATATGTATAGCTCCGATCTTGGTGATTTTTTTATCAAACCTTTTACCATCTATAAGCAAATATCTCACCAAGTTTCAAGTTTTAATATTTCAAAATGACGGATAAATGGCCATAATCCTCTTATCTGAACGATCGGTTGCATGGGATAGATACTATATATAGCTCCTATCTTAGCCTTTTTTTTTCAAATCTTTAAACATCTATTGTTTAGGCGAGATGCTTAAAGTCTTAAAAAATGGGCCACCCTAATGTAACTTTAGCGCCCTTCCAATCACTCACACCAACCCACCCACCTGTGTGGGCATGCATGCATATTCGTGTTTTGTCAGCACACATATACATGCATGGATGTGTGCATGTGTGGGTTCACCTCCCCTTAAAACCGGATGATAATTTTCAGGTTCAACGGTTGTCCTCGATTGCAAAACCGTCTACTCTTCCAGAGACAGTCGACACGACCACATCACAGCCAGCCCAGCATTTTTCGACCGCATCAATTATTCGTCAAGGTAAACTAATTGTTTATAAATTATATTTTATATAAATATACGGCCACTTTTTTATAACGAGAATTCTCGTTTCTTGTTTATTTTCTATTTTCGAGCACAAATTCTACCGCCGTGCTTTTGAGCCACCGCCGCTCCAAGTTAGCACCTCGCTCGATTTTACATGGTCCATCTCCCCGTCTAGAGAAACCAGCATACAGTCCACAACAACAAAAATTGGAGAAATTATATTAAACAACTATAATTGGGTCAATACTAGAAGCTGCCATAAAAAAAACTCAATATTGTTCACGCACTGCCGCAATTACAAACAACAAACAACTCTGCCATACACTCTGCCGCAATTACAAGCAACAAACAACTCTGCCACATACCACGACCAACAACACAAACTATATACAACAAATTCGGCCAATCACCACATCAAAGCACGTAAGTTGTATATTTCTTGCCACTTAGTTTTTTTTTGTGTGTTGCATACAATTGTATAAAAGTGCCGCCCGCGAGTGTAATCAAACGTAAGTGCGTTTAGTGAATATTTCACAATAGTGATTTTTTTGTTCAGTTAAGTGCTTTATTTTTCTCTAAATTTTAAACTAAATTAAACGCTTAAAAACCCTTGTGTCTATCCGGATTATCCCCCCACCAGTGGTAAGGTTTTTTGGACACAGCGCAAGGCAAGAGGTAACATAACCTCATTTTCACAAATAAGTTCACTTAGCCTTTCGATCTTCAGTTTGTTTTTTGTTTTTTCCACTTGTTTTTTTTTCGTAATATACAGAACAGAATTTTAATCGAAGGCTAGTTTATTATTTTCTGGTAAAATTCACTATTTTTATAGCACTTTTCTTTATGGACTTTTCTGTATGGGATATATACTATATATGTATAGCTCCGATCTTGGTGATTTTTTTATCAAACCTTTTACCATCTATAAGCAAATATCTCACCAAGTTTCAAGTTTGAATATTTCAAAATGACGGATAAATGGCCATAATCCTCTTATCTGAACGATCGGTTGCATGGGATAGATACTATATATAGCTCCTATCTTAGCGATTTTTTTTCCAAATCTTTAGACATCTATAAGGAAATATCTCACCAAGTTTCAAGTTCTAATTATTCAAAATGAGGGATAAATGGTCATAGTCCTCTTATCGGAAGGATCGGTTGTATGGGATACATACTATATATAGCTCCGATCTTGCTGACTTTTTTAAGAAAGTTTTAATCTTTTAAAATGAGGGAGAAATGGTCATAATCCTCTTATCTGCATGATCGGTTGTATGGGATATATACTATATATGTATAGCTCCGATCTTGGTGATTTTTTTATCAAACCTTTTACCATCTATAACGGTCGGTTTTATGGGATATATCCTATATATGTATAGCTCCGATCTTGGTGATTTTTTTACCAAATCCTTTACCATCTATAAGCAAATATCTCACCAAGTTTCAAGTTCTAATATTTCAAAACGAGGGATAAATGGCCATAGTCCTCTTATCTGAAGGATCGGTTGTATGGGATACATACTATATATAGCTCCGATCTTGCTGACTTTTTTACGAAAGTTTTAATCTTTTAAAATGAGGGAGAAATGATCATAATCCTCTTATCTGCATGATCGGTTGTATGGGATACATACTACATATGTATAGCTCCGATCTTGGTGATTTTTTTATCAAACCTTTTACCATCTATAACGGTCGGTTTTATGGGATATATCCTATATATGTATAGCTCCGATCTTGGTGATTTTTTTTCCAAACCTTTTACCATCTATAAGGAAATATCTCACCAAGTTTCAAGTTCTAATATTTCAAAATGAGGGATAAATGGCCATAGTCCTCTTATCTGAAGGATCGGTTGTATGGGATATATACTATATATGTATAGCTCCGATCTTGGTGATTTTTTTATCAAACCTTTTACCATCTATAAGCAAATATCTCACCAAGTTTCAAGTTTTAATATTTCAAAATGACGGATAAATGGCCATAATCCTCTTATCTGAACGATCGGTTGCATGGGATAGATACTATATATAGCTCCTATCTTTAAACATCTATAAGGAAATATCTCACCAAGTTTCAAGTTCTAATATTTCAAAATGAGGGATAAATGGCCATAGTCCTCTTATCTGAAGGATCGGTTGTATGGGATACATACTATATATAGCTCCGATCTTGCTGACTTTTTTAAGAAAGTTTTAATCTTTAAAATGAGGGAGAAATGGTCATAATCCTCTTATCTGCATGATCGGTTGTATGGGATATATACTATATATGTAAAGCTCCGATCTTGTTGATTTTTTTACCAAATCTTTTACCATCTATAAGCAAATATCTCACCAAGTTTCAAGTTCTAATATTTCAAAATGAGGGATAAATGGCCATAGTCCTCTTATCTGAAGGATCGGTTGTATGGGATATATACTATATATAGCTCCGATCTTGCTGACGTTTTTACGAAATCTTTTACTATCCATAAAAAAATATCTCAACAATTTTTAAGTTTTAATCTTTTAAAATGAGGGAGAAATGGCCATAATCCTCTTATCGGAACGATCGGTTGTATGGGATATATACTATATATGTATAGCTCTGATCTTGGTGATTTTTTACCAAATCTTTAAACATCTATAAGGAAATATTTCAATAAGTTTCAAGTTTTAATCTTCCAAAATGAGGGATAAATGACCATAATCCTCATATCAGAACGATCGGTTGTATGGGATATATACTATATATGTATAGCTCCGATCTTGGTGATTTTTTTACCAAATCTTTTACCATCTATAAGCAAATATCTCACCAAGTTTCAAGTTCTAATATTTCAAAATGAGGGATAAATGGCCATAGTCCTCTTATCTGAAGGATCGGTTGTATGGGATATATACTATATATAGCTCCGATCTTGCTGACTTTTTTACGAAATCTTTTACTATCCATAAAAAAATATCTCACCAAGTTTTTAGTTTTAATCTTTTAAAATGAGGGAGAAATGGCCATAATCCTCTTATCGGAACGATCGGTTGTATGGGATATATACTATATATGTATAGCTCTGATCTTGGTGATTTTTTACCAAATCTTTAAACATCTATAAGGAAATATTTCAATAAGTTTCAAGTTTTAATCTTCCAAAATGAGGGATAAATGACCATAATCCTCGTATCAGAACGATCGGTTGTATGGGATATATACTATATATGTATAGCTCCGATCTTGGTGATTTTTTTACCAAATCTTTAAACATCTATAAGGAAATACCTCACCAAGTTTCAAGTTTTAATATTTCAAAATGAGGGATAAATGGCCATAGTCCTCTTATCTGAAGGATCGGTTGTATGGGATATATACTATATATAGCTCCGATCTGGCTGACTTTTTTACGAAATCTTTTACTATCCATAAAAAAATATTTCACCAAGTTTTAAGTTTTAATCTTTTAAAATGAGGGAGAAATGGCCATAATCCTCTTATCGGAACGATCGGTTTTATGGGATATATACTATATATGTATAGCTCCGATCTTGGTGATTTTTTACCAAATCTTTAAACATCTATAAGGAAATATTTCAATAAGTTTCAAGTTTTAATCTTCCAAAATGAGGGATAAATGACTATAATCCTCGTATCAGAACGATCGGTTGTATGGGATATATACTATATATAGCTCCGATCTTGCTGACTTTTTTACGAAATCTTTTACCATCTATAAGCAAATATCTCACCAAGTTTCAAGTTTTAATATTTCAAAATGAGGGATAAATGGCCATAATCCTCTTATCTGAACGATCGGTTATATGGGATATATACTATATATAGCTCCAATCTTGCTGACTTTTTTACGAAATCTTTTGCTATCCATAAGAAAATATCTCACCAAGTTTCAAGTTTTAATCTTTTAAAATGAGGGAGAAATGGTCATAATCCTCTTATCTGAACGATCGGTTGTGTGGGATATATACTATATATAGCTCCGATCTTAGCAATTTTTTACCAAATTTTTTATTATCTGTAAGGAAATATCTCACCAAGTTTCAAGTTTTAATATTTCAAAATGAAGGATAAATGGCCATAATCCTCTTATCTGAACGATCGGTTGCATGGGATACATACTATATATAGCTCCTATCTTAGCAATTTTTTTTCCAAATCTTTAAACATCTATAAGGAAATATCTCACCAAGTTTGACGTTTTAATCTTCCAGAATGAGGATAAATGACCATAATCCTCTTATCAGAACGATCGGTTGTACGGGAAATATACTATATATGTATAGCTCCGATCTTGGTGATTTTTTTTATCAAACCTTTTACCATCTGTAAGCAAATATCTCACCAAGTTTCAAGTTTTAATATTTCAACATGACGGATAAATGGCCATAATCCTCTTATCTGAACGATCGGTTGCATGGGATACATACTATATATAGCTCCTATCTTAGCGATTTTTTTTCCAAATCTTTAAACATCTATAAGGAAATATCTCACCAAGTTTCAAGTTCTAATATTTCAAAATGAGGGATAAATGGCCATAGTCCTCTTATCTGAAGGATCGGTTGTATGGGATATATACTATATATAGCTCCGATCTTGCTGACGTTTTTACGAAATCTTTTACTATCCATAAAAAAATATCTCACCAAGTTTTAAGTTTTAATCTTTTAAAATGAGGGAGAAATGGCCATAATCCTCTTATCGGAACGATCGGTTGTATGGGATATATACTATATATGTATAGCTCTGATCTTGGTGATTTTTTACCAAATCTTTAAACATCTATAAGGAAATATTTCAATAAGTTTCAAGTTTTAATCTTCCAAAATGAGGGATAAATGACCATAATCCTCATATCAGAACGATCGGTTGTATGGGATATATACTATATATGTATAGCTCCGATCTTGGTGATTTTTTTACCAAATCTTTTACCATCTATAAGCAAATATCTCACCAAGTTTCAAGTTCTAATATTTCAAAATGAGGGATAAATGGCCATAGTCCTCTTATCTGAAGGATCGGTTGTATGGGATATATACTATATATAGCTCCAATCTTGCTGACTTTTTTACGAAATCTTTTACTATCCATAAAAAAATATCTCACCAAGTTTTTAGTTTTAATCTTTTAAAATGAGGGAGAAATGGCCATAATCCTCTTATCGGAACGATCGGTTGTATGGGATATATACTATATATGTATAGCTCTGATCTTGGTGATTTTTTACCAAATCTTTAAACATCTATAAGGAAATATTTCAATAAGTTTCAAGTTTTAATCTTCCAAAATGAGGGATAAATGACCATAATCCTCGTATCAGAACGATCGGTTGTATGGGATATATACTATATATGTATAGCTCCGATCTTGGTGATTTTTTTACCAAATCTTTAAACATCTATAAGGAAATACCTCACCAAGTTTCAAGTTTTAATATTTCAAAATGAGGGATAAATGGCCATAGTCCTCTTATCTGAAGGATCGGTTGTATGGGATATATACTATATATGTATAGCTCCGATCTTGGTGATTTTTTTATCAAACCTTTTACCATCTATAAGCAAATATCTCACCAAGTTTCAAGTTTTAATATTTCAAAATGACGGATAAATGGCCATAATCCTCTTATCTGAACGATCGGTTGCATGGGATAGATACTATATATAGCTCCTATCTTAGCGATTTTTTTTCCAAATCTTTTGACATCTATAAGGAAATATCTCACCAAGTTACAAGTTCTATTTATTCAAAATGAGGGATAAATGGCCATAGTCCTCTTATCTGAAGGATCGGTTGTATGGGATACATACTATATATAACTCCGATCTCGCTGACTTTTTTAAGAAAGTTTTAATCTTTTAAAATGAGGGAGAAATGGCCATAATCCTCTTATCTGCATGATCGGTTGTATGGGATATATACTATATATGTATAGCTCCGATCTTGGTGATTTTTTTATCAAACCTTTTACCATCTATAACGGTCGGTTTTATGGGATATATCCTATATATGTATAGCTCCGATCTTGGTGATTTTTTTATCAAATCTTTTACCATCTATAAGCAAATATCTCACCAAGTTTCAAGTTCTAATATTTCCAAACGAGGGATAAATGGCCATAGTCCTCTTATCTGAAGGATCGGTTGTATGGGATACATACTATATATAGCTCCGATCTTGCTGACTTTTTTACGAAAGTTTTAATCTTTTAAAATGAGGGAGAAATGGTCATAATCCTCTTATCTGCATGATCGGTTGTATGGGATACATACTATATATGTATAGCTCCGATCTTGGTGATTTCTTTATCAAACCTTTTACCATCTATAACGGTCGGTTTTATGGGATATATCCTATATATGTATAGCTCCGATCTTGGTGATTTTTTTCCAAACCTTTTACCATCTATAAGCAAATATCTCACCAAGTTTCAAGTTTTAATATTTCAAAATGACGGATAAATGGCCATAATCCTCTTATCTGAACGATCGGTTGTATGGGATACATACTATATATAGCTCCGATCTTGCTGACTTTTTTACGAAAGTTTTAATCTTTTAAAATGAGGGAGAAATGGTTATAATCCTCTTATCTGCATGGTCGGTTGTATGGGATATATACTATATATGTATAGCTCCGATCTTAGTGATTTTTTTATCAAACCTTTTACCATCTATAACGGTCGGTTTTATGGGATATATCCTATATATGTATAGCTCCGATCTTGGTGAGTTTTTTACCAAATCTTTTACCATCTATAAGCAAATATCTCACCAAGTTTCAAGTTTTAATATTTCAAAATAAGGGATAAATGGCCATAATCCTCTTATCTGAACGATCGGTTGTACGGGATATATACAATATATAGCTCCGATCTTGCTGACTTTTTTACGAAATCTTTTACCATCTATAAGAAAATATCTCACCAAGTTTCAAGTTTTAATATTTCAAAATGAGGGAGAAATGGCCATAATCCTCTTATCTGAACGATCGGTTGTATGGGATATATACTATATATGTATAGCTCCGATCTTGCTGACTTTTTTACGAAATCTTTTACCATCTATAAGAAAATATCTCACCAAGTTTCAAGTTTTAATCTTTTAAAATGAGGGAGAAATGGCCATAATCCTCTTATCTGAACGATCGGTTGCATGGGATACATACTATATATAGCTCCTATCTTAGCGATTTTTTTTCCAAATCTTTAAACATCTATAAGAAAATATCTCACCAAGTTTCACGTTTTAATCTTCCAGAATGAGGATAAATGACCATAATCCTCTTATCAGAACGATCGGTTGTATGGGATATATACTATATATGTATAGCTCCGATCTTGGTGATTTTTTTATCAAACCTTTTACCATCTATAAGCAAATATCTCACCAAGTTTCAAGTTTTAATATTTCAAAATGACGGATAAATGGCCATAATCCTCTTATCTGAAAGATCGGTTGTATGGGATATATACTATATATGTATAGCTCCGATCTTGGTGATTTTTTTATCAAACCTTTTACCATCTATAAGCAAATATCTCACCAAGTTTCAAGTTTTAATATTTCAAAATGACGGATAAATGGCCATAATCCTCTTATCTGAACGATCGGTTGCATGGGATAGATACTATATATAGCTCCTATCTTAGCGATTTTTTTTCCAAATCTTTTGACATCTATAAGTAAATATCTCACCAAGTTACAAGTTCTATTTATTCAAAATGAGGGATAAATGGCCATAGTCCTCTTATCTGAAGGATCGGTTGTATGGGATACATACTATATATAACTCCGATCTTGCTGACTTTTTTAAGAAAGTTTTAATCTTTTAAAATGAGGGAGAAATGGCCATAATCCTCTTATCTGCATGATCGGTTGTATGGGATATATACTATATATGTATAGCTCCGATCTTGGTGATTTTTTTATCAAACCTTTTACCATCTATAACGGTCGGTTTTATGGGATATATCCTATATATGTATAGCTCCGATCTTGGTGATTTTTTTACCAAATCTTTTACCATCTATAAGCAAATATCTCACCAAGTTTCAAGTTCTATTTATTCAAAATGAGGGATAAATGGCCATAGTCCTCTTATCTGAAGGATCGGTTGTATGGGATACATACTATATATAACTCCGATCTTGCTGACTTTTTTAAGAAAGTTTTAATCTTTTAAAATGAGGGAGAAATGGTCATAATCCTCTTATCTGCATGATCGGTTGTATGGGATACATACTATATATGTATAGCTCCGATCTTGGTGATTTTTTTATCAAACCTTTTACCATCTATAACGGTCGGTTTTATGGGATATATCCTATATATGTATAGCTCCGATCTTGGTGAGTTTTTTACCAAATCTTTTACCATCTATAAGCAAATATCTCACCAAGTTTCAAGTTCTAATATTTCCAAACGAGGGATAAATGGCCATAGTCCTCTTATCAGAAGGATCGGTTGTATGGGATACATACTATATATAGCTCCGATCTTGCTGACTTTTTTACGAAAGTTTTAATCTTTTAAAATGAGGGAGAAATGGTCATAATCCTCTTATCTGCATGATCGGTTGTATGGGATACATACTATATATGTATAGCTCCGATCTTGGTGATTTTTTTCCAAACCTTTTACCATCTATAAGCAAATATCTCACCAAGTTTCAAGTTTTAATATTTCAAAATGACGGATAAATGGCCATAATCCTCTTATCTGAACGATCGGTTGTATGGGATACATACTATATATAGCTCCGATCTTGCTGACTTTTTTACGAAAGTTTTAATCTTTTAAAATGAGGGAGAAATGGTTATAATCCTCTTATCTGCATGGTCGGTTGTATGGGATATATACTATATATGTATAGCTCCGATCTTGGTGATTTTTTTATCAAACCTTTTACCATCTATAACGGTCGGTTTTATGGGATATATCCTATATATGTATAGCTCCGATCTTGGTGAGTTTTTTACCAAATCTTTTACCATCTATAAGCAAATATCTCACCAAGTTTCAAGTTTTAATATTTCAAAATAAGGGATAAATGGCCATAATCCTCTTATCTGAACGATCGGTTGTACGGGATATATACAATATATAGCTCCGATCTTGCTGACTTTTTTACGAAATCTTTTACCATCTATAAGAAAATATCTCACCAAGTTTCAAGTTTTAATATTTCAAAATGAGGGAGAAATGGCCATAATCCTCTTATCTGAACGATCGGTTGTATGGGATATATACTATATATGTGTAGCTCCGATCTTGCTGCCTTTTTTACGAAATCTTTTACCATCTATAAGAAAATATCTCACCAAGTTTCAAGTTTTAGTCTTTTAAAATGAGGGAGAAATGGCCATAATCCTCTTATCTGAACGATCGGTTGCATGGGATACATACTATATATAGCTCCTATCTTAGCGATTTTTTTTCCAAATCTTTAAACATCTATAAGAAAATATCTCACCAAGTTTCACGTTTTAATCTTCCAGAATGAGGATAAATGACCATAATCCTCTTATCAGAACGATCGGTTGTACGGGATATATACTATATATGTATAGCTCCGATCTTGGTGATTTTTTTCCAAACCTTTTACCATCTATAAGCAAATATCTCACCAAGTTTCAAGTTTTAATATTTCAAAATGACGGATAAATGGCCATAATCCTCTTATCTGAACGATCGGTTGTATGGGATATATACTATATATGTATAGCTCCGATCTTGCTGACTTTTTTACGAAATCTTTTACCATCTATAAGAAAATATCTCACCAAGTTTCAAGTTTTAATCTTTTAAAATGAGGGAGAAATGGCCATAATCTTCTTATCTGAACGATCGGTTGCATGGGATACATACTATATATAGCTCCTATCTTAGCGATTTTTTTTTCCAAATCTTTAAACATCTATAAGGAAATATCTCACCAAGTTTCACGTTTTAATCTTCCAGAATGAGGATAAATGACCATAATCCTCTTATCAGAACGATCGGTTGTACGGGATATATACTATATATGTATAGCTCCGATCTTGGTGATTTTTTTTATCAAACCTTTTACCATCTGTAAGCAAATATCTCACCAAGTTTCAAGTTTTAATATTTCAAAATGACGGATAAATGGCCATAATCCTCTTATCTGAAAGATCGTTTGTATGGGGTATATTCTATATATGTATAGCTCCGATCTTGGTGATTTTTTTATCAAACCTTTTACCATCTATAAGCAAATATCTCACCAAGTTTCAAGTTTTAATATTTCAAAATGAGGGATAAATGGCCATAGTCCTCTTATCTGAAGGATCGGTTGTATGGGATATATACTATATATGTATAGCTCCGATCTTGGTGATTTTTTTATCAAACCTTTTACCATCTATAAGCAAATATCTCACCAAGTTTCAAGTTTTAATATTTCAAAATGACGGATAAATGGCCATAATCCTCTTATCTGAAAGATCGGTTGTATGGGATATATACTATATATGTATAGCTCCGCTCTTGGTGATTTTTTTACCAAATCTTTTACCATCTGTAAGCATATATTGCACCAAGTTTCAAGTTTTAATCTTCCAAAATGAGGGATAAATGACCATAATCCTCTTATCGGACCGATCGGTTGTATGGGATATACTATATATGTATTGCTCCGATCTTGGTGATTTTTTTACCAAATCTTTTACCATCTGTAGGCAAATATCTCACCAAGTTTCAAGTTTTAATCTTTTAAAATGAGGGAGAAATGGCCATAATCCTCTTATCTGGACGATCGGTTGTATGGGATATATACTATATATGTATAGCTCCGATCTTGGTGAATTTTTTACCAAACCTTTTACCATCTATAAGCAAATATCTCACCAAGTTTCAAGTTTTAATATTTCAAAATGACGGATAAATGGCCATAATCTTCTTATCGGAACGATCGGTTGTATGGGATATATACTATATATGTATAGCTCTGATCTTGTTGATTTTTTTACCAAACCTTTTACCATCTATAAGCAAATATCTCACCAAGTTTCAAGTTTTAATATTTAAAAATGACGGATAAATGGCCATAATCTTCTTATCTGGACGATCGGTTGTATGGGATATATACTATATATGTATAGCTCCGCTCTTGGTGATTTTTTTACCAAATATTTTACCATCTGTAAGCATATATTGCACCAAGTTTCAAGTCTTAATCTTCCAAAATGAGGGATAAATGACCATAATCCTCTTATCGGACCGATCGGTTGTATGGGATATATACTATATATAGCTCCGATCTTGCTGACTTTTTTACGAAATCTTTTACAATCCATAAAAAAATATCTCACCAAGTTTTAAGTTTTAATCTTTTAAAATGAGGGAGAAAGGGCCATAATCCTCTTATCGGAACGATCGGTTGTATGGGATATATACTATATATCTATAGCTCCGATCTTGGTGATGTTTTTACCAAATCTTTAAACATCTATAAGGAAATATTTCACCAAGTTTCAAGTTTTAATCTTCCAAAATGAGGGATAAATGACCATAATCCTCGTATCACAACGATCGGTAGTATGAGATATATACTCTATGTAGCTCCGATATTTCTGACTTTTTTACGAAATCTTTTGCTATCTATAAGAAAATATCTCACCAAGTTTCAAGTTTTATTCTTTTAAAATGAGGGAGAAATGGCCATAATCCACTTATCTGAACGATCGGTTGTATGCGATATATACTATATATAGCTCCGATCTTAGCGATTTTTTTATCAAATCTTTTAACATCTATAAGCAAATATCTCACCAAGTTTCAAGTTTTAATATTTAAAAATGAGGGACAAATGGCCATAATAGTCTTATCTGAACGAGCGGTTGTATGGGATAGATACTATATATGTATAGCTCCGATATTGGTGATTTTTTTACCAAATCTTTTACCATCTATAAGCAACTATCTCACCAAGTTTCAAGTTTTAATATTTCAAAATGACGGATAAATGGCCATAATCCTCTTATCTGAACGATCGGTTGTATGGGATCCATACTATATATAGCTCCGATCTTGCTGACTTTTTTACGAAATCTTTTACTATCCATAAGAAAATATCTCACCAAGTTTCAAGTTTTAGTCTTTTAAAATGAGGGAGAAATGGCCATAATCCTCTTATCTGGACGATCGGTTGTATGGGATATATACTATATATTTATAGCTCCGATCTTTGTGATTTTTTTACCAAATCTTTTATCATCTGTAAGCAAATATCTCACCAAGTTTCAAGTTTTTATCTTCCAAAATGAGGGATAAATGACCATAATCCTCTTATCGGACCGATCGGTTGTATGGGATATACTATATATGTATTGCTCCGATCATGGTGATTTTTTTATCAAACCTTTTACCATCTATAAGCAAATATCTCACCAAGTTTCAAGTTTTAATATTTCAAAATGACGGATAAATGGCCATAATCCTCTTATCTGAACGATCGGTTGTATGGGATACATACTATATATAGCTCCTATCTTAGCGATTTTTTTTCCAAATCTTTTGACATCTATAAGGAAATATCTCACCAAGTTACAAGTTCTATTTATTCAAAATGAGGGATAAATGGCCATAGTCCTCTTATCTGAAAGATCGGTTGTATGGGATATATACTATATATGTATAGCTCCGATCTTGGTGATTTTTTTATCAAACCTTTTACCATCTATAAGCAAATATCTCACCAAGTTTCAAGTTTTAATATTTCAAAATGACGGATAAATGGCCATAATCCTCTTATCTGAACGATCGGTTGTATGGGATACATACTATATATAGCTCCTATCTTAGCGATTTTTTTTCCAAATCTTTTGACATCTATAAGGAAATATCTCACCAAGTTACAAGTTCTATTTATTCAAAATGAGGGATAAATGGCCATAGTCCTCTTATCTGAAAGATCGGTTGTATGGGATATATACTATATATGTATCGCTCCGATCTTGGTGATTTTTTTATCAAACCTTTTACCATCTATAAGCAAATATCTCACCAAGTTTCAAGTTTTAATATTTCAAAATGACGGATAAATGGCCATAATCCTCTTATCTGAACGATCGGTTGTATGGGATACATACTATATATAGCTCCTATCTTAGCGATTTTTTTTCCAAATCTTTTGACAGCTATAAGGAAATATCTCACCAAGTTACAAGTTCTATTTATTCAAAATGAGGGATAAATGGCCATAGTCCTCTTATCTGAAGGATCGGTTGTATGGGATACATACTATATATAACTCCGATCTTGCTGACTTTTTTAAGAAAGTTTTAATCTTTTAAAATGAGGGAGAAATGGCCATAATCCTCTTATCTGGACGATCGGTTGTATGGGATATATACTATATGTGTATAGCTCCGCTCTTGGTGATTTTTTTACCAAATCTTTTACCATCTGTAAGCATATATTGCACCAAGTTTCAAGTTTATATCTTCCAAAATGAGGGATAAATGACCATAATCCTCTTATCGGACCGATCGGTTGTATGGGATATACTATATATGTATTGCTCCGATCATGGTGATTTTTTTACCAAATCTTTTACCATCTATAAGCAAATATCTCACCAAGTTTCAAGTTTTAATATTTCAAAATGACGGATAAATGGCCATAATCCTCTTATCTGAACGATCGGTTGTATGGGATACATACTATATATAGCTCCTATCTTAGCGATTTTTTTTCCAAATCTTTTGACATCTATAAGGAAATATCTCACCAAGTTACAAGTTCTATTTATTCAAAATGAGGGATAAATGGCCATAGTCCTCTTATCTGAAAGATCGGTTGTATGGGATATATACTATATATGTATAGCTCCGATCTTGGTGATTTTTTTATCAAACCTTTTACCATCTATAAGCAAATATCTCACCAAGTTTCAAGTTTTAATATTTCAAAATGACGGATAAATGGCCATAATCCTCTTATCTGAACGATCGGTTGTATGGGATACATACTATATATAGCTCCTATCTTAGCGATTTTTTTTCCAAATCTTTTGACATCTATAAGGAAATATCTCACCAAGTTACAAGTTCTATTTATTCAAAATGAGGGATAAATGGCCATAGTCCTCTTATCTGAAAGATCGGTTGTATGGGATATATACTATATATGTATCGCTCCGATCTTGGTGATTTTTTTATCAAACCTTTTACCATCTATAAGCAAATATCTCACCAAGTTTCAAGTTTTAATATTTCAAAATGACGGATAAATGGCCATAATCCTCTTATCTGAACGATCGGTTGTATGGGATACATACTATATATAGCTCCTATCTTAGCGATTTTTTTTCCAAATCTTTTGACATCTATAAGGAAATATCTCACCAAGTTACAAGTTCTATTTATTCAAAATGACGGATAAATGGCCATAATCCTCTTATCTGAAGGATCGGTTGTATGGGATACATACTATATATAACTCCGATCTTGCTGACTTTTTTAAGAAAGTTTTAATCTTTTAAAATGAGGGAGAAATGGCCATAATCCTCTTATCTGCATGATCGGTTGTATGGGATATATACTATATATGTATAGCTCCGATCTTGGTGATTTTTTTATCAAACCTTTTACCATCTATAACGGTCGGTTTTATGGGATATATCCTATATATGTATAGCTCCGATCTTGGTGATTTTTTTACCAAATCTTTTACCATCTATAAGCAAATATCTCACCAAGTTTCAAGTTCTAATATTTCCAAACGAGGGATAAATGGCCATAGTCCTCTTATCTGAAGGATCGGTTGTATGGGATACATACTATATATAGCTCCGATCTTGCTCACTTTTTTACGAAAGTTTTAATCTTTTAAAATGAGGGAGAAATGGTCATAATCCTCTTATCTGCATGATCGGTTGTATGGGATACATACTATATATGTATAGCTCCGATCTTGGTGATTTTTTTATCAAACCTTTTACCATCTATAACGGTCGGTTTTATGGGATATATCCTATATATGTATAGCTCCGATCTTGGTGATTTTTTTCCAAACCTTTTACCATCTATAAGCAAATATCTCACCAAGTTTCAAGTTTTAATATTTCAAAATGACGGATAAATGGCCATAATCCTCTTATCTGAACGATCGGTAGTATGGGATACATACTATATATAGCTCCGATCTTGCTCACTTTTTTACGAAAGTTTTAATCTTTTAAAATGAGGGAGAAATGGTCATAATCCTCTTATCTGCATGATCGGTTGTATGGGATATATACTATATATGTATAGCTCCGATCTTGGTGATTTTTTTATCAAACCTTTTACTATCTATAACGGTCGGTTTTATGGGATATATCCTATATATGTATAGCTCCGATCTTGGTGAGTTTTTTACCAAATCTTTTACCATCTATAAGCAAATATCTCACCAAGTCTCAAGTTTTAATATTTCAAAATAAGGGATAAATGGCCATAATCCTCTTATCTGAACGATCGGTTGTACGGGATATATACAATATATAGCTCCGATCTTGCTGACTTTTTTACGAAATCTTTTACCATCTATAAGAAAATATCTCACCAAGTTTCAAGTTTTAATATTTCAAAATGAGGGAGAAATGGCCATAATCCTCTTATCTGAACGATCGGTTGTATGGGATATATACTATATATGTATAGCTCCGATCTTGCTGACTTTTTTACGAAATCTTTTACCATCTATAAGAAAATATCTCACCAAGTTTCAAGTTTTAATCTTTTAAAATGAGGGAGAAATGGCCATAATCCTCTTATCTGAACGATCGGTTGCATGGGATACATACTATATATAGCTCCTATCTTAGCGATTTTTTTTCCAAATCTTTAAACATCTATAAGAAAATATCTCACCAAGTTTCACGTTTTAATCTTCCAGAATGAGGATAAATGACCATAATCCTCTTATCAGAACGATCGGTTGTACGGGATATATACTATATATGTATAGCTCCGATCTTGGTGATTTTTTTTCCAAACCTTTTACCATCTATAAGCAAATATCTCACCAAGTTTCAAGTTTTAATATTTCAAAATGACGGATAAATGGCCATAATCCTCTTATCTGAACGATCGGTTGTATGGGATATATACTATATATGTATAGCTCCGATCTTGCTGACTTTTTTACGAAATCTTTTACCATCTATAAGAAAATATCTCACCAAGTTTCAAGTTTTAATCTTTTAAAATGAGGGAGAAATGGCCATAATCTTCTTATCTGAACGATCGGTTGCATGGGATACATACTATATATAGCTCCTATCTTAGCGATTTTTTTTCCAAATCTTTAAACATCTATAAGGAAATATCTCACCAAGTTTCACGTTTTAATCTTCCAGAATGAGGATAAATGACCATAATCCTCTTATCAGAACGATCGGTTGTACGGGATATATACTATATATGTATAGCTCCGATCTTGGTGATTTTTTTTATCAAACCTTTTACCATCTGTAAGCAAATATCTCACCAAGTTTCAAGTTTTAATATTTCAAAATGACGGATAAATGGCCATAATCCTCTTATCTGAAAGAGCGTTTGTATGGGGTATATTCTATATATGTATAGCTCCGATCTTGGTGATTTTTTTATCAAACCTTTTACCATCTATAAGCAAATATCTCACCAAGTTTCAAGTTTTAATATTTCAAAATGAGGGATAAATGGCCATAGTCCTCTTATCTGAAGGATCGGTTGTATGGGATATATACTATATATGTATAGCTCCGATCTTGGTGATTTTTTTTATCAAACCTTTTACCATCTATAAGCAAATATCTCACCAAGTTTCAAGTTTTAATATTTCAAAATGACGGATAAATGGCCATAATCCTCTTATCTGAAAGATCGGTTGTATGGGATATATACTATATATGTATAGCTCCGCTCTTGGTGATTTTTTTACCAAATCTTTTACCATCTGTAAGCATATATTGCACCAAGTTTCAAGTTTTAATCTTCCAAAATGAGGGATAAATGACCATAATCCTCTTATCGGACCGATCGGTTGTATGGGATACACTATATATGTATTGCTCCGATCTTGGTGATTTTTTTACCAAATCTTTTACCATCTGTAAGCAAATATCTCACCAAGTTTCAGGTTTTAATCTTTTAAAATGAGGGAGAAATGGCCATAATCCTCTTATCTGGACGATCGGTTGTATGGGATATATACTATATATGTATAGCTCCGATCTTGGTGATTTTTTTATCAAACCTTTTACCATCTATAAGCAAATATCTCACCAAGTTTCAAGTTTTAATATTTCAAAATGACGGATAAATGGCCATAATCCTCTTATCTGAAAGATCGGTTGTATGGGATATATACTATATATGTATAGCTCCGATCTTGGTGATTTTTTTACCAAATCTTTTACCATCTGTAAGCATATATTGCACCAAGTTTCAAGTTTTAATCTTCCAAAATGAGGGATAAATGACCATAATCCTCTTATCGGACCGATCGGTTGTATGGGATACACTATATATGTATTGCTCCGATCTTGGTGATTTTTTTACCAAATCTTTTACCATCTGTAAGCAAATATCTCACCAAGTTTCAGGTTTTAATCTTTTAAAATGAGGGAGAAATGGCCATAATCCTCTTATCTGGACGATCGGTTGTATGGGATATATACTATATATGTATAGCTCCGATCTTGGTGAATTTTTTACCAAACCTTTTACCATCTATAAGCAAATATCTCACCAAGTTTCAAGTTTTAATATTTCAAAATGACGGATAAATGGCCATAATCTTCTTATCGGAACGATCGGTTGTATGGGATATATACTATATATGTATAGCTCCGATCTTGTTTATTTTTTTACCAAACCTTTTACCATCTATAAGCAAATATCTCACCAAGTTTCAAGTTTTAATATTTAAAAATGACGGATAAATGGCCATAATCTTCTTATCTGGACGATCGGTTGTATGGGATATATACTATATATGTATAGCTCCGCTCTTGGTGATTTTTTTACCAAATCTTTTACCATCTGTAAGCATATATTGCACCAAGTTTCAAGTTTTAATCTTCCAAAATGAGGGATAAATGACCATAATCCTCTTATCGGACCGATCGGTTGTATGGGATATATACTATATATAGCTCCGATCTTGCTGACTCTTTTACGAAATCTTTTACAATCCATAAAAAAATATCTCACCAAGTTTTAATCTTTTAAAATGAGGGAGAAAGGGCCATAATCCTCTTATCGGAACGATCGGTTGTATGGGATATATACTATATATCTATAGCTCCGATCTTGGTGATGTTTTTACCAAATCTTTAAACATCTATAAGGAAATATTTCACCAAGTTTCAAGTTTTAATCTTCCAAAATGAGGGATAAATGACCATAATCCTCGTATCACAACGATCGGTAGTATGAGATATATACTTTATGTAGCTCCGATATTTCTGACTTTTTTACGAAATCTTTTGCTATCTATAAGAAAATATCTCACCAAGTTTCAAGTTTTATTCATTTAAAATGAGGGAGAAATGGCCATAATCCACTTATCTGAACGATCGGTTGTATGCGATATATACTATATATAGCTCCGATCTTAGCGATTTTTTTATCAAATCTTTTAACATCTATAAGCAAATATCTCACCAAGTTTCAAGTTTTAATATTTAAAAATGAGGGACAAATGGCCATAATAGTCTTATCTGAACGAGCGGTTGTATGGGATAGATACTATATATGTATAGCTCCGATATTGGTGATTTTTTTACCAAATCTTTTACCATCTATAAGCAACTATCTCACCAAGTTTCAAGTTTTAATATTTCAAAATGACGGATAAATGGCCATAATCCTCTTATCTGAACGATCGGTTTTATGGGATCCATACTATATATAGCTCCGATCTTGCTGACTTTTTTACGAAATCTTTTACTATCCATAAGAAAATATCTCACCAAGTTTCAAGTTTTAGTCTTTTAAAATGAGGGAGAAATGGCCATAATCCTCTTATCTGGACGATCGGTTGTATGGGATATATACTATATATGTATAGCTCCGATCTTGGTGATTTTTTTATCAAATCTTTTATCATCTGTAAGCATATATTTCACCAAGTTTCAAGTTTTTATCTTCCAAAATGAGGGATAAATGACCATAATCCTCTTATCGGAACGATAGGTTGTATGGGATATACTATATATGTATCGCTCCGATCTTGGTGATTTTTTTATCAAACCTTTTACCATCTATAAGCAAATATCTCACCAAGTTTCAAGTTTTAATATTTCAAAATGACGGATAAATGGCCATAATCCTCTTATCTGAACGATCGGTTGTATGGGATACATACTATATATAGCTCCGATCTTGCTGACTTTTTTACGAAATCTTTTACTATCCATAAGAAAATATCTCACCAAGTTTCAAGTTTTAGTCTTTTAAAATGAGGGAGAAATGGCCATAATCCTCTTATCTGGACGATCGGTTGTATGGGATATATACTATATATGTATAGCTCCGATCTTGGTGATTTTTTTATCAAACCTTTTACCATCTATAAGCAAATATCTCACCAAGTTTCAAGTTTTAATATTTCAAAATGACGGATAAATGGCCATAATCCTCTTATCTGAACGATCGGTTGTATGGGATACATACTATATATAGCTCCGATCTTGCTGACTTTTTACGAAATCTTTTACTATTTATAAGAAAATATCTCACCAAGTTTCAAGTTTTAGTCTTTTAAAATGAGGGAGAAATGGCCATAATCCTCTTATCTGGACGATCGGTTGTATGGGATATATACTATATATGTATAGCTCCGATCTTGGTGATTTTTTTACCAAATCTTTTATCATCTGTAAGCATATATTTCACCAAGTTTCAAGTTTTTATCTTCCAAAATGAGGGATAAATGACCATAATCCTCTTATCGGAACGATAGGTTGTATGGGATATACTATATATGTATCGCTCCGATCTTGGTGATTTTTGTACCAAATCTTTTACCATCTATAAGCAAATATCTCACACAGTTTCAAGTTTTAATATTTCAAAATGAGGGCTAAATGGCCATAGCCCTCTTATCTGAAAGATCGGTTGTATGGGATATATACTATATATGTATAGCTCCGATCTTGGTGATTTTTTTATCAAACCTTTTACCATCTATAAGCAAATATCTCACCAAGTTTCAAGTTTAAATATTTCAAAATGACGGATAAATGGCCATAATCCTCTTATCTGAACGATCGGTTGTATGGGATACATACTATATATAGCTCCGATCTTGCTGACTTTTTTACGAAATCTTTTACTATCCATAAGAAAATATCTCACCAAGTTTCAAGTTTTAGTCTTTTAAAATGAGGGAGAAATGGCCATAATCCTCTTATCTGGACGATCGGTTGTATGGGATATATACTATATATGTATAGCTCCGATCTTGGTGAGTTTTTTACCAAATCTTTTATCATCTGTAAGCATATATTTCACCAAGTTTCAAGTTTTTATCTTCCAAAATGAGGGATAAATGACCATAATCCTCTTATCGGAACGATAGGTTGTATGGGATATACTATATATGTATCGCTCCGATCTTGGTGATTTTTTTATCAAACCTTTTACCATCTATAAGCAAATATCTCACCAAGTTTCAAGTTTTAATATTTCAAAATGAGGGATAAATGGCCATAGTCCTCTTATCTGAACGATCGGTTGTATGGGATATATACTATATATGTATAGCTCCGATCTTGGTGATTTTTTACCAAATCTTTTACCATCTGTAAGCATATATTGCACCAAGTTTCAAATTTTAATCTTCAAAAATGAGGGATAAATGACCATAATCCTCTTATCGGAACGATCGGTTGTATGGGATATACTATATATGTATAGCTCCGATCTTAGTGATTTTTTTACCAAATATTTTACCATCTGTAAGCAAATATTTCACCAAGTTTCAAGTTTTTATCTTCCAAAATGAGGGATAAATGACCATAATCCTCTTATCGGAACGATAGGTTGTATGGGATATACTATATATGTATAGCTCCGATCTTGGTGATTTTTTTATCAAACCTTTTACCATCTATAAGCAACTATCTCACCAAGTTTCAAGTTTTAATATTCAAAAATGAGGGACAAATGGCCATAATCCTCTTATCTGAACGATCGGTTGTATGGGATAGATACTATATATGTATAGCTCCGATATTGGTGATTTTTTTACCAAATATTTTACCATCTATAAGCAACTATCTCACCAAGTTTCAAGTTTCAATATTTCAAAATGAGGGATAAATGGCCATAATCCTCTTATCTGAACGATCGGTTGTATGGGATATATATGTACTATATATAGCTCCGCTCTTAGCGATTTTTTATCAAATCTTTTAACAGCTATAAGCAAATATCTCACCAAGTTTCAAGTTTTAATATTTGAAAATGAGGGACAAATGGCCATAATCCTCTTATCTGAACGATCGGTTGTATGGGATAGATACTATATATGTATAGCTCCGATCTTGGTGATTTTTTTACCAAATCTTTTACCATCTATAAGCAACTATCTCACCAAGTTTCAAGTTTTAATATTTCAAAATGAGGGATAAATGGCCATAGTCCTCTTATCTGAACGATCGGTTGTATGGGATATATACTATATATAGCTCCGATCTTGCTGACTTTTTTACGAAATCTTTTACTATCCATAAAAAAATATCTCACCAAGTTTCAAGTTTTAATATTTCAAAATGAGGGATAAATGGCCATAATCCTCTTATCTGAACGATCGGTTGTATGGGATATATACTATATATAGCTCCGATCTTAGCGATTTTTTTACCACATTTTTAATTTCTGTAAGCAAATATTTCACCAAGTTTCAAGTTTTAATCTTCCAGAATGAGGATAAATGACCATAATCCTCTTATCAGAACGATCGGTTGTATGGGATATATACTATATATGTATAGCTCCGATCTTAGTGATTTTCTTACCAGATCTTTTACCATCTATAAGCAAATATCTCACCCAGTTTCAAGTTTTAACATTTCAAAATGAGGGATAAATGGCCATAATCCTCTTATCTGAAAGATCGGTTGTATGGGATATATACTATTTATGTATAGCTCCGATCTTGGTGATTTTTTTATCAAGCCTTTTACCATCTATAAGCAAATATCTCACCAAGTTTCAAGTTTTAATATTTCAAAATGACGGATAAATGGCCATAATCCTCTTATCTGAACGATCGGTTGTATGGGATACATACTATATATAGCTCCGATCTTGCTGACTTTTTTACGAAATCTTTTACTATCCATAAGAAAATATCTCACCAAGTTTCAAGTTTTAGTCTTTTAAAATGAGGGAGAAATGGCCATAATCCTCTTATCTGGACGATCGGTTGTATGGGATATATACTATATATGTATAGCTCCGATCTTGGTGATTTTTTTACCAAATCTTTTATCATCTGTAAGCATATATTTCACCAAGTTTCAAGTTTTTATCTTCCAAAATGAGGGATAAATGACCATAATCCTCTTATCGGAACGAAAGGTTGTATGGGATATACTATATATGTATAGCTCCGATCTTGGTGATTTTTTTATCAAACCTTTTACCATCTATAAGCAAATATCTCACCAAGTTTCAAGTTTTAATATTTCAAAATGAGGGATAAATGGCCATAGTCCTCTTATCTGAACGATCGGTTGTATGGGATATATACTATATATGTATAGCTCCGATCTTTGTGATTTTTGTACCAAATCTTTTACCATCTATAAGCAAATATCTCACCCAGTTTCAATTTTTAATATTTCAAAATGAGGGATAAATGGCCATAATCCTCTTATCTGAAAGATCGGTTGTATGGGATATATACTATATATGTATAGCTCCGATCTTGGTGATTTTTTTATCAAACCTTTTACCATCTATAAGCAAATATCTCACCAAGTTTCAAGTTTTAATATTTAAAAATGACGGATAAATGGCCATAATCTTCTTATCTGGACGATCGGTTGTATGGGATATATACTATATATGTATAGCTCCGCTCGTGGTGATTTTTTTACCAAATCTTTTACCATCTATAAGCAAATATCTCACCAAGTTTCAAGTTTTAATATTTAAAAATGACGGATAAATGGCCATAATCTTCTTATCTGGACGATCGGTTGTATGGGATATATACTATATATGTATAGCTCCGCTCTTGGTGATTTTTTTACCAAATCTTTTACCATCTGTAAGCATATATTGCACCAAGTTTCAAGTTTTAATCTTCCAAAATGAGGGATAAATGACCATAATCCTCTTATCGGACCGATCGGTTGTATGGGATATATACTATATATCTATAGCTCCGATCTTGGTGATGTTTTTACCAAATCTTTAAACATCTATAAGGAAATATTTCACCAAGTTTCAAGTTTTAATCTTCCAAAATGAGGGATAAATGACCATAATCCTCGTATCACAACGATCGGTAGTATGAGATATATACTCTATGTAGCTCCGATATTTCTGACTTTTTTACGAAATCTTTTACAATCCATAAAAAAATATCTCACCAAGTTTTAAGTTTTAATCTTTTAAAATGAGGGAGAAAGGGCCATAATCCTCTTATCGGAACGATCGGTTGTATGGGATATATACTATATATCTATAGCTCCGATCTTGGTGATGTTTTTACCAAATCTTTAAACATCTATAAGGAAATATTTCACCAAGTTTCAAGTTTTAATCTTCCAAAATGAGGGATAAATGACCATAATCCTCGTATCACAACGATCGGTAGTATGAGATATATACTCTATGTAGCTCCGATATTTCTGACTTTTTTACGAAATCTTTTGCTATCTATAAGAAAATATCTCACCAAGTTGCAAGTTTTATTCTTTTAAAATGAGGGAGAAATGGCCATAATCCACTTATCTGAACGATCGGTTGTATGCGATATATACTATATATAGCTCCGATCTTAGCGATTTTTTTATCAAATCTTTTAACATCTATAAGCAAATATCTCACCAAGTTTCAAGTTTTAATATTTAAAAATGAGGGACAAATGGCCATAATCCTCTTATCTGAACGAGCGGTTGTATGGGATAGATACTATATATGTATAGCTCCGATATTGGTGATTTTTTTACCAAATCTTTTACCATCTATAAGCAACTATCTCACCAAGTTTCAAGTTTTAATATTTCAAAATGAGGGATAAATGGCCATAATCCTCTTATCTGAACGATCGGTTGTATGGGATATATACTATATATAGCTCCGATCTTGCTGTCTTTTTCACGAAATCTTTTACTATCCATAAAAAAATATCTCACCAAGTTTCCAGTTTTAATATTTCAAAATGAGGGATAACGGGCCATAATCCTCTTATCTGAACGATCGGTTGTATGGGATATATACTATATATAGCTCCGATCTTAGCGATTTTTTTACCACATTTTTAATTTCTGTAAGCAAATATTTCACCAAGTTTCAAGTTTTAATCTTCCAGAATGAGGATAAATGACCATAATCCTCTTATCAGAACGATCGGTTGTATGGGATATATACTATATATGTATAGCTCCGATCTTTGTGATTTTTGTACCAAATCTTTTACCATCTATAAGCAAATATCTCACACAGTTTCAAGTTTTAATATTTCAAAATGAGGGATAAATGGCCATAGTCCTCTTATCTGAAAGATCGGTTGTATGGGATATATACTATATATGTATAGCTCCGATCTTGGTGATTTTTTTATCAAACCTTTTACCATCTATAAGCAAATATCTCACCAAGTTTCAAGTTTTAATATTTCAAAATGACGGATAAATGGCGATAATCCTCTTATCTGAACGATCGGTTGTATGGGATACATACTATATATAGCTCCGATCTTGCTGACTTTTTTACGAAATCTTTTACTATCCATAAGAAAATATCTCACCAAGTTTCAAGTTTTAGTCTTTTAAAATGAGGGAGAAATGGCCATAATCCTCTTATCTGGACGATCGGTTGTATGGGATATATACTATATATGTATAGCTCCGATCTTGGTGATTTTTTTACCAAATCTTTTATCATCTGTAAGCATATATTTCACCAAGTTTCAAGTTTTTATCTTCCAAAATGAGCGATAAATGACCATAATCCTCTTATCGGAACGATAGGTTGTATGGGATATACTATATATGTATCGCTCCGATCTTGGTGATTTTTTTATCAAACCTTTTACCATCTATAAGCAAATATCTCACCAAGTTTCAAGTTTTAATATTTCAAAATGAGGGATAAATGGCCATAGTCCTCTTATCTGAACGATCGGTTGTATGGGATATATACTATATATGTATAGCTCCGATCTTGGTGATTTTTTACCAAATCTTTTACCATCTGTAAGCATATATTGCACCAAGTTTCAAATTTTAATCTTCCAAAATGAGGGATAAATGACCATAATCCTCTTATCGGAACGATCGGTTGTATGGGATATACTATATATGTATAGCTCCGATCTTAGTGATTTTCTTACCAAATATTTTACCATCTGTAAGCAAATATTTCACCAAGTTTCAAGTTTTTATCTTCCAAAATGAGGGATAAATGACCATAATCCTCTTATCGGAACGATAGGTTGTATGGGATATACTATATATGTATAGCTCCGATCTTGGTGATTTTTTTATCAAACCTTTTACCATCTATAAGCAACTATCTCACCAAGTTTCAAGTTTTAATATTCAAAAATGAGGGACAAATGGCCATAATCCTCTTATCTGAACGATCGGTTGTATGGGATAGATACTATATATGTATAGCTCCGATATTGGTGATTTTTTTACCAAATCTTTTACCATCTATAAGCAACTATCTCACCAAGTTTCAAGTTTTAATATTTCAAAATGAGGGATAAATGGCCATAATCCTCTTATCTGAACGATCGGTTGTATGGGATATATACTATATATAGCTCCGCTCTTAGCGATTTTTTATCAAATCTTTTAACAGCTATAAGCAAATATCTCACCAAGTTTCAAGTTTTAATATTTGAAAATGAGGGACAAATGGCCATAATCCTCTTATCTGAACGATCGGTTGTATGGGATAGATACTATATATGTATAGCTCCGATATTGGTGATTTTTTTACCAAATCTTTTACCATCTATAAGCAACTATCTCACCAAGTTTCAAGTTTTAATATTTCAAAATGAGGGATAAATGGCCATAGTCCTCTTATCTGAACGATCGGTTGTATGGGATATATACTATATATAGCTCCGATCTTGCTGACTTTTTTACGAAATCTTTTACTATCCATAAAAAAATATCTCACCAAGTTTCAAGTTTTAATATTTCAAAATGAGGGATAAATGGCCATAATCCTCTTATCTGAACGATCGGTTGTATGGGATATATACTATATATAGCTCCGATCTTAGCGATTTTTTTACCACATTTTTAATTTCTGTAAGCAAATATTTCACCAAGTTTCAAGTTTTAATCTTCCAGAATGAGGATAAATGACCATAATCCTCTTATCAGAACGATCGGTTGTATGGGATATATACTATATATGTATAGCTCCGATCTTAGTGATTTTCTTACCAGATCTTTTACCATCTATAAGCAAATATCTCACCCAGTTTCAAGTGTTAATATTTCAAAATGAGGGATAAGTGGCCATAATCCTCTTATCTGAAAGATCGGTTGTATGGGATATATACTATATATGTATAGCTCCGATCTTGGTGATTTTTTTATCAAGCCTTTTACCATCTATAAGCAAATATCTCACCAAGTTTCAAGTTTTAATATTTCAAAATGACGGATAAATGGCCATAATCCTCTTATCTGAACGATCGGTTGTATGGGATACATACTATATATAGCTCCGATCTTGCTGACTTTTTTACGAAATCTTTTACTATCCATAAGAAAATATCTCACCAAGTTTCAAGTTTTAGTCTTTTAAAATGAGGGAGAAATGGCCATAATCCTCTTATCTGGACGATCGGTTGTATGGGATATATACTATATATGTATAGCTCCGATCTTG